>CM035181.1:22398586-22429957 GCA_020233015.1 Callinectes sapidus
AAGAAAAAGAAGAAGAAGAAGAAGAAGAAAAAAAAAAAAAAAAAGAAGAAGAAGGAGGAGGAGGAGGAGGAGGTGGATAGGGGGGTACTGAATGACAAGTTTTGTACTCCATAAGTTTGTTGATCTTTGAAACTTTCTCTAAATTCTAGTTCCCAGCGTAGCAACTGTTTAAGTAAGTACTCTGCTTGGGTTCTCTCTCTCTCTCTCTCTCTCTCTCTCTCTCTCTCTCTCTCTCTCTCTCTCTCTCTCGTTACGGGTTTTATACCCAAGAGAGAGAGAGAGAGAGAGAGAGAGAGAGAGAGAGAGAGAGAGAGAGAGAGAGAGAGAGAGAGAGAGAGAGAGAGAGAACAGTAGAATTATCCTTAAAACATTTCCATTACTTTCGAAAGACTAGTTGAAGTTACATTTTTGTTTTTTCTTTGCATGCTTCTAGTGGGAAATTAACATGATCTCTACATTACGAGCAGGAGAAACTCTTGAAAGCCTGGTGCATCCGTGAGAGAGAGAGAGAGAGAGAGAGAGAGAGAGAGAGAGAGAGAGAGAGAGAACAAAGTACTACTGTGGTGATACATAAATTCATCCCACGGGAGCCCCTTCACGCAGTCAGAGTGGGAACAAATAAACAAACACGTGATGGATCAGTGGAGGGCAGCGTGTGGTGGTTCAGGTTGCCTTATCTCTTTGGGGGGCAATAGTGGACGTGATATAGGCTCGTATTCTCAAACACTTCGCTACATCACCTCCACTATTTCACGTCTTTATTTGAATATACACTAGTTTTTTTTAAGGTGTTTTTTTCGGTTCTAGAGGGAGAGTGATAAGATTTCAACACGTTTAACTGGAGAAACTATTGAAAAAACCCGTTAATCATCTCGGTGGCCTTGGAAAATAGTCGTGTTGAGAGAGCAAATTGTTACTGAATACGGACTTATAAAATATAGAAGACTCATCGTATTTCCTTAACTTCTAACTAAACCTCTACTGAAACATATTTGCGGCTTTCAATCGCGCCTTTATTATTAGGAATCTGAGCATTTCTAGTAAGATATCTGATTCTTTCTACATGGTCAGTGGTGCAAATGGTTTCTGATGTTCAAGGGTCTTTTCATAATGCGAGGGATGATGGGATTGGTTGCCATGGAAACTTTCTTGGGGTTTCCAATAGTGTTTTCTTGATGGTAATGATAACTTAGGATCCAGTGAAGTTTTTCTATGATTTCAGGTGTGTCTTCATGGTGTTGGTGATACGTAAGGTAATGTTTGGGAGTTTTCAAGGTAGAGAGAAGGGTTGAGGAAGGGAGAAAATGGAGATATCCGCGGAGAAAGATATGACAGGAAACGGAGAAACGAAAAAAAGAAAGAAAGAAAGAAGAAACTAAATGAGGAATTAAGTAAAATTGAGGTAGGGAAAGAAAGAAGAGATGGAGAAAAGGAACTGCTTAAAACACGGGCCAATAAGAAGAGAGAGAGAGAGAGAGAGAGAGAGAGAGAGAGAGAGGGTACGGTAAGGTCCAACTGTAATCCCCCCCCCCCCCCCCCCCTTTCAGTCGCACACGTGTACCCCCCCCCGTTCATCGCCCTCTCCCACTCCCTCCGTCCCTCTCATTGGGTGGGTGAACTGAGAATAGCTTTAGTTAGCATCAGTACCATGCGAGGATTGAGGGAGGGTGGACGCAGCTGTGCCGTCTACACAGGACCCTAGCTAGACTATGAGTGCTGGGACCCTTACACATTTACTGCTTACTGAAGCGTTCCCTATCGATCGTCTGGGAAGAGAACGCTAGTTTGAGAAAGAGAGAAAAAAGGTGTTGATACGAGAAGCTTCATTAGGAGACAAAGACTGCCTCCTTGCCTCTGTTTCTCCTGCTGCTGCTACGTCTTCGGGTACCATGACAAGTTTGTGTGTGAAGTGAAGTCAGCCCCACCCTGCCCAGATTATGTGTCGTGGATGGAGGGATCAGGTGGAGGACGGTGGTGGAGGCGGCGGCGGTGGAGTCGCAATACCGACTCAGCCACGTGAGTTAATATGGGGTTGCTTTATGTGTGTGCATGTGTGTGTGTGTGTGTGTGTGTGTCAATACGAGTATGTTGTTGCTGAGAGAGAGAGAGAGAGAGAGGAGGGTCCGAGTGCGTTGTTGCTTAGAGAGAGAGAGAGATTAATTTATTATTTTTAGCGATTTCAACTTCAGAAATCAGGGATTTTTGAAGAACTACAGATGTTGCTAGTAATTACACAGGTAAGAGAGAGGAGAGAGAGAGAGAGAGAGAGAGAGAGAGAGAGAGAGAGAGAGAGAGAGAGAGAGAGAGAGAGAGATCCTTCCAAGGGTCAGAACACTCCCAGATCAATTAGATAGAAAAAAATCAGGTAGCCAGCGTTCGTTACACCTGAATGTCTTGGGCATACATAGTTTTCAAGCTCTCTACTGCCCAGAAACTCCTTAGATGACTTGTCGCATTTTCATGGTTGTTTTTTTCACAAGATGTACAGAATATTTGCTGAACATTGGGTCCTTTGAAAACCTGTCATTTCCACCACAACCTTGAAATTATTCTAGCCCGTTTAAGGATGCGTCTCGTATTTTCTTATCCCGTCAGTAATATATCTCCTTGTACCAACACACCTTTGAAGATGGCTTTAATCCTCACTAAAATCTGTTGAAAATAAATGTAGCTCTAATGTTCAGGGGTTTAAGAATGCATAAGCTTCATATCTTTCTTACTTTGGTCTCTATTACTCTACTTCTATCAATATCGACAGAACATATTTGAAAAACAACAGTAACTTCCACTACAGTCAGTTGAGATGTGAGGTCCAGCAGGGTCCGTATTTACAGAGATTCTTATTTAGCTTTCTCTTAGACGCATTTCTAGTCTTACCATTCATTTTAACCTGTTGATATTGGTGTTTTACTTCAGCTATTATCTCATCAACAGTACACTTGAAACTGCCGATTAAATAATGAATAAAATACACCAATTTCATCAGGTTAAAGATGGATTGTAAGAACAGAAACTCCTCTAAGAAAAGGCTACATACTCAAGAATCTATTAATACGGGCTCATATGTTTAGGAATACACAAGACTCGTATACCTTTCTGTCTAACTCTAATGGCTCTTTCCTTCACTATCAGCCCTACAGAGCTACACAGGGCGGAGGAAGGGAGGGAGCGCAGGTGACCCATGGCAAGTTGTTAATGAGAGGGAGAGAGGGAGGGTGTGCGGCAGCTTATCCCGTGGGAGATGGGAGGAAGAGGAGGACGGCAGAGATGAGGGAGGAAAGCAGGTGTAGGAAGATTTGTGTGTTTGGCTTGTCTTCAAAATTTATTTATTTATCGATTATTATCATCATCATCTCGTTATCGAATTCATTCATAGGTATTTAGTGTTCCTCCGGGCTTTCTTCTTCTTCTTCTTCTTCTTCTTCTTCTTCTTCTTCTTCTTCTTCTTCTTCTTCTTCTTCTTCTTCTTCTTCTTCTGCTACTTCTCCTCCCCCTCCTCCTCCTCCTCCTCTCCCTCGTTTCCTCAGCTTTCTACAGCTCAAGCGATACAAAGTGAAGTAGGAGGAATAAAAAAAACGTTATACATATTAACGAAAGGAAGGAAAATGGGAGGAGAGAGTAATAAAAGATGAGCAGAAATCGAAAGGCGGCCTATGAGTTTGTACTAAATGAGAGTTCGGAAGGAGAGAATGTTCGATACAGATTTATCCATATATAAATTATTTGTCATTTGGGTTCTTATCGTCTTGTATGAGTCCTGTTCCTTCTCCCTGCTAACGCCTTAGGCCTAATAATGGGATCTCACACACACACACACACACACACACACACACACACACACACTGATTAGCGCATCTCTGGGTCAGTTTATACTTTGTACAGTACACGTACACTGTCCTTGGACTATATGAATGGAGGACTGACTGATGATGATAGCTTGAACTCTCTCTCTCTCTCTCTCTCTCTCTCTCTCTCTCTCTCTCTCTCTCTCTCTCTCTCTCGCTTGTTTGCCTAGTTCGGGAAGGACGAAGAGTGTGTGGGGCGGAGGATGCCTGGGAGTGGAGAGAACGACCTGAAATAAGACGATGAGGAAAGACTGTCCATTCCTCTACAAAGACAACCTCACACAATAACAATAACATTAACAACCTGTATGAGGGAATGTTGGTGGACGAAAAAAAATGCTTGTGATAACAGTGACTAAGAATAAAGTAGAAGACCCTAATTAAAAGAATGACCTAAAACTGGAGAAAAGCAACGGATAGGCCAGTCTTGCTTACCCCAATGTTTAAGTCACTTTGCATCACATCTACAGGGGCGCGATGGGTGTGTTGGGTGCCCATCCGCTACGTGGTGGTGCTGCTGGGTCTGCTGGGCTGCATGTTGGACTACCTCATGAGATTCGGCCTCAGTGTTGCAATCATCGCCATGACCAACTCCACGCGCCCCGCCAGCCAGAACTTCACGCCAGACCATGCCTGTCCAGCAGCCATCAATGGATCAGATACTTATCCTGTGGTCAGTAGTAGTAGTTGTTATTGTTTGTTTGCACTTGCTCGTTTATATCTGGAGTGGAAATGAAGTCTTTGTAATCATTGTTTTTATCATTATCACTGAAGCCAATGGTTGTAGTCACTCACATCTTGGCCACACTCCAGGGCCCCGGTGACTTCGCGTGGACGGTGAAGGAGCAAGGGATCATCCTGGGCACCTTCTTCTGGGGCTACTTCTTCACCAAGACAATAGGTAAGCTCTCCGATGCGTGGCGTCAGTCTGTAGGTTGAGACAGTAAACTAGTGCACTATCGTGGTTAAGTATGAACAACGTGAGTATGTCTAGTAATGTGTACAACACAGCCTCTCCATTTTCTGTGTATGTAGTGTTACGTGTTCGGCGGTACACTGAGTCAGTTTAACCTCGTGCATTCAGGAGGGCGCATTAGCGAGTTGATGGGTGCCCGGGAGACTATGGCGGTCAGCATTGGGGTATCTGGAGTGCTGTGCCTGCTGACGCCCACCATGGCCGCTATCCATCCCCTGGCGCTGGCCACGCTGCGCTTCACTATGGGCATCATGCAGGGCCCTGCCTTCCCCTCGATGTACTGCGTGCTGGCCAGGTGGGCGCCGCCAGAGAAGCTAGCTACCATGACCACTATCACCTTCTCAGGTGGGTACTCTGGCGCGAGGCAGCCAGTATGACAGCGAAGGGTGTGCACGGGGTGACGGTGCATGGTGGTGGTGATGGTGGTGGCGCTGGGTGATAGCGCTTGGTCAGCGCCTGTCTGCCTTCCCAGGAATGTCGCTCGGCAGCGTTGTAGCCATGGGCAGCTCCCAGTGGGTGGTGGACCACATGGGGTGGCAATGGGTGTTCTGGGGGGCCGGGATTCTCGGCCTCCTGTGGACACCCTTCTGGATCTACTTCGTGCGCAACTCCCCATGCAGTCACCCGCTCATGTCCCCCCAGGAGCAGGAGCTGCTGGCGCCGAACCTGGCCATCAAGCCCAAGGTGAGTCTGGGACGGGTGGGTGGTCTATCTGGGGAGAGATATTAGTTGCTCTGACACACACACACACACACACACACATACGTCATGCATGGTGTTAGCATATTTGACATCAGCATTACAGTTAATATTTTCCCCTGCCTTCACAGCGCAACGTGCCGTGGAGTCGCCTGCTGCGCTGTTGGAGGTTCTACCCGGCCATCTTGGCGGAGTTTGCCTCCTCGTGGGTTTCCAACCAAACCACCAATCAGGGTCCCTCTTTCCTCAAGTCACAGGTGCTGTCTGCCTGGTGTCTTGTTGTACACAGCAATCTGTCTGGTGTTATAAAAAGTTATGATGTACTGAATG
This sequence comes from Callinectes sapidus, assembly GCA_020233015.1. Lineage (NCBI taxonomy): Eukaryota > Metazoa > Arthropoda > Malacostraca > Decapoda > Portunidae > Callinectes > Callinectes sapidus. The sequence goes on from CM035181.1 coordinate 22,404,437, forward strand.
ACCAACAGTAGCCTTGTCATAATATACAGAGCTTATGAACTGATGTAGTAAGACCTACTGCTTCAGATATTTGTAATCTTTGTGTTCCTAGTTTTAGGTGTATGAGGTAATGGAGGAAGTGTGTGTGGTGACTAATGTCTTGTCTTGGCCGGCAGGTTGGCTTCAGCATGGGAGAGGTGAGCTTTGTGCTGACTGTAGGACAGACCTGCTGCTCGGTGACTGCATTCATTTTTGGCCAGCTGTCTGACTGGCTGGTGCAGGGTGTCCACGTCACTAAGGTCAATGCACGGCGGATCATTCATCTCATAGGTCAGTGAGTGATTAAAGCAAAACCTTTATTGTAGGGTAAGATATTCATCGTCAGTAATTCTTATCTCTATTCCTTGTCTGACTGATATTCTCATGCATGTTTTGAGAACTTTTTCATGTTGGTACTGCTGTACTACATGAATCTCTGCTTGCTCCTGTCTATAGCATTCCTTCAGTTTCCAGAATCTCTTGCAACTATCTCCAAAAAATCCTTCTTTCAGGATTATTACTCTGGTTTTAGACACAGAGGTTATTGTTTCCTCATGTACACACTATACCATTGTGTATTTTTTTCCACAAGTTGGTTCCTCTTTATTCCTCAGCTATGGTGATGGTCGTGGTGGGGCTGGGCAGTGTGGTGCTCGCTGGCTGCCATAAATGGGTTGTTTCTGCCATGCTGATGATCACCATGATGGGTAGCTCAGCCACCCTCTCCTCCTTTACTCTCACCCCCATGGACCTCGCTCCAAACTATGCAGGTAGGTGTAGCCTTCTCAGTATATGCAGTGTGCTCTTGGCGTGACTAGAAAAGACACTTAGATAACCAGAAGATATGGCAGAAGACAACCTGCCAGTTGTACAGTGCCCTATTCACCATGGTCACATTTCCCTTCAATATCAATTTCTGTAATCTCAACAGAATCTGTTGACATTCAGTCAGTATATCAGAGAATGGAAGACTGAAGAACAGTACGAGACATTAAAAGCAAATGTCACATGTTGATTATGTATTATCCTTAATTTATACATGTTTGCTTGAAAATAACTTTTACATCCACAGGAACACTGTCAGGAATGCTGGGAATTGGCAACATTGGAGGCTTTATAGCACCAATCATAACTGCTGAGATTGTCACACAGGTAAGACTGTCAGTGAGTCTGTTTTTAACACTCACTATTTCAGATCATGTATTCCTGAATTTCTTTTGTCTCAATATTAATGTACTGTGTTTGTTTTTGTCTAATGAGTTTTTGCTCTTGCTAATATTTGCTATATGTTCTTTTCTGACTTTAATACACATGACCTATCTTTTTCCTTTTTTATATTTGGGGTACTTTGTGTTCCTTCTAAATATTAATTATTGATGCACCCACTCACTCTTGCAGACAGGTGGTTGGGAGGCATCCATGCTGTTGGGTGGAGCTGTTTACTTCCTGGCTGGGCTGGTATACCTGGTCACCGTCACTGCTGAGGTGCAGGAGTGGAATGATTATGAGGAGCTCCCAAGCTCTAATGAAGTGGAGTGATATGTGTTGTGTGTTCATGCAGACTTTGAAAGGCCAAAGATACTGAAATCCCTACAAAGTGGAGAGAAGTGTTTTGCAGACTGTTGCATATACATTCATATTGGTTAGCAGACACGTATGAAATGGCAGTTAGGTGGTCAAGCAAGTTGTCAGTGGTTTTGGTGTGCAGTATGTATGGGTGTCAGACATTCCTTCATAGTGGCTGTTTTAATTCATCCCATACGGTGACAGGCGTGGTGTGATATTTTCATTTATTTATAGGTGTACTACATCATCTCTTCATGTTCACAACCTCACATCTATTATGCCATTTTGCATGATCTCCATTTATGCTAACATAATATTCTTACTAAATCTGTATATGTACAATTGTATTCCATATTTGTGAAACACTATATACTGGAGTTAACCATATATGTTTTTAATAAATATGTACATACTGTAAATTTGTTGTCAACATTACCTACAGTAATTTAAGCTCTTCAGTACTTGTTGATGCAGTTATAGAGCTGTTTACCATTAGTTAGCCATGATCACCCACCCTTCATTCACCAGTTAATGCCTGTATTGGTGATGTCATGTGGTGGTGGCTACACATGATGACCCTAAGATGTACTTGCCTCCCTATTTGATGGAGCGACTTTCCTACTCTTATTATCAGCTTAACATGTGAACTCAAAGCTTCTTAGGCAAATAACACTGGTCAGCAGTCATGATGTGTTATTTGAGCCAGACCTTTCTTAACCCTACTCCATGTCCAACTCCCCATCCACCACTCCCACTCCTAACCAGCAACTTTGATGATTTATTCACCAATAGACGCCTGTGTTGGTGATAACAGTACGAGGTGACTGCACATGATGATCCAGAGGTGTATAGTCAGTGGTGTGGCAGTGTTGTGTGCCCTGAACAACTGATATTGGCTACCCAACCTCCATTCACCGCTCACTGTGTGTTCCCCTGTCATACAATCACCACGTGGAAAACTAATGAACTACTGACATGTTTACCACGCGCATGTAAATTTATCTCAGCCATAGATAAGAGGCTGAGTCAGGTCGAGGTCAGTCCATGCGTGGCTGTCACGTTGTCAAACATTTCCATTGAGGAATGAAGTATAGGAACGCCCTTTATTTATTTTTTTATTTTTTTTACGAATATATTAGTACAAACATCATACCACCAGGCCTGCAAGATAGAGTTGACTTATATACGCTTATTCCCTATATAACTGAATAAAATACGCGCTTCCGGTCTCTCTCTCTCTCTCTCTCTCTCTCTCTCTCTCTCTCTCTCTCTCTCTCTCTCTCTCTCTCTCTCTCTCTCTCTCTCTCTGTGTATGTATATTCAATGACCCTATTCGATCAGAACACAACGTACCGTCATAGATATGTTGTACTATACACACACCCCACCAGGCACCACCACCACCACCACCACCACACCATACGGCCTCACATGACGTGGAGAGGTAAAGGTCACCATCAGAATATGGGTCTGAGATCAAGTGTCGCAACTGTCCGCTTCACCTGACTCACAAAGGCTATTGTTAGAGGATTTGTTGAGGATAGTATTCTAAAACGCTTTGCCCTCTCACCATCACCGCTCCCCAGAGGCTCTAATTAAAGATACTGATGTTTTAAGGATATTTTTATTGAATTGGAAATGGATTGGCAAGATTTCTGGTTTATCAAAAGGAGAAACTGTCTTGTAAACCTTGTTAGTAGTCTCTGTGGTCTCAGGAAATTGTTGTGGTGAGAGAGCAAGGCGTTTCTGAATACGTTTCTAAGTGTGTTCTCATGGGGGTTTCCTGTATGTAATCAACTATGAATCATTAAAATTATTAGGTTCACGAAAACATTCTTCAAAACCAACCTTTCGTGAAAGCTACATCACTATGAGAGCGATAATATATTACAGTCTGTTAAAAGCAGTCAAAATGTAGAAACATTGGGAAAAAAAAAAATCTTAGAGACTGCCTTTAGTCATTATGTAGAAGCCAGACCAAACAAACAACATTTCAGGAAGTCCACGAGCGGAAATGTAGGGCAGCGACAGACTGATACAGGCCCTGGACATATCCATCCTAGTGACCTTTGCAGAGAAAAGGAGTGAAGGTCAAGGGTAGCCAACACGTACAAAAATAGTTACATAAAACAACCGGTGGTAGGAGCAGGATAAACTGGTAAAATGACTGCATGGCTAAGTGGACAAAGGGTTGGGATAGTCATGTCCCTTCGTAATGCACACTTACTGGCGGAAATAATAGTTCAGTTCACAATGGTGTCATGGCCCTCCAGCCTCCACCCTGCTCCCGAGTGAGAGTGGCCGTCACTACTGGCCCCCACAGTCACACTGCACTGTGCTACCCACAGACACGTGCATTCTCTGTCTCCTAGTGATCTCCGCTTCCAGGTGAATATAACCAGGCATAAATGAGCAACATGAGGCTAGGAAGGAATTTTAGATCACTCAGGGTAACTCAGTAGGTCTGAGATTTATTAGGCTTAGCAAAGTAGGTTGTCACAACGAGCTGTTTTGTGTTGTAACTATCTCGGGTGTTGAAATGCTTGGTTGTGACTTGTGAGATATCGTTTGAAGTGTTTTCCTGGAGGAATTTCCCGTAGCAACCTACTCACACACAGCAAACGTTTAGACACTCAATGTACCCAGTTGAGCGTGGCATGACAGGCTGCGACTGTGGCGGCGTGTGGCAGCCAGCGAGTGGGGAGTGAGTAGCAGGGAGCTTGGAGACGCCCTCCACCCGCTCCGCTAGCAACTACCGCTTCTTTCAGCTGGCTGACTCACGTACGCCCAGGTAAGACTAAACTTTGGCAGTTGCTCATAGTCAAGCTAACCCAACATTATGGCGCGTCGAGCGGTGTGTGCGGGGGGAGTGGTGTATGATTACGTGTGTCTGAACCACCGACCAATTGTCACGTTTCGGTGTCACGGAGACCAGCGGAGAGGAGCTCAGGCTGGGGGGTGTTGGTTACAACTGTTAACACACCCCAGGTGGTTACTTTCGCCGCACTCCTATTGCAGATATTGTACCGCTACAGTTGCCACATCTCCACAACTGTGTCCGAGGATTGATGCCTTTTGTATCCTGGGTTGCTTTGATGTGGAGCGGCGTGGTGCATAGACTATAAGTTGTAGCATTATTATTTTATTCTGATTTTGCTATTGGCTAATTAAGTGATCGCAATTTATTCTCTCTCTCTCTCTCTCTCTCTCTCTCTCTCTCTCTCTCTCTCTCTCTCTCTCTCTCTCTCTCTCTCGTCCTTCAAATGAGAGTGCCATATGGGCGAGATGAAGGTCGCGTCAGGGGATACGTGAGGGTGAGCGCGTTTTATGTTTGCAGGTAGCGAGGCGAGGCGAGGCGACGCAATGGAGGGGAAGGAGACGAGCAAGGAGGAGGCGGCAACCCAAGCTGACCTGCTCATGGACCTCAAGTTGCTTCGCTCTGGATTCACACCGACGCCGGACAAAGAGCTGTCACTAGATGGTTACATTGGAGCCTACCTGGAGATGAACAAGTAAGGCAGCTTGCACTCTTGTCTTCAATGCACCAGTAGTCACGTGTCACCCCTTCAGTACTGGGACACATTTTACCACGAGTTTTGTGTGATGATTTTATTGACATTACGAAGAGTCTGTGGAGGTCAGAAGATTAATGGACAGACTCTGTACAATTTTAATCCCTACATGAGTTTCTGAAGCTGTATGAAATCGACAAATAATAAGCAGAATAAATATGAAAATGCATCCCAGTACTGTAGGGGTTAAAAGTACTGCCAGCTGCATATAACCTTGAGTGCAATGCGTATATTCTCTCTCTCTCTCTCTCTCTCTCTCTCTCTCTCTCTCTCTCTCTCTCTCTCTCTCTCTCTCTCTCTCAAATTGCTAATTTTTTCTAGTTTTCCTTCCATTTCCTTAATTTTTCTTCCTATTTGCTTCGTTTTCTTTCGTTTCCAAATTATTTTACTTTCTCTAATTTATTTTCTTTTCTTCTCTTCTACTACTTCCAAACTCCTTTATTACTGCTTCCTTCATTTATCTTCTCTTCCTATCATTTATCAAATATTTCTCCTCTCTTTCGCTTTCCAGTTTCTGATTCCTCGTTTTCTTCTACATCCCCGTTCCCCTAGTAATATACCCTTCTTCCCATTGCTTTTCGCCATCCACACCCCTTCACCATGTTTTCCTTAATTTTCTATCGCTTCCCTTTCGTATCTTTATTTACACACATGCCCCGCACAGGTTCCTGGGTGTGCTGGGTCCCATCTTCAACATGGTCACCAGTGAAGTAGAGTCCAAGGTGAGCAGGGAGGCGAGAGAGCTTTTTGTTGGCCTTCAACCTGCCAGACCAGTGCAAGCTCTCACAAAAGCTGACACGTGGGCTGGTCTGAGATGCGCATTGCGTCTCCATGTGGAAGACTGGAGTGTCATGTTCCCTCATAACTGAAGCTTTTTATAGCTGTGGTCCTTATCCACATTCAGAGCACCACAGTGTTTACATAGACACGATTTATTTTTTCATCTTTTGTCGGAAAATGGGTGGAGTGAGATAGGAAGTTTCATTGTGTTTTTGTGGTGAAGAGTGAAGTATCATGTTCCCTCATCACCCACTCCTTTTATAGCTGTAGTCTTATTTTTATATTCACAGTATCACAATGTAAGCCAGAAAAAAAAAAGAACAGTTACGCATTTTGACCAACAAACTTAACTTTTCTGAATTTAACCGGTATCTTCGAATTTTACACCTCATTCTGTAGGTCATGCGCCGAGCCAGAGGTAATGAAAGCGTTTGGTGCTAAATTAATGTGTAACACGCTAGATGTGTGTGTGTGTGTGTGTGTGTGTGTGTGTGTGTGTGTGTGTGTGTGTGTGTGTGTGTGTGTGTGTGTGTGTGTGTGTGTGTGTGTGTGTGTGTGTGTGTGTGTGTGTGTGTGTGTGTGATATTATAGCTCGTATTCTTAAACCCTTCTGTGCTTCACCTTTACTATTTCAAAAGGCCTTATCTAAATTTACATGAGATTTTTAAGGTTTTTGTTTTTATTACTGTACTAAAGGCAGAGTGAGAAGATTTCTATAGTATTGAAAACCCCGTTAATCATATCTGTGGCCTTGGAAAATAGTTGTGTTGAGAGAGAGAGAGAGAGCAAATCGTCCCTGTATACCGACCTGGGTTACATGAGTACATTAATTTCAGCTTGGCGTCATTCACAGGTGAACGTCCTACAAGAGCACCGAAAGAGCGAAGACGGCGACCACTACACGACGGTCAATGACATGCTGAGCTTTGAACAGAAGCAGGCGCATGGAGGCCTCCCAGCAGACCGCCGAGGCCACCCGTCAGGGGCAAGAACATTCCTCCGCCTACATCGCTCCCTTGGTCAGTCAGTCAGTCAGTCAGTTAGTTAGTCAGTCAGTCCGTCAGTCAGTCTTCTTGTTCTTGTTCTTCTTGTCCTTCCTCTTCTTGTTCTTCCTGTTCTTGTTCTTCTTGTTCTTGTTCTTCTTCTTCTTGTGGCCTCTCCCGCTTTAAATCGCTTATAGCACCTACTTCCTTTCAGTGTAGTGTGCAGGTCCCTCCACAATCTGCAGGAGAGCGAAGTCAGTCAGTCAGTCAGTCAGTAAATGAGTCAGTCAGTCGATCAGTCTTGCTATCATGATTCCTGACGTTTTCATTTCATATGTAATAGTTTGGTCTATAACATTCAGAGCTACACATTGAATAGAAAACGTGTCACTCTTTCACAATACTCCACTACGGAAGGAATGTGCATGCGACAAAGGTTTTATGAATGCGAGTAAGAGTTGAGAGAGAGAGAGAGAGAGAGAGAGAGAGAGAGAGAGAGAGAGAGAGAGAGAGAGAGAGAGAGAGAGAGAGAGAATTACATACATACATACATGAAATCAACTAACAATATAAAACTAAATAGCAACAATAATAACGACAGAAATAGTGACAATAGTAATAATGATGATGATGATGATGATAATAATAATAATAATAATAATAATAATAATAATAATAATAATAATATTAATAATAACAATACTTCCACCAAACACTGACCATTACCAAATCTTAACCACAAATGCTGTCAACTCACTTGCCTCTCTGCTCCTGCTCAGAGTTCGTGACGGAGTTCCTGGCGCTGATCATGCGGCCACGGGAGGGGTTCTTCGGCGGGCAAGTGTCACGCCTGTACGGGGCCACCCTGGGGAAGCACCATAGCTGGCTGATACGCACCACCACCTCCACCGCCCTCTTCACCATGCCAGCCCACGCCACCATCATGCAGAGGGTGAGCCTGATGTTGTTATTTGTAGGTAAAGTTTGATTACTTCTGCTGTTAGGATCACTGCTGCTGCTACTGCTACTAGTGCTGCTACTATTATTGCTGTTGCTAGTCCAGTGTTGGTGCTGATGGTATTAGTAGTGGTGGTGATATTATTATTATTGTTGTTATTATTATTATTATTATTATTATTATTATTATTATTATTATTATTATTATTATTATTATTATTATCATTATCATCAGTGTTTGTTGTTGTTGTTGTTGTTGATTTTGTTGTTGTTTTTACCGCAGCAGTAGTAATATCTTCTGATAATAACATTGGTAAAACAAATAAAAAAGTTCCCATTCTCACTACCACCACAGGACAATTGTAGCGCAATATATAGAAGAAAAAGTAGACGTATTGAACCGTGACAAAAAAATAAATGGATCGATAAAATTCATACCAGAAATCAATTATGTAAATTACATTTAAAAATCAACTGGAATAAGAAAAGAGGAAAAGAATCAAACATACATATCAATATTGACCTTAATCCCTTCAGTTCTGGGACGCATTTTCATATTTATTCTGCTTATTATTTGTCAATTCTATACAGCTTCAGAAACTCTTGTGGGGATTAAATTGGAACAGACTATGGCCATTAATTTTCTGACCTCCATAGACCCTTCCCAATGTCAATGAAATCGTCTAATCACACCCAAAACTGGTGGTAAAAATGTGTCCCGGTACTGATGGGGTTAGATCCACTGTTCTGTACGTAACCCCGACACACACACCACACAATATACTATGGGGTGGTAATCCAGTGTCTTTACCCCGTGGCAGTTAACAAAGGGAAAGACAGAGGTGGACGAGTCGGTCAAGGAGGAGATGGACCAGGTGATAGCTGCTATGAAGGCTTCCTACGACCTCACTCAGAAACTCTACCAGCAATATGGGTATCTTGATCTTCCCTGATGGTCTCCTCTACCCAGCTCTCTATAATCTGGTGTGGAACCTTGCGCGCATTACAAAATATTCATGGTAAGATGGAATATAATGTTGTCATTCTTCTGTGTTTTCTTCTATTTATCTATTTGTTTTCTATCTATGATTGGACTGTTCGTTGGTCTGGTAGAACTGAACACTACCAAGGGTGCCCAGCTCGATCTACTAACCTGTGCCTTGTTTGTTTTGCAAGTGGTTCTAAGCTTCTTCGGTTGTGATACTAAATGCTCTCTAAACCTGACGTGCAAACCTGAAATACACATACTATTGAGAAAACTCTTACTTGTTATAAGGCTGAGTATAAAGTTTTTGGATCGTGATATTAATTTTCTAAAAAAAAAAAAAAAAGAAGATAAATAAATGAATAAAAATAGTTAAAATAAAAATGGAATATAATAAAAAAGGAAATCATCTGTTTAACACTTAGTAAGTTGAAACTCGTTACAATATATATATATATATATATATATATATATATAACGGCACTCAGCTCAAGGAGAGAGAGAGAGAGAGAGAGAGAGAGAGAGAGAGAGAGAGAGAGAGAGAGAGAGAGAGAGAGAGAGAGAGTGTGTGTGTGTGTGTGTGTGTGTGTGTGTGTGTTTCATGACAAACTGAGTGACCAGAATTGCGAGACAAATAAGACAAACGTACATTCTGCATAATGTATCTGTGTATAATGATAAAGAGATGAATAAAACTGTCTATAAAACTACCAGGTGAATCATTTCTGGAAACCTCTCCCTATTCCTAATTTTGCCTCGAAAAAAAAAAAAAGGTCCTACCCAAGTGTTCGTCACAAAGTGCCACCCGTCAGTGCGCAGTGTGCCCATGAAACAGAATTGAGACGATTACCACACACAAGTTTCTAAGGTGTTTTTTTTTACGATTCTAGAGGCAAATTGACAAGATTTCTATATTATCAACTTACATACATCCTCAAACTTACCAATACCCCATCCTCTCACATTCATACAGCCTTATTTCATGCATGACCTTGCCTGTTGGGTGTCTTCTCTCCGTTGCTCTGGTACATTTCTTTCCGTTATTCAGGCAGAGCCCATGCATACAAGGGATCTTGCACGCATCCACTCACGCAACCGTCTACACATCTTCTCATTGCCGATTTCATTGAGGTGCACGCCGTCCCAGCGCCCAAGTCAGTAAAGTTGACATTGCCTTTTTTATTCTTCAGCCAGTCCACCTTCAACTTAAGCATCTCCTCTTGTATCTTGGCATTCCTCCGTCTTCTAAGTCGCTCGTACTGGTCTCCTTCTCTGGGTCGTCTCATGACTCCAACCACAGCCACAATTAGGTTTTTTTCCTTTTTTCTTCAGCCATCTTCACTGCTTCCACTACTTCTTTCACTGTTTCTTCTTCTCCCATTCCTTCAAAATCATCTCCCCCACCTTGGATCACTAGTAGTCTATTGTTGAGAGACTGTGTCTTTTCAACCACAGCTTCTTAATGTCCTGGATCCTGGATCTTGGATCCTCTCAAGCATGGTGGTCGGGAGGTGAGGTCCTATATTTTTCATCATACTGTCCCCAACAATACATATTGGGGACTTCCTCTTGATCATTTTCTTCATAGCAGGTCCTCTTCTTGGGTGCCGGTCTTTCTCTCTTTCAGTTTGCATGCTCTTGTCTTCCATGTCTTGCATATCAGCCTTGTTGTCCTTGCTCACGGTTTGTGTGTTCTTGCATATTGTCGTCGCTGTTGTCTGAGTTCCTTTTTCCTCCTTGCTTACATTACCTCCAGTCTTTCCTTGGCCACCTCCAGACACTCATCACACAGAAACATAATGTTTTTGTGGCTGAGCATCTTGGTGGAGGCCTTCAGTCCCACGCAGGCTGTGTGGACTCACAGCTCACATAACTCACAGTCTACGCCACTGCACCTGGCCGTCACACTCTCCTCGCATACCTTGCAGTCATTTACAGTCATCCTGATTCTTACTTGGGTGCAAAAAATCCAGGAAATATCTTCATAAAAGCAGGAACGGAGTCACACGCGTCCTCTTCACACAACTCAGTGATCTCAGAATTTTTACATTTTTATCTTGGTCTTGATGTGCTGACTTTCTAAGACCTTGAGATCAAGAATATGACAACAGAGAAACATCGGTTATATTATTCATATGCAGGACTAAAAACCCAAACATTGAAGATTTCAAGACCGATCAACAGAATGTGTAATGTGTGGTGCCTAAAAAGAAGATGTGTTATCTCCCTGTATTCAAACTCTTAGCTAAGAAGAACTTAAGTCCTAGTATGAAACGGTGAAAGAGCAAAACAGTAAAGTTTCATAGATAGTTATTCCGTGGCTTTAATGGAGTTATTGGCAATATCGTGTCAACCATCAAATAATAATAATGCTGTTTGTATTTCACAGTGATATGTACAATCAACGCAAGTCGTAAGTACTTTGTCATATTGTTTACAACTTGTTCCGCCAAATTTGATCAGCATCCCTATGTTGCCACCTGTCGCTAACCCATCTTCCTGGCAGCACCAACAATGGAGCTGCCTTGCGAAGACTACCACTATCCTACTCAAACTCTAGAAGTTCAAGACTTTCGCAGAAGGAAGGCAAACTGGTCGCAGGAAGAAACTCATCTCCTCCTGAAGCTGGTGCAGGAAAACAAGGGTGTGGTGAAGGGCAAATTTAGTCCTAACCTCGGCACCCGCCACAAGAGGGCTGCCTGGGCCTATATTACAGACACCATTAATGAGGCGCACGGCAACAACAGGAAGGTACCGGAGGTGGAGAAAAGGTGGCAGAATGTGAGAACCAAGGCCTTGAAGGAGAAATATGAATATAAGAATGCTTCACATCTAGGTGAGCCTCACTGTCATTCAATGGAATCTTTCTTTACATTGATTAGTTTTACCGGAAATTTACAATTAGTTAAACCGCAGAGTAAGGCTGTCTCTTTAGCCACCAACCCCTCCCCGACACCAGCAACCTTTAGGGAAAATGGTGTGTTAGGGTGGGGAAGCCTTAACAGACCAAATTTTGCAATTCCAAAAAGTCTAAGGCCACATTTCGCTAAATTGAAAACGTCTTAAGAAATCCTTAATATACTGATGAAATCTAATAGGGTGACCCAAACCTGTCTATAGAATAAGGCCATGTACCCTATGCACTCTGCAAGTAGGGTTAACACTCATACAGAATTATATGTTTGTGAGAGTTTTAATGCTCCTCTTACCAATCTGTTATATGTTAATTAATATAAGTATTATTCCAGTAGCCTTTCAGTCTGCTGTGGATTTGAAACTGACTGAGGTTGTCAATGGGGTAAATATGGATTTCTTCACCTGTCTCACTGCATTATGAAACTACTTTCTTCCATAAATTTTAGATGTGTTCATTATTAATTGGCAAACAGTTTTTTTTACCTAAATCATTAGTTTTTTTTATCCATCCCATACAAGAAAACTAATGATATTGCAGTAAAATAATTTAACAAACAAAAAAACATTCCAGAAAAATAGTTTTATCCTTGTGAATTACAGAATCAGGGTAATTATGCAATAGGGGGCAGGGGTTCACCTCAGCACCTTGAGTGGTCCTGTGTGATGTTGTCCTGCCTTGTCCCACTCCACCTAAGTTTGCCACATTAGTCTAATGCCAACAGATGATTATCCTATCCTATCCTAACCCAATCTAACCTAACTTACCATAGCCGGATCACTAAAAATGATTTGGAAAACCAATTAGGCTAATTTTCCTGAGGTGGCAACACTACACTGGCAACAAATCATTTGATCTAGAAACATCACAGTGGGGGATAGGCTGTGAGGCTTGCCAACACAGTGCCCTACCACTATTCAGCGAGCTCCCCAAAGAAAAGAATAGACTTTGTAACATCTATGGGAATGCTAAAATTAACTTGTGATGGATATATATGGGTTCAAAATTCAGGGAGAGAGCAGCTGTAACTGATAAGACAAGTAAGAATTGCCCAAGTATCGCAGGCGTAAAACTTGATAGATACCGTTGATGGGGAGGGAGGTTAGAATCCTCTTCCCTGCTAGGCTAAGTTAGGTCAGGGATTAGGTTTAGTCAGTGTATATTAGACTTCATCAGTATTTCATGGATTTCTAGGGGTCTTTTCTCAATTTAGGCAAATGTGGCCTCTTAGACCTTTTTGTAATTGCAATATGTTGTGTATTTTAGCTTTTGTACCCCATACATCAAACTTATTCAGCAGATCATTGAGCTTGGTGGTGTTGGTGAGGAAGCTGGTAGTGAAAGGGAAGGCCTTGTGGTGTTGGCGAGGAAGCTGGTGGTGAAAGGGAAGGCCTTATTCTGCAATTTTACCTTTCATTTCAACTAATGATGGTGGGTGTTTTGCAGAGTGTTATTTCCTCATTTTGCAGGTGGCATCCCTCCTTACAAGATAGGTGACACAACTGAGCTGATTTGGGATATCTTGGGGAGGGATGATGAGTCTGATGATAGGATTGATACAGATGATGTGGAAGATACATCTGCCATGCAGCTGAGGTAAGGAATTGTTAGATTATATTTTTGAGAAGTATCCGTGTTCAATGTTTCAAAAGATAGATATTATCCATGGATAGATAGAAATATATTTAATCATTTAATGATAACTAATAATTCATGCTTACTTATTGATCTTAACTATGTATTACTGTTTTATGAAATGAACACTTTAATTGTCCAAAGTTTCCTTAGGGACAAGGCCATAACTCACAGAGGGGTACATTTTCCCTCACCATTTCAGTTAGGAGAAACCTTTTTAAGTTGTTATTCCTAACTAAGTTTTGGAAGATAATGGTGTTACTAAAGATTCTTTTCTTTTCCAGAGTTGACAGTGATGCTTCAACTTCCCAGATGACAGAGGAAGTGGATGAAAAACATTTCATCGATATAGATAAATGTGAGGATGATCCTTTAAGCTTCCCCACCACCACTCGCTCTCCATTTCCAGCAGTCCACCCACCACCTTTGCCACCCACACCTCCTCAGATTCCTGCTGCCAACAATCAACATAGTGAAGTAATTGCTTCACACTATGGGCGTAGTGTTGACTGCTACAGAAGAGGCATTGATGCCTATGTGGCACACCTTGCCTTTCTGCAGAGATATCTCAACAACAAGAAGGTAAGTGAACCTTTTATACTAATTTAAACACACACACACACACACACACACACACACACACACACCATGTGATGTAGTAGTTAGCATGCTCGGCTCACAACTGAGATTGCCCGGGTTTGAGTCCCGGGAATGCTTAAGCCTCTTAATGTGTATCTAACTCTTGTTCACTAGCAGCAAGTAGGTACAGGATGTAACTGGAGGGGTTGTGGCCTCCCTGTCCCAGTGTGTAGTGTGCGATGTGGTTTCAGCCCAACCCGAATATTGGTCTATGAGCTTTGAGCTTGTTACATAGTGAAAAGGCAGGCTGGGTAACCAGCAGGCAACTGTGACAGTGAATACACACACACAGTGTAGTGGTTAGCACACTTAGCTCTTAGCAGAGAGGGCCTGGGTTCATGTCCTGGACACAGTGAGCTAAATGGGTGAGTTTATTAATGTGTAGCCCCAGTTCACTTAGCAGCAAGTAGTTATGGGATTTAACTTCAGGGGTTGTGGCCTTGTTATCCTGGTGTGTGGTATATGGTATGGTCTCAGTCCTGCCTGAAAATTGGTCAGTATGAGCTCAGCTCTTTCTGTAGGAGAAAGACTGGCTGGGTGACCAGCTGGTGACTATGGTGAATTACTCACATGCACACACACACACACACACACACAGACACAGACACAGACACACACACACACACACACACACACAGACACAGACACACACACACACACACACACACACACACACACACACACACACACACACACACACACCGCGTAGTGTAGTGGTTAGCACGCTCGACTCACAACCGAGAGGGCCCGGGTTCGAATCCCGGGTGCAGTTAGGCAAAGCCTCTTAATGTGTATCTATCCCCTGTTCACCTAGCAGCAGTAAGTAGGTACGGGACATAACTCGAGGGGTTGTGGCCTTGCTGTCCCGGTGTGTAGTGTGTGATGTGGTTTCAGCTCTACCCGAAGATCGGTCTATGATCCGTAGGGAAAGGCTGACTGGGTGACCAGCAAGCGACCATGACAGTGAATTACACACACACGCACACACACACACACACACACACATCTAATCTTGCATTTATGATGTTCAGAATATATTTCATATTATAATTAACATTAAAGTTATGATTTTGTAACCATTGACTATCTAACAGGATATACAAATAACCAAGTAAAAAATATAAATGTATTTTCCAGTGAGACTTCTGTGACACCACCAGTGAGATGACTGTGAGGCAGTCAGTGAGACCACTATGAGGCAGCCAGTGAGACCACTGTGACACCACCAGTGAGACCACTATGAGGCAGCCAGTGAGACCACTGTGACACCACCAGTGAGACCACTATGAGGCAGCCAGTGAGACCACTGTGAGGCAGCCAATGTGACCACTGTGACACCACCAGTGAGACCACTATGAGGCAGCCAGTGAGACCACTGTGAGGCAGCCAGTAAGACCACTGTGACACCACCAGTGAGACCACTATGAGGCAGCCAGTGAGACCACTGTGAGGCAGCCAGTGAGACCACTGTGACACCACCAGTGAGACCACTATGAGGCAGCCAGTGAGACCACTGTGAGGCAGCCAATGTGACCACTGTGAGGCAGCCAGTGAGACCACTGCAACACCACCAGTGAGACTACTGTGAGGCAGCCAGTGAGACCACTGCGACACCACCAGTGAGACCACTGTGAGGCAGCCAGTGAGACCACTGCGACACCACCAGTGAGACTACTGTGAGGCAGCCAGTGAGACCACTGCGACACCACCAGTGAGACTACTGTGAGGCAGCCAGTGAGACCACTGCGACACCACCAGTGAGACTACTGTGAGGCAGCCAGTGAGACCACTGCGACACCACCAGTGAGACTACTGTGAGGCAGCCAGTGAGACCACTGTGAGGCAGCCAGTGAGACCACTGTGAGGCAGCCAGTGAGACCACTGTGAGGCAGCCAGTGAGACCACTGTGAGGCAGCCAGTGAGACCACTGTGAGGCAGCCAGTGAGACCACTGTGAGGCAGCCAGTGAGACCACTGTGAGGCAGCTAGTGAGACCACTGTGAGGCAGCCAGTGAGACCACTGTGAGGCAGCCAGTGAGACCACTGTGAGGCAGCCAGTGAGACCACTGTGAGGCAGCTAGTGAGACCACTGTGAGGCAGCCAGTGAGACTACTGTATGAAACAGTAAAAATAAAGTAAATAATATATTCATTTTGTTTATGTAACTACTTGTGTAGATAATGGAAGTAATTGTTGAAATACTTTTAACATTTTTCCGTAATCTTTTCTTCCGGCGCTGTAATGATGCTGGCTGTGTGTTGGTACTGAACAATTTGCTGGCCACCTCATGTTTCACCATTGCAAGACATGATATTTCGTTAATAGGGAATGAATTGATTAATAACTGCATATTCCATAATAGGAACATCCCTGCAACTTACCCAAATGTCTTAACTATCAAAATTCAAAATTTGTATAACATATACATATATTATGTATACTTATAAGATTTGTGTATAGATTGAGAACAATATTCTAAATGAAGACATAGAGGATCAGTTATTTGTATGGAAAACTTGCAACAGTTGCTTATGATGTTAGCAATGAGGGAATTACAAGGAGTAAACATTTAAATAATTGAGATGAAATGAAGACATCAAAATGAGGATGAGAGGATACTGAGAGAAGATCGGAAGGAGTCAGTATTTAAGGTACAGCAAGAAGAGTAGTTTTCCACATAGAATTGTGTGTAATTTTGAATGGCTTGAGCGAGGAAGTTATTACAGCAACCAATGTAGTTCTGATCATTGACAGTCTTCAAGTCTAGAGTCTTGACTCAAAAGATCATAGCGTTTTGATAGTTGTACATAGGAATATATTTGTATTATTTGGATTACTAAATGTATCGTTCTCTCTCTCTCTCTCTCTCTCTCTCTCTCTCTCTCTCTCTCTCTCTCTCTCTCTCTCAGCGCCTGAGTTCACAGACATACTGCAGCCTTGCAGGGTGACCCCAGTAGTGGCCATGGCCCTGCTAGTGATGGGAGGTGGCCAGGACATACGTGGGGCCATTTCCTCCCCTGCTGCTGCCCCCACTACCAATAACCCAGCTTGGTGCATTCCAGGTTACAGGAGATTCGAGTTGTCCTGTAGTATATGCTTGTATGTATCTGCCGGTATGTACGTTCAGTCGCTCCCTGTCCGTGACGTACCTATGACGTATGTGTGTCTGGCCAATGCTATCGCAATACGTCACGTTTGGGCGGGCTGGACCACTGTAAACAATGGTGAAAGATTTCATTATTTTGGTGTGTGGCTATCACAGCGATCGGTTTGTGTCAACTGGATTATTGTACTGGAATATTCCCTCTATAAGACAATACAGCGGTACAGTTTGTCCTTAAGGTTTAGCAGCGCACTGTACACACCATCTATTGAGGTAAGTACGGCCAGGTTTCATTACATTAGTGTCCATAAACATACACACACGCACCAGCAGTAGGGCCAGGAAATTTTCCATTGGGGTGACTGGGATACAGTGTGGAATGGCTTGACAAATGTCATCAGAGTGAAGCACTAATGGTAAATTGCCGTGTCTAAGGATCATGGCCAATTGTCACATTTCTTTTAATGTGTTGGTAGCAATATTGGGGGGCTGAGGGCAAGATTGGTTCATTATTGTGACTGCCTCACCATGAATTTCAGTCACCTGTGAGCCTCGCACATGTGCTTCGTGGTAATGTTAAGTTTCCACACTTATGAAGCTTTCTGTAGTCTTGGGAAATAGCCGTAGTGCGGGAGGAAACCATTTCTGAATACCGATCTTAACCTTACAATTTTTTTTTTTTTAAACCTATGTGCTTCCTAACGAAATACGTGTTTCTTTGTAACTTTGTTCCTCATTGTTTGTGCATTAGACAAATTTATACATAACGATGATAGTCGAAATCACGAATTTATGCTTTACGTAGGGAATGCCACATGTAAACCTGATAGCTTCTTGTTGGGTTTCTTAGTTTATTTTTCCTATTATTTTCGTCATTATATTCACTGTTTCAGCTAGCGGAGACGCGGCATCCTGGCAGCGTAGGTACACAGGTGCAGACAGCCTTTTTAGCGTCAGGGTTATGGGTTGTAAATGCCGTGTTCCTGCGCTCTGCCGCCAGCTGGATCACGCCCTCTATATAGCTCCTTTCATGCTATACTTCCGTCTCCTCTCTCGAGACAATATTCACCCTTGCATTACATTTTACTGCATTCCAACGTTTTAGTTGAAACTAGATCGGTTTATTTTAGGGTGTTATATGATTCTAGTGACAAATTAACAAAATTACCACATTCCTAGTAAGTGAAAATCGTCTTAATGAATTAATAAGTGTGTTTTTACGATCTTAGTGACACATGAACACCATTTTACATTGTTAGTAGGTGTAACACTCTTGAGAACTCGGCTAATCATCTCTCTGATCCTTGAAAATGACTGGTGAGAACAAGCGTTGTGTGAGATGCATTGAGGTGTTGTTCTTCATGTGATGTAGCGCCTGATGCCAATACATCTCGCCCTTGGGCTGATATAAAGCTGGGTGCCGGGTCCTCTCCGTACCGCGCCTCCACCTCAGCCCCCTTGGCCTCACCCATACGCCAATTTCCAACCCCCCTTCCCCGTGATGTAATTTTGTGAATGGCACACCTGGGCGCCCGACGCGAGAGTTGCTGCCATCTGGTGGTCGTCTGGGGAAGCTCTCTCTCTCTCTCTCTCTCTCCGCGATGGGCTGCTGTGGGAGCAGCGTGGGTGGAGGAGGATATAGGAGCCGGGTGGGGAGCAGTGCGGGTGGTGGGGGGCGTAGAGGCGGGGAAAGAGCAGCATAGCGGAGGGGAGGGACTAAGAGCATTGTGTTGTTGTTGCTGAGAGTCTGGCAACACTGACCTAACACTGGATTTGTCGGCAAGACAGCGAGATGGGAAGTTAATCCATGCATGCAGCCGTGTGTGCTCTCTCAATACATGGTGCCCTTTGCCTCCCAGCAGAGTGAAATTTATGTGAATTAATGGTGGCTCGTGTGTGTGTGTGTGTGTGTGTGTGTGTGTGTGTGTGTGTGTGTGTGTGTGTGTGTGTGTGTGTTTCAATTTACTCCCCTAATTTTCGAACACTACACCTCATAACCACGGGCCACATCCACCCAGCTTTGTTCGTGCGTGGCAACCAACACATTTGCGTCTGTATGCATGAAGCAGTGAAGCTCGAGCCGTACAGAGTCAGCGAACACGTGAACTGAATCAGTGCCGAAGCAGAGGGAATGAACCGGCGACTGAGACAAGCGATGATTGGCCGTTAGACAAAGAATTGGTGGAACGAGGTAATGATTCAACTACTTCCTTGCTTTTAGTTAGCGATCCACATCGCCTTGGTAATGAAGTAAAGACAAGCTAGAAAAGTGTGAACTATTGCTAGGATAAAGGGAAAGACTAGGAGTGTATGAAAGAAAGATAGTGAGTGTATGAAGAGGCTGGCTTGAGAATAGAAGGCAAAGATGGGGAGACTGGGAGAAAATTCACTGGATTAGGGCGAGGCAAGGCTAAGCAAGAGGCAGCAGCACAGGTTGGGGCGGGGCAGCTTCCGAGTTCCCAGTAGTAGTGACGGGCGGAGCACAGACCGCGTGCAATACAGCCTGAGCCAGTAGCCAGGGAGCTGCGTGCCAGTGAGGAGGGGTGAATGCGCTCTCTCTCTTGCTTGCCGGGAGAGAGGTGTGATAAAGGGTGGATACATATGACGGATGTGCGAGACGCGTGCAGTAGTGAAGTGCAGCTCAGTTTGTGTTGAAGGAGAGTTTCAAGTGATGGTTCTGGTGATAAGTGTGAAGAGAAGTGATCGTTTTTGCTGAGTGTTAGTGTGAAGTTTTGCTTTGGAATCGTGTGTAGTGGACGAGATACGCACCAGTAATCTGTAGACACCGGTACTCAGTCTCTGGTAATACATATACATTCCGTGAAGAGAGGAAGGTGATGCTTGTATTAAACGTCAAGTCCAGTTATGCAAGATTGTTGAGAGAGGCAGCGCGTCGTGGTGATCTCCCAAGTGACACCCCACATCCTCTCGCCGACCCGTCCTGACCTGACCGGGAGGAGGATCAGCAGCAGTGTTGACCATCCCGCCTCGTGTTACGTCACCATCTCTTCCATAAGCCTCCCTCCATCGCCGCCGGGCAGTCCTGTGCCATACGCCTCACCGTAGCACGCGGCTGCCTTCCCTCTGCTCGCATTGAGTTGAATAATAGTACAAAACAACGAGCTTAGTCTTCTGTTCCGCCATCCCAGTGACAGCATGATACAGTCGTCCTTAGCATCGTCAGTAAATGTCCAGTTTTTCCACACAGCTCAGGTTACTCATTTCATATCGTAAGTCTTGGCAGTAGGCTATATAAGAAAACAGTGTTCGTTATCACGTTACGCATACTTGAAGTTTGTGAATGAATTGTAGTCAGGTCCAGCAAATCAAAGAGAAACAACGAGGGGAAAGGAAGAGAGAGAGAGAGAGGGATAGAGAGACAGAAAGAAATAGCAAAGGCCAATAAAGGAGCGCCGTCTGTCCCCGTGAAACAATCAGGAGAGGAACTTTTATGATCTCGTAAAAAAAAGTTGGAGGTAATTGCGTGAGATAATTCACGTATGGAAGAAGAAGCAACAGTGAAGTGAAAAGTGGAAAAAAAACTCATAAAAAGACGAGGCAGATAAAAGTGTTGTATGTGCGTGTATCTCTTTCCGCGTGCGTGCGTGTGCGTGTTGTGCAAGCGACGTGTGGAGTAGCACTGAGCACCTGATATTGTTTCCACCTACCTGTCTACCTCCACCGCTCCCCATCCAGGTGAGTAACGCCCTATCTCGCACCCCACCCCCCTCATCTGCTCACTCCCACCACCTCACTCCTCACTTTGGGATTTTCTGTTGACTTTGCTTGTTGTATCTACCCCGCGAAAAAGAAGGGATAGAAAGCTGAAAAATGCCCCCCCCCTCCTGTGTGTGTGTGTGTGTGTGTGTGTGTGTGTGTGTGTGTGTGTGTGTGTGTGTGTGTGTAGCCAAGTTTTCTCTCCTCCACCTAAAGCTTAATCTGGATGACATTCTGGGTGATGTATGCATATCATGTCTCTGAGCTTCTGAACTGAGGATTACAACTTTTTATATTTCACTTTTTGTTTCGCTTTGTGGACAGAGAGAGTGAGAAAGCGAGAGAGTGTGAGTGAGTGAGTGAGTGAGTGGCTGGGTTTGCTTTGTCTATGGTTGAGCCGGGCGTTGGAGTGTCTAAGAAATAATTGGAGGTTTTCTCTTTTATTTTGTGAATTGAACTGCTTCGATTTTTTCATTGATTTTTCTTTATTGAAATGCGACGATTCGTGGTGGAATTATCCTTGATTTTAAAGAGGTTTTAGGTAAAGATATCTTTTCTATTCTCATTTCTTTAGTGTCATTTCCACAGTTTTAACCGCCTTTGTGTGAATTTAGATGAGATTTTCAAAGAAGTTTGCATTTTATCTGAAATAAAAACCTCGACTTGTTTAAAGAGTTTCCGGGAAGGTGAAGGCAGTGGAGGCATAGAGGAGAGGGCGTCAGTGTGTGTGTGTGTGTGTGTGTGTGTGTGTGTGTGTGTGTGTGTGTGTGTGTGTGTGTGGCGGGGGGCAGCCTACGGCCCGCCGCTCCTGAATAAGCCATGGGCGCCGGGGTCACCTGTGGCTGTCCTCTTTAATGCCCCTGACGTGTGCCGCCGCCTCCTCCTCCTCCTCCTCACCGCGCCGCACAGCCCGCACTCCGTCAGGTAAACATCGCGTCTCACACAGATGTTCCTGACTCTCGTGTTACTTACGCCACTTAAAGAGTATATTTTCCCGTTGACATGACGCATAACTTGCAAGTATTGAAAACCACGAGATTACAAACATTAAGAAAACAAGAGGTATATACAAAAGGCAAAAATATATACGAAACAAACTAAAACCCGTCAAAACAAAGTATTAGTGCCATAAAACATAACAAACGTACCTAACTTGCAATTATTGAAAACCACGAGATTGCAAACATTAGGAAAACAAGAGGTATATACAAAACGCAAAAAATATATACGGAACAAACTAAAACCCGTCAAAACAAAGTATTAGTGCCATAAAACATAACAAAGGTAACTTGCCAATCTTGAAAACCATGAGATTACAAACATTAAGAAAAAACAGGAGGTATATACAAAACGCTAAAATACCTCTAAAACAAACTAAAACCCGTCAAAACAAAGAATAAGTGCCATAAAACATAACAAACATAACATCACGCACACTCGCCTTGCTCCCACACGTCTCTTCCTCGTCACGCCTCCCTCGCTATATTTACCTCGGTTCTTTCTTCACGCCCCCACCTCTGCTGTCATGCCCCGGCCTCCCATTGTGCCTGAAAGAAGTTCCTCGCTGTTGCTTTCTTTTTACTCTCCATTATTCAAGGCGACGTCAGCGGTGTAAAGGATGAATCTTCCCTCTCAGAGCCTGGCCAGTGTTAAGACTCGAGAACGTTTCGAAGCCTCATTCATCACTGGCTAATTTACTTCAACCCATTACAACTCGTAAAAATATCTTGATTCATGGCTTTATAGGAGATTACATGGAAAAAAAGTGGAGGAAAAATAGGATTCATAAAAAAATATCTTGATTTATGAGTATGAAATAGAAAAAAGAAAAAAGAATAATAGATCCCCCTTTTCCGACACCACCACCACCACCACCACCACGACTCACTAAGGAGAGGGAGGGTGTAAAAAAAAAAGGCGCCAAAAACCCAGTCAATTGTCGTATTTCCCTCTGCGCCCGTGTGTCTGCTGTGCTCTGCGTCCTGACTCCCGTGTGGTGACCTGTTGATAATAAACACTGGCCATTTTTGTAGCGGCGAGACCAGCCACCCTTCCATGCACTGCTTGTCGCATATTAAACTGGAGAGAGAGAGAGAGAGAGAGAGAGAGAGAGAGAGAGAGAGAGAGAGAGAGAGAGAGAGAGAGAGAGAGAGAGAGAGAGAGAGAGAGATGGACTGAAGAGAGAGAGAGAGAGAGAGAGAGAGAGATGAAAAAAAAATGCAAGGCAGGTACAGGCTGAGAGAAAAAGAAAACCCTACATAGTGTTTCTTCCTCACTTAGTATGTGGTCTCATCCAAGGGAATCAGCGTCATTCCATACCACCCTTCCCTTCCCTTTGCTCGTAGTGGTGTGTGTCCGTGCGTCCGTGTGGGGTGGGGCGGGGCGGGGCGGGGCGGGGCGGGGCAGGGTGTGCTTCTTGGGGGGGGGGGGCGGGGGGTAGAGTATTGGAGGCTGCGTGCGTTTTGCTGATGTGTAGGAATTTCCGTGTTAAAAAAAAGAAGATGATGGGATTTCCGCGTTTGAGGAACAGGAGCCCGTGTGTGGCTGCGTGCGTTTTGCTGATGTGTAGGAATTTCCGTGTTAAAAAAAAAAAAAGAAGATGATGGGATTTCCGCGTTTGAGGAACAGGAGCCCGTGTGTGTGTGTGTGTGTGTGTGTGTGTGTGTGTGTGGTTGTGTGTGTGTGTGTGTGTGTGTGTGTGTGTGGAATTGGTGATGGTCCTCAAGTTACTAATGGTGGTGGTGAAAATGGTAGTGGTGGTGAGAGCAAGTGGGAATACAGATGATATTTCTTTTGCGTTGTTGGTAATGGTCACAGGTGGTGGTGGTGGTGGTGGTGGTGGTGGTGGTGAGGCTGTTGGTGGCTGTGAGAAGCATTTCCTTAATTAACTACAGGCGAGTGTGTTAAAGAGAAATGCTGATGTTTTTATTGTCCGCTGTAGTGGTAATGGTTGCAGATGGTGGCAGTGGTGGTGGTGGTAAGGATGGCGCCTTTAAGAAGTATTTCCTTATTCCTGGTCAGTATAACAAAGAGACAGTTTTAGTGCAGCGCAGACACGTGGTGATTCACTCGTCTGAGGCTCTGAAGTCCGCGAGATTGATTTACTGGGGCGGGTCCACTGGCGAGGGTAAAGACTGGAGAGTAAGGCTAAGCTGTCATATACTTCGGCTTTCAACTTAAGTCCTACATCTGAGTGGCGATTTGTTTGAATTACACACTGTGCAGTGAGTTTGCGTTGTTTGCATCGTTTGATCTTCACAAATCATCCTGTAATAAGTAAGTGTTTGAATTTTATGTCCTTAAGTAACTTTTAGCTTTCAACTCACTGTTTGTGTATCTTGACGGTTTTACTTCCCCTTCGTACCTTATTTTAACCTACCAGTACCTCAGGACAGCTCACCTCATTTTTTATGGAAGAGGGGAGATGGCCAAGGGAAAAATGGAATGTGATTAAAAAAAGGCCCACTGAGGTGCCAGTCCCTTTACGAATTTTATAAAGATGAAGTTCTTTTTTTATTTTTTTTTAATCTTGTCTGAAGAATGTATGTGTAATTAGGTGTATGTAGTTTTGTGTGAAGGAAGAGAGTTGCCTATAGAGGGCAGGCTGTCTAAACTAGCCATCATATGACAAACTAGAGCTCGATACCCATGTCCTGCGGCGTCTGACGATGTGTAAATGGGGTGTAGCGAAGAACCCGGCCAGACGAGACTTGAGTGATGGTGTCTCATTGCCGACCATTGCAAGGGGTGGAGGAGTGGCGCCATGCATGGATAAGGCAGAGACAGAGAGGCGCCTGGGAACGCCTTTGGACATGCGCGACGGAAGGGGATGGCGACAGCTGGCTGGGAGGGGGAGAGGGAGAGGCAGTCAAAACACTAAACTTTCCTATTGTTTATTTTGACAACACACTCGCGCCACCTGTGCTGAGGAGAGCCACATGTGTCCCATTATCACTGCCTTGCCCTATATTCTCAGTACCATTCATTATTTCATTGTTTGACATTATTTTTAACCATTCCTTAGTATTTCCATAGACACATTTTCGTACTAAAGTGTGTTACGTAGTTGTGTATCCGGGAAAATCGAAAAGCAACCTCAAATTTTCTCTTTTCTGTACATCAATGTAAACTTCACTCTTAGATAGTGTTGAATGTTGTATAAAGACGACCATAGTAGTCAAATGAGCTTCTTAACCTTACCGATCCTAACGTACTGTAAAGACGTTTGAATTCTGTTATTTAATCATATAGTGTTATCAAATTGGCTTGGGTTATACTTCTACTTAATCCCTTCAGTACTCGGAGACATTTTTATCATGAGTTTGGGTGTGATTAGACGATTGTATTGAGATTAGGAATGTTCTATGGAGGTCAAAAGATTAATGGCCAGAGTTCTCACCGTTTTAATCTATACGTAAGTTTCTGAAGCTTTGTAAAATTGAGAAATGATAAAAACTGAATAAATATAAAAATGTGTCCCATAACTGAAAGGGTTAACTTTTATGGATCAAAGGAAATATAACTTGATTACTACTGATTATTTCAAGATCGTAACGCCTAACTGAACTTGCTAGAAGAGTATATGAAGGTCAATGTAGATGTGAAATAAATGAAAAAATAAATAATGATGGTGAAAACGCTCTCTCTCTCTCT
>CM035181.1:22534018-22548871 GCA_020233015.1 Callinectes sapidus
TTTTCCCGGAACATTTCAAACTTTCCTCATCAGACGTGCAATTTTTCGTTTTCTTTTTTCCTTTTTTGCTGCACACACACACCACACACACACACACACACACACACACACACACACACACACACACACACACGGTTGGGGAGAATCAATAACACACAACCGTATCAGAGAGATGAAGAAAGAAGTGGCTGTCTGCGTGCTTGTACCCGATCCTTTTTCCCCTCGTGTAACATGTAGCATATCGGGAAGAGAACCATGTGCGCCCGTCTGTTGGATGCGAGAGGTGATTTACGCATCGATTACCAACGGGCCTTTGTTCAGGGGCGAGATTGTGTCTAATACCAGCCAGCTCACTTAGAGGATCCCTCGCGCCGCCTTTCACTGATGCATTGCCCTTCACGGAACTGCAGGGTTCAGGCTCTTTGTCGTGCTGCCAAAGGACTGCTTCTCTTTTTGTTCTTCGTGCTGGTGGTGGTGATGGTGGTGGTGGTAATGCCACTACTACTACTATTACTACAACTACTATTTCTTGTTATTGCAGTTTTCTTTCTTTATCGTTTCTTATTATCTCCTCCTCCTCCTCCTCCTCCTCCTCCTCCTCCTGGTATTTTACCACTGATCATTCAAACGTAACAAGGAATATTGGCTTTAAGATTATTACCAAACGCTTCAGATCTCATGAGGCAAAGCACTTTTCTTTAACAAAATTATTAATATCTGGAATATTTTTCCTTCTGAAATTGTAAACACCAGTTCTATCCCATCATTAAAAAAGACAAATATTTAAAAGTTAACCCCCAGGAAGTTCTCTTCTTGTCCGAATATTTTACAAACGAATCTCCTACGAAATTATCGTTTTGTGTTTCTTTTTTTTCCCTTTAAGAGAGACAAATAGAGTTCACTATAAGGTGAATAATGGAACTTTCTTTCATCCCTTTCTGTGAAAATTCTGATTTAGTTTTTCCATACTGCACGGTACTTTTCCAAACTGTTTTCCATGCCAGTAAAAGCTGGAGGAAGGGGTGGGTGGGGAGGAGTCTCCTCCTGTGCTATCCTGTTTTTTTTTTCCCTGTAGATAATTAGAAGTAACTATCAAGCAGCCTTGAAAAGACCAAAAGGTCTGTTGCTGCTTGACTCTCTTTCGTATTCCTCTGTACTACTACTACTACTACTACTACTACTACTAATAATAATAATACAAGCAACTCCATCACTACCACCATTACCATGCCCATCAGAGCATATATTCCACCCTGGCATACTCCTTGGCACAGTGACGGGTCGTAGTTCGCGGTGCCTACGTAATGCCTTGAGCTTCGCCTTTCCGGTGATCGGGGCACATTTGACAGGCCAGTTGTTTTCACGTGACAGGCACCGAGTGGGGTGTTGATCGGCGATTCATGTTTATGGTAATGGTGTGTGTGTGTGTGTGTGTGTGTGTGTGTGTGTGTGTGTGTGTGTGTGTGTGTGTGTGTGTGTGTTTGTGCAGTCATTGACCTCAGCATTCTATCCTGCTGTCGTAAATCTTGTAATGGGGAAGACTCTTACTTTTTTACGGATTTCTCTAGCTTTTTTTATATATATTTCTTAACATTTTTCATGGAGGAGGTAGCAGACACCTACTGCAACGTTAATGTACTCCTAGCGGAGTCCAGTAGCAGTAGCTCAAAGAAGGGACCAATTCTGGTTTGGCCTGTTCTGGTCTGGGGAGGTTCAGGAGGTGCTGTGACGTCTTATTAAAGCTAGTGTGAACTCGCTGTGCGTTTCCCTTTGTGTCTCACAATTCAAAGGGGTAATCACAGTCTATCATTTAAAGACAACTCTCTACACTAAACCACATGCATTTATCCCCCCCCCCCACACACACACCCTTCACTTAAAATGTAAAAAAATTCGACTCCAACACCAGCCTCGAAGTCCTCTTCTGGGAAGGGGGCCATAAATGTGTTCAGGTCGGACGGATCTTTTGGTATCGACCAGAAATGTCTTGACATCCCCCTTAACTTTTCTATATTAACTTCTGCAACATTCGTGGTCTCAGATCCAATTTTCAATCTGTAGAACATCACCTCTCCTCTTCTAAACCTCATCTTTTTTTCGTATCCGAAACAGGTATATTAGGCAACTGATAGTAGCTACTTTTCTGTCCCCTCCTATTTTCTCCATCTTCATTTTCTTTCCAAAGTTGGATGTTGCGTCTATGTGCGCAAAGACTGAACTTGCTCTCGTGCCCACGCTCTTGAACCTTCCGAATTTTTCATCATTTGGATTCGATTTTCAAGTCACTCTCTTACTTAATTTATCTGTGCTGTACATCTCTCCCCTGACTCCTCTGAATATAGTAAACTCTTTAACTATTTAAATTCCAAAGTGGACCACATTCTCTTCTCTCTACCCCTTTGCAGAGATCTCTATCATTGGAGACTTCAGTGTTCACTACCAGCTTTGGCTTTCCTCTTTCTTCTCTGACCGTCCATGTGAACTAGCCTTTAACTTTGCTAACCTTCATGACCTAGAGCAACTGGAGCAACACCCTACTTGTATTCCTGACATTCTTGCAGATATGCCTAACATTCCCGACCTTTTCTTTACCTCTAATCCTTCTGCTTATGGTGCTTATACTGTTACCCTATGTTCTCCGTTGTGGTCCTTCTGATCACAGTCTCATATCTGTATCTTGTCCTATTTCTCCAATCCCTCCTAAGCATGCCCCAAAGCGGAGACGCCTCTGCCATCATGCTTCTACCAGAGGGGGAAAGCTAAGGTGTTATGCTGATTTTCTCAGGAATGATTACTGTTTCCGTGTCAGAGACTAATCTCGGTGTACTGAGCGTATAACAGAGGTGATAGTGTCTGGCATGGAGGCGTACATTCCTCAGTCTTCCCTTTCAACTGAAATCCTCCAAACATTGGTTTAACCCAGCCCGTTCCTGTGGTATACATGATAAAGAGGTTGCCCAGAAAGGGTACTTAAGCCTTCCATCACCTGAATCTCGTGCGCTTTATATTTCTGGCCGGAATCACGCCAAGTCTGTGCTACAACTTGCCAAACACTCTTTCATTGGCAAAAAATGCCAAAAACTTTCTACCACCAACTCCATTCGAGATTTCTGGCTTCCTCCCCATAACATCTCCAATAACTTTACTTCTTCCTCTTTCCCTCTTTTATTTCATCCCTATGGCACTACTGGCATCACATCGTCTCCAAAGCTGGACTCTTCTCTCAGACCTTTACTAATAACTCTACCTTGGTTGATTCTGGGCTTGCTCCTCTGCAACTTTATCTGAAGTTTCCTCTCCAACCGTTCTATTGCTGCTGTGATAAATGTCCACTGTTCTAAATCTATTAACAGTGGTGTTCCTCAGATTTCTGTCTTATCACTCACTCTCTTTCTACTTTTTATTAATGATCTCCTGAACCAAACTTCTCGCCCCAATCTATTCCTACGCTGATATCACTCTACACTTTCCTGTGTCTTTCCGGAGACAACCAACGCTTCAGGAAGTTAACAGTTCACGCAGGGACGCCACAGAACGACAGACTTCTGACCTCTCTAAGATTTCTAATTGGAGCAGAGAAAACTTAGGAGTATTCATTTCCTCTACAGATTCGATTTCTCCATCTATCAACTTGATAAACTTCCAGACAACTACCCCATCTTCTTTAATGACACCCAGCTTTCCCTCTCTTCTACAATAAATATCCTTGGTTTCTCCTTTACGCATAATCTAAACTAGAAGCGTTATATCTCGTCTCTTGCTGAAACAGCCTTTATGAAGTTTGGCGTTCTCAGGTATCTCCGCTAATTTTTCTCATCCCCCCAAATACTAATTCTGTACAATGGCCTTTTCCGTCCATGTATGGAGTACTTTTTGCATGTATGGGGGTTCCACTCACACAGCATTATTAGATAGGGTGGAATCAAAAGCTTTTCGTCTCATCAACTCCTCTCCTTTGACTGGCTGTCTTGAACCTGACTCTCTTAGCCAGAATGTTGCACCTCTTGTTATTTTCTATCGTTATTTTCATGTTAACTGTTCTATTGATCTTACTAACTCAATGCCTCCCTCCCTCCTGCGGCCTCGTCTCACAAGATTTTCTTCTTCCTCTCACCCCTTTCCTGTCCAACTCCCTAACGTAAGATTTAACCAGTACTCCGAATCATTAATTCCTTTCGCTGGTAAACTGTGGAACTTCCTAGCTGCCTCTTTATTTCCAACTTCTTATGACTTGTCTCTATTTAAGAAAGAGGTTTCAAGACATTTGTCTCTGACTTTCGGCTAACTCTACTGACATTTCAGAAACCGGCATTTGGTGGGCTTTTTATTTTCATTATTTTTGTTGCCTTTGGCCAGCTTTCCCCTCTTTCGTAAAAAAAAAAAAAAAAAAAAAAAAAAAAAAAAAACATGGATTTTTTAATTTGTCGAATTTCTATCTGATGTTCTTTATACATAGTCACAGCTTGTTAATGAAACACCTATTTTATCTATCTTTATTTTTGTTTTCATCTTAATTACTCCTTATGAAAATATTAATTTTTCGATTTCCTATCTGCTTTTATTTATGGTCAACTTTTGATAACTATCTTTATTAACAACGACCACCACCACCACCACCACCACTACTACTACTACTACTACTACTACTACTACTACTACTACTACTACTACTACTACCACCACCACCACCACCACCACCACCACCACTACTACTACTACTACTACTACTACTACTACTACTACTACTACTACTACTACTACCACCACCACCACCACCACCACCACCACCACTGCTACTACTACTACTACTACTACTACTACTACTACTACTACTACTACTACTACTACTACAACTACCATTACTACTACTAGTAGTAATATCAGTCATAACTACTACCTCCAGTAATACTTCCATTACTATATTGCTATTGTTAATACTAAAACCAAATGTGCGAATATTACTTCAGTAACAACAACAAGAAAGCATTAATACCGCGATAACGTACACATGGCATCCTCATCATTCATAGATACAGTATGCCTCGCCACACGTGGAGGTGAAATCAATTTGAGGCATTCCTCGTATTCCCTTAATGGTTCTCCGTGTGCCGCGTCACTGCCTGAGGGACGAGTGGTGTGCAGAGTCCATTCTGGGTTAGTCAAGGTCATATGATATTAACAGCTCAATAACGGAAGCTGTAAGCAAAGTGAAATGGACTGCAGTATTGTTATTTAAAGACTTACAGAAACTGAGCACCGAATCTCACTGAACAAAGGCAGAATGTTAGCCGCTTGTCCCTCCTTAGCGCCATGAACAAGACGAGTGGCTCAGTTGCAGTGTAATTAAGCCTGGACTGACATGCGAAAAGAACACCATTACGTAGCTCTGCCGGGCAACAAAAAAGTCAAAGCGGACGGCCACTCGTAAAAAAAACTCTGTAACATCCAAGCAAGCACAGATGTCAAGTGTTACGGTTCGCTCTCGTCCCACTTGAGATGAATTTTAGCGTGTGCCATTAACCATTTTACAGCCACTTGACGCATTCTCCTTCTAGCATAAATCACCCTCAGACTTTCTTTTTGCTCTAAGAGTTTCCTAAAAACATAAAAAGATATCTATAGAGATATTGTAAAATTTATTCTTTTAATTCTCTTTTTTTCTGGAAGCGTTGTTAAAGATTATGTGCAATTATGTTAGTCTTGTAAATTATTACATATCGCAGTGAAAGGATTTAATTAAAGGTGTGATGAGTGACTGCGAGGCGGTAAGAGTCGGTAACATGCCAATTCTCACCTACACACGTGTTTTCGTCATACAGTACGGGCTTTTTACACGATTTTTTTTGTTTTTTTTTGGTGTTCATACATAGTTTGAGGCTCCCATTGTGAAAGATGCGTGAGTAATAACATAGTGCAACACGGCGAGCCTCTGAGCCGAGCCAGGCTGCTGTAGCTTGTCCTTGTTTACACGTGTGTGCTCTGCGAACCTCTGCGTTCCCAGCCCAACATCAATAACGTCAAGAACTTCAAAGGCAACACTAAAGAAAAGAATCGATGAGGAACACGACAACGAGACCCGAGATAAACAGAAAACCCGAGAAAAAAAGAAGAGAAAAAAAAATCCGGTGTCTTCTCTTGCAGTTTCAACAAGATGAAAGCTGCTTGTATTTAGTGAAGAAAATGAGGTGCGGAAAAATCATCACTATGTTGACATGAAATACTCTTGAGAAAGCTGCGCTGCAATTTGAAATGTACACACAGAAACACGCACCCCTCCCCCCCCCCCCACACACACACTGGAGAAGCAATCAGCGTGCCTTGTCTGTGGTGTTCGAGGCACTGTCATTCTTCTCATCCAGAGTCGTAATGGCGTGCTAGTCAAATGTAACAGGAACAAGGCAGACACCTTCAGTCAATAAAGCATGGCTGAGGAATACAGATAACTTTTGAACACGGGAAGGGGATACTGGTGCTCTCTCTCTCTCTCTCTCTCTCTCTCTCTCTCTCTCTCTCTCTCTCTCTCTCTCTCTCTCTCTCTCTCTCTCTCTCTCTCTCTCTCTGTGTGTGTGTGTGTGTGTGTGTGTATGTGTGCACATTATTACCACACCTCTATTACCAAACTTCTTTCTCTATAAAAACTCTAACTTGACCTGCTTCCGTCTTTTCCACCTTCTATGACTTCTACTGGTAAACTCTTTGCTTTCTGTTCTCCCTCCCTCTTTGCGCTTAAACCCGTAAACTCCTGAAGAAGTTGTTTGTATCTCTTCTTCCCTCTTTCCATGATTTCAAGTGGCAAACTATTGAATTTTTAGCTTTTTTCTCTTGTCTCCTTTTTCTATACCGTAAACGTTTTTAGAAGGGAAATATCAAGACATTTCTGGAACTAATTTGACATATTATTAGTTTATCTTATTCTAATAATCTTGGAGCCAAATTTATTAAGATTTCTTTTCTATCCTTTGATTTATTATTTACATAATAATTTCATTTATTTCATTGCATTTAATTCACATCTCTGGAACTAAACGGACCTATGATTCTGAATAATTTTCTTATTTCAACCTACTGGGAACCCCAACTAACAAGACTTCTTTTCTATCTTTTGAACTCTTCTATTTACCTCTGATAAACCACCTTTGCTAGAAATAAATAAGCAAACACATGCCCTCACACACATACATTTGGTGTCTCAAGGGCAGTTTCCTCCAATGACCCTTTCTTCGTACTATTACAGGAAGGCATTGGTGGTAACTCATCTCGTAAAGGACGGCTATTCTTACCAAGCTCTGCACACAACTTCACGGGGTTTGGAAAGCATCCGAAATTTGGGGTCAGATTTACGGTCCACCTCTTCTGCTGCCTCAGTTCTTTGTGACTAGTTTGACAAATTTGTTTTTCACGAGTCACGTAATAAACTGTGCGCCGCGAGGGGAGCCTGAATGGGAATGGGAATGGGGAGGCGAAGTCTGTTTGTGTTCCTAGTGAGTGGCGAAACATGTGTCTCGTCCGAGGGTCCTTGAACTTATAATAGAACACCACCATTTGAGAGAGAGAGAGAGAGAGAGAGAGAGAGAGAGAGAGAGAGAGAGAGAGAGAGAGAGAGAGAGAGAGAGAGAGAGAGAGAGAGAGAGAAGACCAATCCATGAGGAAGAACCAGATGTGTGTAATGTAAAGGATGCTGACCTTACCGGGCATCAATAACTCAGATGAATGAGTGGATAAAGAAAAAGAAAAAAAAAAGAAAAAAAGAAGGAAAAATGGATAGATAATAAAGAAATATTATTAGTACTCAAAGATAAATTAAAGAGCGAAAATTCTGTAGTGAGGAAATAAAAAAATACCAAAAAAGAAAGAAAAAAAAAGAGGAAAAAACAGTAACACAAAGAAAACAAAAACTCAGCATATCCATCAATAAAATAGCGAACAAAGCAAAAAAGAAAAAAAGAAAATCCAGGAACAAAGAAACAAAACAAACAAGACAAATACAAAAACAAATAAAAACAAAACAAAACCACAAACAACTTTTTCTATATTTGGTTGTTTTCTAAGAGCGAAGAGACTTGAAAAGAAAAAAAAATGACACAAACGTAATGGAAATTCTGATCAGCCTTTCCATTATAAAGTTGAACAGGAAATGCACAAAAGGGAGTAGAAGTCGTGAGTCTGGAAGGGAGGTCAGCACGTTCAGGTGACCAACGTTCAATATCGGGGAGGGGAAGAGTTACGGGGCGGTGGTGAAGGCGAGTGTAAAAGGATACGAGAGGAAAGCAAAGGAAAGGAGAAGGGGAAAGAAGAGAAGGTTGTGTCGAAAACCAGGAGGAACGGAGATGAAATGAGAGGAGAGAAGAGAAATGGAGAGGAGACCAGAGAGAATAAAAGAAAGAAAAAGAAAGGGCAAAAGAATATACGAGAATAGGAGAGGACATAAAAAAAAAACAGAGGAAGGGAGAAAGAAGAGATTGAACAGAAGGAATAAAAAAGAGTAAAAAAGGCATTATAATTATTTATCAAACAATCTGGGCTTTTTATGGGAATTTATGGGCTAAAGAAGACCTCCTATCTAAAAACCCACCCACTTAGGAACCGTTACCCCGAGTGAACGCCCAATCTCCACACGGACAGTAGTCAGGATTCGAACCCATGCTCTCGGGGATCCCAAGGCCCCCAGAGCGCAAGCGGTTTCACTGAACAAGAGAGGAAAAACAGAAAACAGAAAGAACAGGTGAGAATAGAGCAGAGCAAAGCAGATCAGAGTGGAGCAGAAGAGGGGAGAAAAGATCGAGAGAGAGAGAGAGAGAGAGAGAGAGAGAGAGAGAGAGAGAGAGAGAGAGAGAGAGAGAGAGAGAGAGAGAGAGAGAGAGAGAGAGAGAGAGAGAGAGAGAGAGAGAAGGGGGGGGGAGAAAGTTTAATAAAGGAAAGGGACTTAAAGCAGTAGAGGAGAACAAATCAATAGGCATGAGTAACAAGGATAAAGGAGCAGAGGAAAAAAGGGGAGGAAAGGAAATAAGAGAATAGAGAAAAAAAGTAAGAGAAGTGGTAGGAGAGTGAAAGAACAGAGGAAAGCAAATTGGTAAAGGAAAATAAATTAGTAATAGATAAAGAGAGAAGAGGAAAGTAAATGACAGAAGAGATAAGAGTGAAAGCGACAAGAAAAAAGGAAATAGAGAAATAAAGAGGAAAAGCTGAAGAGAAGGGAAAGAGGAGAGAAAACGAAAGATGAGAAGAGATGAAAAAATAAAAAAAGAAAGGAGAAAAGTAGAGAAGAAGAAAGAAAGGAAAGGAGAGGAAAAGATCAAAGGGAAGCTAAGAAGAAAGAAAAACAAATGAAAGACGAGACTGATTGAGACAAGATAAAAAGAAAAGAAAATGTAACGGAATGAAAGTAAGATACAAAAAAAAGAAGGCAGGAAGTAAAAAGCCGATGAAATGAGAGAGAGAGAGAGAGAGAGAGAGAGAGAGAGAGAGAGAGAGAGAGAGAGAGAGAGAGAGAGAGAGAGAGAGAGAGAGAGAAATGAACAAGGGATAAGAAATCATCATGAAAAAAGAAGAGAGAAAACGATGGATAGAAAAACAAAGAAAAAGAGAGAGGAAAAATGCAAATAAACGAAGGAAAAAGGAGAGATGAAGGGAAAGTGAGCAATGAGGACGAGGAGAAAAACAAAGAAGAGGAGGAGGGAGGAAAGAAAAGTAAGACAAGTCGTTACTCAGGTATATTTGACAGCGATTTTTCGGGGCGCTAGTTTCACATGAGTGATGAGACTTAACCGTACGTGAGGGTAGGAAATATACGCCCTCATACGTACAGTAGCTTCAAAAATATCCTTTTAACCTCTTCAGTACTGGAACGCGATTTTATAATTATATATTCTGCATATTTCATCGATTTTACATAGCTTCAGAAAATTATGTGAGGAATAAAAGCGTATAGACTCTGACCATTGACCTTCTGACCTCCATAGACCCTTTCTAATATTAATAAAATCGTCTAATCATACCCCAAACTCTTGGTAAAACTGTGCACCAGTACTGAAGGGGTTAAAGTGTGGGGCAGACTGCGGTAATGTTGGAATGTCTGGCTTGAACGGATCGTTATAAAAAAAAATCATTTGTCCCCAGCAGTATAGTGAACTTCAACCATTTCTACTCATAGAGATTATCTTAATGCTTTTATGTGACATACCTTTATCTGTAATACTTCTGGAGCCTGTTTGCCATAAAGAATTTCACTTGTATCTTATCTTATCGTGACGTGACGCTGATATGGCGATGTATTCCCTACGCCATAGAATATTAGGTCAAGTTGGCAGAGGTTAGCTTAGGTTTTAAGTTAGATTAGGTTAGGTTAGTCCAGGTTAGGTCAGGATAGTACGACAGCCATTCAAAGTGTTCGGGGTAGTAATTGTAATCTGTAAACGTGTCACATATTATCGTCTGTTGTGGGAGGCTGTAAGTAGACAATATTGGACGGCGTTGTACAGTGCTCGCAAAATACAACAAAGAAGACGGAAAATATTAAATAACAAGAGAATACGAGAGAGAGAGAGAGAGAGAGAGAGAGAGAGAGAGAGAGAGAGAGAAAGTTATAGCCCTGTCTTACTTTTATACATTAGTATCTCGGCTAACATTGTGATTTTGGAAGCACAAAGCTAATTTATCATTCCCTCTTTGATTACTGTGTCTCTATAGAAAAATTATCATAGACCTCTGAATATCAACACAAAAAAGTGAAAACTACACTAGTAAAACGATCCGATTATTTGCTTTTCTTTCATTTTTTCTTTATTTATTTTCCTTCATTTCCTTAAACTTTTTCGCTTTTTTTTTTCAATCACAATTTCGTCTCACAGGAGCACCACGCCGGAGGCCCACCTTGCTGCTATCTCGGCGGCTCGCTAATTAGGCGGCGTGTGGTAATTGGCAGCCACGGGCACCAACCACCACATTACCGATCTTCACTTGGGGAGGATATTTGTACGATTTCCAAGTGAATGAGGCGCCTGAATTACGCTTATATCATTAGACCGCTGTCTGGAAATCCCTGACAACGTTGAAAGGTGTCATGGTGACTTTAGGATGAGGGAAAGAGCAACTGAAGGTGATCATAAGAGATTTTAGACTGACTGTATGGTGGTTACTGATTTTTGTAAAGCTGACGGTAGAGGTGATGTTGAATGACTGTATGAGTGTCTGTCTGTAGGTGATTATAAAGAAAAGTTTAGGATGGTTAGTGGTGTAGCTTTAGAGTGTTTTTAAGTTAGATTCACTATAAACAAAATTTAAAGGCGACCTTATAAGCGAATGAAAGAATGATTGATCCTTAGAAACCATGAGCGCCAGGGAAAATATCTACTCGAGAATTTTACACACACACACACACACACACACACACACACACACACACACACACACACACACACACACACACACACACGATGAAACATTCCTTGCCTGAACCACATGAATTCCCAATAACCCTTGTATTCTTGCCTCTCTTCTTTCCTGATCCTTTATCTATTTACATTATAATATATAAATTTTATCTGTGATTATTTATTTTTTTCTGATCCTTCCATTGGACGGAGAGATAAAAAGGGAAGTTCTTGCAGTTTCAGATATTTACTCATGTTTCCAGTGCATGTTTTAATGATTTCATAAGAGTATCAATAATTCCCTAAATATCCATCTACCTGTCTTTCTCTGTCTGTTTTTTGTTGCTGTTTTTTTTTTTTTTTAATATATATCTCTGACAGTCTGTCTATACAATTACTTGTTTCTCTGTCTCTCCTGTCTGTCTTTGTGCCTCAGAATCTAAATTTGTACACTTGTCTCCCCGACTTTCTCTTCGTTCGACTCTTTGTCCGTCAGTCTGTGCATCGTCGTCTTTGTATCAGCGTAAGTTGACTGCAGGCACCAGTCAGTCAGGCAGACAGGTGTGCAGCGAAATCCCCTTTACACATACCCGTACCTCACTGTTAACACTCAAGGTGAACACTTGCCGTGGCACTAATGTCCACAAGTTGGTAAATATACAAAGTTTGTCTAATACTGTGAGTGGCCAGAGAGAGAGAGAGAGAGAGAGAGAGAGAGAGAGAGAGAGAGAGAGAGAGAGACTTAACTTTCTACGTTAAAGTTTGCTTCTTTCCTCTGGCTACGTATTTCCATTGTATAACGACACCTCTGTGTTGGCCTCTACCAGGACTTATTTCCATGACTTTACTTACAACATGACAAAGGGAAAGCACCTTCCTCCTATGCAAATGTCAGTAAAATGTTTCACTGGTGTTATCTTTTGTTTGGTTTGCCTTTGCTTCCCCTTCACGCTCATCTCTTATCCTTAGTGTTCCAACCACTGCTAGAACACTGACCTAATAACTCGCCCAGAGAATGCTTTTCCTTATATTGTTATACTTTCCAATCAAATAGAGAAGAACCAGCCGATACATTCTTTGGATCAACTCGCCTAATCTAACCTAAACTAAATTAGGTAATTTCGTTTAATCTACTTAATTACGTTAAATATGGTTGAGGTGGCTGATCTACGTACAAGTGATTCCATATTCCCTCTCCAAAAATAATGGCTAATGATTGTTAGAGATAAAGGAAGGGCCTTGCTCCCCACACAATGAGGGCCTCGTTAGGGCCTGTGATGGGCCGCCTCTCAGGACCAGCTCATCCTGCCACGCTCGACGGATGACATCTGGTGCCGAGGGTCCAGTGCCATGACATCCAGATATTTTATGACCGTCGCCTTGAATCCATCCTTTAATCACGTAATACATATTACATGCATACATTCAAATAGTGTGTGTGTGTGTGTGTGTGTGTGTGTGTGTGTGTGTGTGTGTGCCTCAAGGGGAAGGGAGAATGTTAAACACTAGACGCCAATCGCGACGGGGAGGAGTAGGAACTCTTCCAGCAGACTAACACAACAGCAGTGGCGCGCAT
Source organism: Callinectes sapidus (assembly GCA_020233015.1). Taxonomy (NCBI): domain Eukaryota; kingdom Metazoa; phylum Arthropoda; class Malacostraca; order Decapoda; family Portunidae; genus Callinectes; species Callinectes sapidus. Next base: position 22,546,964 of record CM035181.1, read on the forward strand.
TGGAGGCTGGTGTTGTGCACGCCGCAATCGACCTCATCACGGCCTGATGACAGACATTCATGGGTTCTTCGTGGCCACTCATGTGGAGTTTCCGCTTGGCAAACTCAAGTGTTGTATACACACAACAACAGTTTGTTCCCACCACTGGAAGCCTCACATACAAGAGATGCAGCAGCAGCAGCAGCAGCAGCAGCAGCAGCCGTGTTCACGGTGCAGCACGATCCAATGCACTGCTGCACCGCTGCAAGGCGTCACAAGAGATCAAGCAGCTGCACACTGGAGAGTTCTCACTCCTCACTACTCTTCATCAGCGCCACAGCGCAGGTTACGGCCTTGCACCTATTACGTCTCCGAGTCTTGATCCATCGTCCCTCGAGGCGTGACCTGAAGTGTGTTGGGAAACACTGGCATGACTTTCTTTTTGTCACAAACGTTTAAACCAACTTTCGTCTTGTTTTGTTGGTATCCACTAGGCCGTGGACACCATTCCGTCACCAACCGTTGTGAATAGAGTTCTATCAACACCTGAGGGCCACACACGCCCCATTTCCAGCTCAGTGGCCATGGCGTCTCGCTCGTACCCTTCCCGTGCTATACCTGCATCACGTGCGCTGTTATGTCGGCTTATAGCAACGAGTACGGCACCATGCAACCTTACCTAACTAACCCCTACTCCAGCAGATAACACCGAGAGAGAGAGAGAGAGAGAGAGAGAGAGAGAGAGAGAGAGAGAGAGAGAGAGAGAGAGAGAGAGAGAGAAATCACTCGTGTTGTCAAATCAGAACATGAAGAGAGCTCGCGCAGTAAATATAGCATCAACGTCTTAAACTGCCTGGATCGTAATAGAACTGAATGAACTAATACAGTGAGTGGAAAACTTAGGGAATTGAAACCAGAGAGAATAATAACACAGTGTCGAGATTGCGGTGTGAAAGTGGCAGCTGAGGCCGGAGTGGTGGTGACAAAGGGAGACATTAGTGTAAGTCACCACCTACACAGTGGCGGTGACAGAAGTAATCTGAATCCAGCCATTGTGAGACTTGCACTCTAGAAAGGCGAAGGGAGTGAGCTACTGATGCATAAGACGAAGCTGCTACAAGGTTTGCTTCAAAGAGAATCACACTAGGTGCATCATACAGCGCAAACTGGCGTACGAAAAGGAGGTGAGTAAAATAATACTCACTTTCAAATCAATAGAAAAAAATGGGCGGTGGAGCTAAAGATTTCAATTCATTCATAGATGAAACACACACACACAAAAAAAAAAAAAAAACATTTTTTGCCTTGGTGTGAAGAGAGGATAAAGGAAATAAATACGGACTGAATCATACATGATTCTTTTTCATTTACCAATTCATCTGAAAATCTTCTGTGGTTGAAGAACATAATATACAACATAAAAGAGACACAACTAAAGGTCTACAAAAACTTCCCTAAAAATAAGGTAAATTGATGATCACACACGAGAGGAATTTACAATAAATAAACACAAAGTAGTCGTGAAACTGGAGGAGGCAATAGACACCTGCCGAAAAGACTTCTTCAATGTAAGCAGATAAATCGATAAAGGGGAATAAAAACATCGATAAAAAGCAGTCCCACTAAAGTGGTGGTCATTATACCAAGTCAAAAAGAGTTAACCATAACTAAAAGACAAATGTTTTATAGATACTTCTTAGCTTTTCATAGAAAGTTTGATGCTTTGAAAGATACCTCACATAAATCTAAGTCAAAGAAAGGTGGAAATACAGAGGTTGGGAGCTCCAGAGTTTACCTCAGAAAGGGATGAATGATTGAGAATGCAGGTTAACTCTTGCATGAGAGAGAGAGAGAGAGAGAGAGAGAGAGAGAGAGAGAGAGAGAGAGAGAGAGAGAGAGAGAGAGAGAGAGAGAGAGAGAGAGAGAGAG
>CM035181.1:22552015-22564671 GCA_020233015.1 Callinectes sapidus
CACACACACACACACACACACACATACACAGAGATTATAATTTACGCACAAATTGTCAACTGAATCTGCAAAATAGGCAGAAACAGGAACTATATTTTGTAGTCTCATTTTAACGAGTACAGCGGTGGCGTAACGAAGTGCTAATATATCCGAACTCAACGAACTTCATTGGCGAGGTCCGAACCCGGGGTGCAGGGGAACACCGCACCACTTTACCTGTCTATCTCCCTCGCCATTGTTTATGACTAATTGTGTTCACCAGGGGAAAACTTAACGAGGCTATGGTAACGTGAAAAATTCAATGGATATTTCATTACATTGTTCACAGTACATATCATATGTACAGTCACGGCCACTCTCGCTTTCACAATGTTTATTGTGGTTCCTCAATCTTCACTCCTGGAATCTGCTTAGAATCTTTCACTGCCAAGTTCTATAAAGTGATGTTTCTTTATATGTGAAAGCTTAATTTCGAAATTCAGATAGATTATGCTCATCAGAAGTCTGCTTTTCTGTAGATTTAAATATGCAATGAGTGCGCAGGCTTCCAGCTCTTAATAGGAAGGAAGTTTAAGTGAACAATTAACAATAATGAAACTAACGATGCGATTTAGCGCATTCAATTTGTAACATTACACGATTAATATAATAATCTTTTTAGTACAAGTGCATCTACATACATTCATTTCAACATATTTCTGATAGAAATACGAATATTCAAATCTGATGTTCTTGTGCGTTCGGATCGAGACCTCCGCTTGTTATGTCGTCGAATTTATTGGAACACGAATACACAATACGCAAACATTCTTCCTATTCGATATCAACTTACCTTCATCACAAGCACTTCCGCATGGCTGGCAGGGGATCCAGACACACACAAGGGGCGTCACTCCCTCTGTTTATTCACAAAGACTCATGAGCTTCTGGTAGTTTTATGGTTTGCTCTTAGTCGTATGTTTCGCTTATTATTTTGTTTACCGAAAGAGGACTGAAAAGGAAAAGAATATTCCTTTCTGATATCTCAACCATACAAAGTTACTATACGGCTTCACAAATATGCTGAAGCCAAGCAGAGGAAAGACGGTGACATAAAGCTGCCAGCGCTCTAAACATTTCGGAAAACAGTTGAAAAAGATAAGTTATTTAATAAAAGTTTATTTCTGCAATTTGCATCGCAGCACTGCTCTGAAAGTCAATGTTCACGGTGCTAGTTATTAAGGCTGAACATTACAATTCCCCCAAAAAAAGAACTTAAAGAAAAAAAAAACATTAATCTTTGGCCTGTATTCTGGAGCAGGTTTTTGTGTGCAGATAAACGCAAGTGGTAAGTTGATCTTTCATGAGAGACTCTGTTATTATATCCTTTTTATACTTCGGCTAACAGTGATTTTTGTGTTTCTTGTTCTCACACTGTTTTACCATAGAAGTGTTATTGTAAACTTAAATTCAAACTACTAAAGACTTATGCCACAACGAAGTCTGAGAGCACCATATCAATATTGGCAAAGGTAAGGGTGGTGGCATCCGCTATGGCTACGCATGGCCACGACGTCTATTGCTGTCTCATCGGCCTTTGGGCGCGTGGTGGACGAGTCCCTTACTGCAAGATACTTACAGAGTCACTGTGACATTCATGTTTCCATTTTATCTTTCCAAGGCTTTCTTATTGATTAATGTGAAGGAAGGATGAACAGCTAGGTGAGGGGTACAATGACTGCTCTTGTCCATTTTCGAACTAGGGGTACGGAAATTAGTAGCAGGTGTGTTAATTACTGCAACACAAGTTTACAATTTTAATATATAAAACCCAAAGAATCCATGGTTATCTGTTATCGCCGCTGTATTCAAATAACATTGAAACCAGTTTATATTCGCGTCTGTTCCTCAGAAATGACACCTGACTTGAATGAAAACAGAAACCAAACAGTGTTTCCCATCCCTCAAAAGCCAGCCCCTCATCCTTCCCCATCCACCTTCCCCGACCAACGAGAGCTCCTCAAGAGAATTCCTCAATGGGTAAAAAACACCTCATGACCTCCCTTCCTTGCACTTTCCCTTCTTCCCAGATGCATGGAAACGCGACTCACGTCTTGCCCAATCCCGCCCCCATCACTCCCTTACCCCGCCCCACCCCCGTCCCGCTTCCCCTCGTCCCCCGTCCTGCCGTTGCCAGGCCGTTACAGTGCTTTACGCGTGACTGCAGCCCAAAGGTTCAGGCAACCAGGCCGACACTTCAGCGAACCACATAATTATGGGAGGCGACGAACTTCACGTTACGTCTACTCCGTCACAACCCACGGAGAGAGAGAGAGAGAGAGAGAGAGAGAGAGAGAGAGAGAGAGAGAGAGAGAGAGAGAGAGAGAGAGAGAGAGAGAGAGAGAGAGAGAGAGAGAGAGAGAGAGAGAGAGAGAGAGAGAGAGAGAGAGAATATGCCATGGGTTACTGAGACACAGGAAGACAAATTAAAGAAAATATAAAAACTAAAGCCACACACACACGCACACGCGCGCGCGCACACACACACACACACACACACACACACACACACACACACACACACGTGAAAAGAAAAGAAAAAGAAAAATATTCAGAAAAAAACACAAGGAGAGAAAACAAACACGCCACACACCCACACAAACACCCTCCCACCCACCCATCAACACACACACACAACACACGCACACAGAGGCAAACATCCGAAGAGAAAACACAGATATGCAGAGACATATATGCAGAGGGCAACGCAAAAGCAACACAACAATTCTTGCCATCACGTCAAGCACATATCAACACTCACCGCTTTTGTTTTTCTCACCTAAAAAAAGAAACGAGAGAGGAGAGTGGGGAAAGAAAGAAAAAGAAAGAAGAAAAGAAACATTAAAAGTCACTCCGGGCAAGTCTTCAACCAATTTCTTTGTTACTTAATTTTCGGGAGCTGCTGGGAAACATAATCCTCTTTAAAAATCTGCTTTTAAAGTGTGGCATGACTTCACGGAGCCGAGAAGTGCCGAAAAACACCAATGAAGAGCACTTGCAGGAGAGAGATAAGAAGGGAAGTTGGCTGGGGCTGGGGGGTACTGCAGAATAAAAGTTGGGGGGAGACGGAGGAGGGAAGTGGTGGTGGTGGGGGAAGGGGGGCCAGCAGGAGGCATCTCACCTGGCTTCATTTACGAAGATGGAGAGAAGGAAGGTGAGAGAGGTAAATTCCGCATTCTGTCCTCCTCCATTTTTCTGCGGGATGAAACGTGTTAGTGGCGGCAGTAGTGGTGGTGGTGGTGGTGGTGGTGGTGGTGGTGGTGGTGGTGGTGGTGGTGGTGGTGGTGGTGGTGGTGGTGGTGGTAGTGTCTTGGTTTACTGAGAATGAAAAATAGTGACGAAGAAAGATGACGGAGATAATACTGCACCAGACGAGAATAGAGTGTTCGGAGCGAGTCATGCTGCATTACTGCATATTTGAAAAAAAAAAAAAAAAAAAAAAAAACGGGAAGAGAATCGTGTTTGCTTTATAAAGTCCCAACTCCATTTCTTTCCTGTATACTGTGTTCAAGAAGACTAGATAACCGATACTTTATTTTTTCCTGTTTTTTTTCCTTTTTAGTTTTTCAACCACGGGATAGATTTTCATCGCTGGCACACTTCAGTTAAACAATGTTGCAGTATATGAATGTTATTTAAATTTATATATATATATATATATATATATATATATATATATATAATATATATCTATCATCTATTTCTATAGATACTAATATATAGATCGCTAGCTCCATCATCCCCACGGCTCCTCTCACATTCAGTGCTTTTTTCCTTTAATTTCCTCTGTAGCAAAGGTCGACGTGCATGAGTGGTACATTTGAACAAATTTCAGTACATCATATTGGAAAAAAATAAGCATACATAACATAGAAAATATACTCATGATATTTCCTCTGTAGGAAAGGTCGACGTGCATGAGTGGCACACTTAAATAACTTTCTGTGGTGTATTTTATTATTAAAAATATATACAGCAAGACATTATTTTGCATTTTTTCTATTTTTTTTGCCATACGGCTATAGTGCATTAGTGGTAAAATGATTATATCCGTGGCAAGCCATGCTGAGAAATAATGTGCACCATTTTATTTAATTTTATCTTTATTTTTTTCATTGTCTTAATTTTCCCAGTCTCAAAGCTGAGGTGTATCACTGGTAGACTAAATAAAGTTTCTTGGGTGAATTATGATGTGATAAACTATACAATTACAACAATTATTCCACACGTTAAATTACTATCCACAATGTCATGGAGCATCGGTGGTACAATTAATCGCTTTACTACTGAGACGCGTTTGTATATTAATTCTGCTTATTATTTGGAGATTCTATATAGTTTCAGAAAGTCGAGTAAGGCTTAAAATAGTTCAGACTCTGGCCATTAATCTTCTGACTTCCGTAGACCCTTCCTAATGTTAATAAAATCGTCTAATCATACCCAAACTCAAGGTAGAAATGTATTCCATTTCTGAAAGGGTTAAAGAGTGTTGCTACTGCATGGTGACAAGGAAAGTAATAAAATCCTTCAGACATTTTCCCGAGCATCTCCTTAATTTTCCAGCCACAGAGTCGAGGCGCATCGGTGGTATACTTCAAATCGTTGGTACACTGAAGGAAGGGCGAGTCATGGGACAAGGAACAAGGTCATATATTTAGAACAGCACTTCCTTCCACTTTCTTCAGGGCTCACGTTACCTCCAGGTGCTGCACTTTACGTAAGTAACAATCCAACTTTGGGTTAATGAGGAGCATGCAAGGACCTCCAAACTTCCTGGTGAGATGCAGTAAAAAAAAAAAAAAAAAAAAAAAACAGCGTTGGCGGGCCCTGAAGGCCCAGTCTGGTCACTGCGTCGTCATGGTGATCACTTTCTTATGCCTCGAGGAAGACAAGTGACTTTTAACTCTTGTTCTGGTTACCGTGCACGAAAAATTCTCTCTCTCTCTCTCTCTCTCTCTCTCTCTCTCTCTCTCTCTCTCTCTCTCTCTCTCTCTCTCTCTCGTCTCTCTCTCTCTCTCTCTCTCTCTCTCTCTCTCTCTCTCTCTCTCTCTCTCTCTCTCTCTCTCTCTCTCTCTCTCTCTCTCTCTCTCTCTCTCTCTCTCTCTCTCTCTCTCTCTCTCTCTCTCGTCTCTCTCTCTCTCTCTCTCTCTCTCTCTCTCTCTCTCTCTCTCTCTCTCTCTCTCTCTCTCTCTCCAGGTAGCACAATAATAGTATAAACACTAATGACTTTTAACACAACAAATTTTTTATTATGTTAATCCTTTTCGGCAGTGAAAGAAGCGTAAAAAAAAGAAATATATGAATAAACTCTTAAAATGAGAGAACATACAGAACATTTTATCTATTGCTGCCTGCACAACTACATAAACAAATATTGATAGCATTCGTAACACTGGGCAGAATATTTGCACTGAACATAGGTAACACTGTGAGAATTTTACACAAGGTGATTTAGTCTTTTCCGGGCTAAAAAGAAATAGAAAAATACAAAACAAATGCAGGTAATCATAAGAACAGATGTGATTGACTGCAATGACTTCACAAATCCCCTTTTATCCCCATGGTCGTCTATGGCTTATATTAAAAACAGTACATACAAAAAATCACTACACAAACAATTAAGAATGAAAGATTAGACGATTTAGTTTGACTTTCCCAAGCTACATAGTAACATAATGAGTAAATCCTTCATTGCACCGACTTCTAAATAGATACTCTTTTTACTGTCGAGGAAATAATTGGTTAGGATTCAAATAACAATAACAAGAAAAAGAAAATGACTTCAAATTTGTGGACGTGGCTCCTCCAGTCACTACCTCAACACACAACTAAAGAAACAGAGTAACGGAAGAACTTTAGATTACTCCCACCTTAGCTTCGCAGGACTATTCAGTTAGAGTTACCCTTATGTGCTAAAATCTACCTAAACCAAATGAAAAAAACAAAAACAAAAAAAAGTATATCACCCCAATTCTTGCAGATTTTCTTACAGAAGAGCCACTAATTTTAAGATTCTTATAAGAAAAGGATACATGCTAAAGAAACCTGCATTCCAGTTTTCCGATAAACAAATAAAATAAAGAAAATAGTGAAACCATGGCATTCCAACAACTTCCACATGAAACAAAACGGAGAAGGAGAAAAGGACTGAATCCACCACACACACCTTTAATTATTAATTGTCAAACACCAAACCCTACTACCGTCTTCGTGGCGTGGCAAATAAGTGAACAGCAACGTTAACTGAATACTACAACTGGGATAAAAGAAACAAGAAAAAAACAACAACAGCCAGTCCTGCCGAGCACCTCCTAAATTCATCACGAAGTCTCATTCACGTCCACTGGGAAAAAGGATCAACTGCAAGGTTAGTTGGTGATTGAAGTGCCAGGACAGTATATTGGAAGCTGTAGGGCGGCAAAGGGATAAGACGTGGCACGGTTTATCGAGGCAGTGGAGAGACTGAAAGGGAAGCGAAGGTGGAAAGAGAGCAGAACCCGTGATAAACCAGAGGGAAAGTGATAGAGAGTGACATGAAATTGAACGAAGATATGGAAGAGATCGAAAAAGTGAAGGTAGATTGAGATAGAAGTGTTGAGAAAATGAAACACTCCAACCATATAACAGCAAGGACAACGGAATATGCAGAGGTACAAGGATGAAGATGAAAGGAAAAGAACACCAAATAAAAAGGGCATGGATCTGACGAGATGTTCCTCACCAGTGAAACGTCCTGTGTATTTGTACGCTTCACTAAATATGACCTACATTATATTGGATAACTAATCGCAATGTACCATTTTCCATATTAGGTGTTCACTGGACACGCAATGGTGTAATCTGTTAAATTTGTTCATTAAGTATAGCGTATCTTTCAACATTTTATTCATCACAACCTTCCCTGTAAAGACAAATTTTTCCCTCACACAAAACTGCATACACTTAAAACTATACATACATTTTCAATCCAAGGTAAAAAAAAAAAAAAAATAAAAAAAAAGAGAAAGAGAGAGAGAGAGAAAAAAAAAAATAGAAATGAAAACATAAAAAGAAGAACAAACTTTCAATTTTGTATAACACTTTTTAGGGACCAGCACCTCAGTGAGTCTTTTTTTTTTAGCCAGCTTTTCTTTTTCTTTTTTCTTTTTGCCCTTAGCTGGACTCCCTTCTTACATAAGAAAGCCTTATTTATTAGATCTGGTATAACATTCGACATGCATTCTATGTACCAGACATGGTGAAAAGTGATTTGTTCTGTTTTCTTCACCAGACACGATACAACATGCTGGAGACACAACAAGAATGAACACCCCTGGCATGTTCCAAGGGACTGGAGAAGCTCGCATGTATTGCCCCTTTCCATTTTCCTCAAAAGACAGCGAAGCGTGCAGTAGCTTGTCTCGAGGCTACTGCTGCCGCACACACTTAAATGGAAACGTACCAGAAACATATATAGAGTAGAAAAATAAGGGAAAAAGGAGGAGGAGTTCAAGTAAAACAGCTAGCGATGCTTGTGGTCACTTGCTGTTATCAGACTTGTGCAACAATATCATGTACAGCACTTTTGTATGGGATGCCATATTATAGATATCATTTTACACAAAGACAAAAAATAAATAGATACAAGATTTTTTTCCTTCTCTTTGCAGAATTCGTAGCAGAAAAATTGATCATGAGCTATTGTATTATCATTTTTTTTCCACGTGGAATTCATTATACTCGATGACATTACTTGTTGTGGCAAATACCCTAGTGAAAAAAATCTAATCTGAAATAAACATGCGTGATAAAAACGTAAATCTATCTTTTCTCTGATGATTAACTCTTTTATATGGTACCAAAACAATTCACACATTTTTAATTTATGGATTTCTTATGACCGCTAGTAGTTTTATCAGTAATACATTGTGTAATCCACTGTAATGTATTATACTGTCCTTTGGTTTCCTTGGCAATGGAAAGACATGTAAGTGATATGAGTTATTGACAAAAACACGGAAGAGAGCAAAGAAGAACCGGTAGATGACCTATTATGGTAACCTCTAACTGGAGCAAACGAAAGTCCATAGACTAATAATCTAATGAATTGCATGATAACTTAGTTGAGCTAATATGATTTGAAAAAAAAAATGAATATGAGAACTTAGCAGATTCCGAATGGACCAATACTGAATAAGAAAACCATAGGAAATACATGTGACAGGTAATATTACAGACCTCGCTCTCACAATACAGGTGATATATGGGAGTGTGCACATGTGATATTTATATTATTCTGGAGTGTATTTCTACGTTTCTACTTGTAAAGGAAGAGGTGAACAATTTGTTATTCACACATCCCTACACTTAATCCCTTTAGTATCGGGAGGCATTACTATATCTATTCTACTTATTTCTCGACTTTATGCAACTTTAGGAAGTCATAAGGGGATTGAAATAGTACAGACTCTGGCCATTAATCCTCTGACCTCCATAGATCTTTCCTAATGTAAAAAGTTGTCTAATTACCCTCAAAACTCGTGATAAATATGTCTCCCACTACTAAAGGGGTTAAAGATACATACCAGATTGTTTTGCCTAACTACTGCACCAACAGGGTGATATAACACTGGTACCAACATTTTGATCACACACAGGAATATAATACATAAAGAAGTGTACATACAATCTCTTTCCCTGCCATCAGTCTTGGAGGAAGACATAAAAAGGATAAAAAAGTTAGATTGCTAGGGGACATACTGAACAGTCACCCTCTGATTGGCTATAAAACGGTTCACACAGCTAATATTGAAATTAAGTCGTGCTTATATTTCCAGCTTAACAACTATCGCTGTCTGGACGTCCCTTCTTTCCTCTCCTGGGCTCGATCTGTCTCCCTGAGGCCCTTCTCTAGTAAATCCTCACCCTCCTGTGCTGGACAGCCCGGCCAGCGGTGAACAATATATAACGAAAGGAATTTTTACAGAGGGAGGACCAAATGTGCATACAGACTTCGTACCAAAATATTGGTCAGGTTTTTGTATAAATGCACAAAACAAGCGGCAAGAGAGTGCGCTACTATTCTATTCAGCATTAAAGTTGCACTTATACTGAAGAAAGAAGCTGGCTGTATAAACACAAGAACATGGAAGAAGCAGCAGCAAGATGCCAGCCAGTTTATGTGTGGCTGTTCCTACGTAAAACATACTACCTATACCTTCTTATCATCTTCATCTTTGAATTTACCATATCTTTGAAACGTCTCTCTTGACTCAGAAATAAGTTTTTTCCTTTTACCTTCCCCACGTTTGTAATGGAACAGTATAAGATAAAATAAGAGGAAATATCAAGAGCAGTGCAGGTGATTTGCACTGATAGGACAAATGCGTTTTCTTGGCATATCGGTTACCGTCTCCACGTCTTCCATTCCGTTCCTGTCCTCGATGATAGTAATATTGTGCACTTTTCCTCTCATATCAGCAATGCCAGTCTTCCTTTCATGCAAGACACTTTTATTTTCCCTTAATGGCTCTCGTATGTATACATAAATGGACCTTCATTCTCTACCACTCATGATAGCAATACCAACCTTTCTTTTAAGTAATACTAAGCCATTTCATCTCTTTGGTACTTGTACATCAGTAATGGAGACTTTCCTTATGTATCTTACCTTTCTACCACTCATGATAGCAATACCAAATTTTTTATTAAGTAATACTAAACCATTTAATTTCTTTGGTACTTATACATCAGTAATGGAGACTTTCCCTATGGATCTTACTCTCTACCACTGATAAAAACAATGCCAAGCTTTCTTTGAAGTAATTAAAACTTTTTTTTTCTCTCCTTGGTACCTATGTATCAGTAATGCAGACTCCCCCTTTGACAACCCATCTTTTTTTTGCCATTCATATCAGTGACACAGAATTGTCCCTGTGGCACTCCAACCTTCCCTTCTCTCCGGCACTCCTCGACAAATTCAGCGACTTATGGCTTTCTATGCGCTCGCTTGGGAGGTAACGACGCAGATCACGTGCATTTTACCTGCAGTCACCCTCGATTAGTCAGTGCTGAGAATCTGGAGAGGCGCACCGAGGGTCTGCTTGGGGTAAGGAGCGGGACGGCTAATAGAGTTACCTGGTGATGGAAGTATCGGAAAAGGTACCTCTCTGAAAGTATGGGAAATTGCCTTATAACTTTCAAGAGGTTATATTGTTTACCTTTATTCAGTGGTTATGGTAAGTATGATATAAATAAATTGATAAATATTCACTCTATGGAATTGTACGTATCAGTGGGTGGAAGCTTGATTAAAGCAGATAAAAAAAAAAAAAAAAAAAAAACATACAAAGAAAACATTTCGGTGACAGGTGTAGATACAATAGTTTTGTTGTTAGTGTCGAAACAAAACGAGGCATAAAAATATAGAGAATTTTTTTTACCTTTCTCTAACAAGTAACAGATTGAAAAGATAAGAATCAAAACACTCACTCATACCCAACTAAACTACTTAACTCTTTTGAATTTTTAGTACTTTCCCTCTTTTTATTACCCTTGTCCTTTACACTCGGGATATTAAATGTAATGGATTTAAGTATTGTATCTAACACCCTCAGAACTGGGACACATTTCTAACTTGAATTTTGAACATGATCAGACATTAAGAAGGGTCTATGTAGGTCAGAAAATGAATGGCCAGAGTCTGTACCTTTTCAATTCCCACATGAATTTACGAGACTATGTATGTCTATGTAGGTCAGAAAATGAATGGCCACTGGCCAGAGTCTGTACCTTTTCAATTCTCACGAGACTATAGAAAATCGTCAGTGAATAAGCAGAATAAATTTGAAAATGCTTCCCTGTACTGAAGGGTTTAAAGACTTACCACATACTTGGCTTATACTGGTTACAACAAATATTTCCTCCTACAGTTCTTCCTATCCATTGCAGTGAAACAATAATATAGGAAGGAATGATACACTTCCGATGAATAATCATAGTGACGACTGTTTATCTTCTTATCTTCTATTTAAACAATGAGAGAGAGATAGAGAGAGAGAGAGAGAGAGAGAGAGAGAGAGAGAGAGAGAGTATAAATAGAAGCAAACATAAACACACATACGACAATATCAATAAACAGACAGACACACAGACAGACAGACAGACAAATGAAGAAACAGACACACCGACATTAAAAAAGTAAATCAATCCATAAATAAACTAAACAAAACCAAAAGAAGAAACGAAAGAACGAAAAAATAAAAAAATTAAAAAAAGAGACGAAGAAAACTGGGAAGAAAGAAAAGGTAATTACAATAAGAGGAAAAATTTTAATTGAACACTCAAGCAAACTCTGTCACCTGACCCTTCCCTTCTCTCTCTCTCGCCACGCTGACTAGAGCACCTCAGAGCGGGCGGTAATGAGACCCAATGATGCCTGCCTCCCACTGACAGAAATTGGAGGCGGAAGAGGTGGTGGTGGTGGTGGTGGTGGTGGTGGTGGTGGTGGTGGTGGTGGTGGTGGTGGTGGTGGTGGTGGTGTGATAGAAGGAGAAAAGATAAAGGATGAAATGATGGAAGGAGAATAGTTGGAGGAGAGATAAAAGGAGAGAGAGATGGATAAAGGAGGGATAGAATCAAGAAAGAAAGAATTAAAAAGTAAAAGGGAAAAAAAGAAAGAAAGAAAGAAGAAGAAGAAGAAGAAAAAGAAGAAGAAGAAGAAGAAGAAGAAGAAGAAGAAGAAGAAGAAGAAGAAGAAGAAGAACAACAACAACAACAACAACAACAACAACAACAACAACAACAACAACAACAACGTAACAACAACAAAGTCACACCTACAAATTATCCTTAAAAAACAAACAAAGAAAAAACAACCAAACAGAAACACGACCTACAATACAAGAAAATAAAACGAAAACACATCACACACAACATACAACAAACAAAACAGTAAAAAAAAAAAGCAAACAAAAATGCCTTCAAAACACACAAACACACACACACTAACCACCACCAAAACAAACATGAATCAGGCAGCCACAAGTTTCAGTTAGTGTAGGTCAGGCGAGGCACAGTGTAGGGAAGCGGTGTCTGTTATCTCCCCTTGACAATGCATTCTCTCTCCCACACAGTCCTCGCATGTCTCGTCTCCCATCCGTGTGGAGTTTCTAAATATACCACACTTAGCCCTTCAGTTCACCCCAAGATCCTTAGCTCTCTCTCTCTCTCTCTTGTATCTTCCTTTATTAATTCTTTGTATTTCTGCACCTTTCGCCCTCATTCCTTCCTTTCTTTATCTTCTCTTCGCTATTCACTCAGAGAGACCTCCTTTTCTTCCTCCATGCGTCTCTCCATACTTGCATTCTCTCATCTTTTTATCTCCTTTCCTTCTTCCCTTCTTTATCTTCCCTCCTGCTCTGTTTACTATGCAAGACCTTCCTCCGTTCTTCCCTACTTCCTTCCCTTCATTCCTCCTTCACCTCCTTTCCTCCAAGTGAGCATCTTTTTCTTCCTCTTTCTGTATGTCCATCCTTCCATAGTTTTATCTCTTCCTCCCTTTCACCTCCCAACATAGCGACAACTTTCTCTCCAACTTCATTCCTGCTTTATTGGATAGACACTCCTCTCTCTCTCTC
>CM035181.1:22691153-22701894 GCA_020233015.1 Callinectes sapidus
AAGTGAAATAAAGCCATTTGAAATAGCGGCGATAAAGCATAAAAGTGCTTGAGAATACCAGCTTAACTGCCACACCCTTCCCCCTTCTTCTTCAACCCTCTCACGGCCATAGCTTCCCCTCAAAATAAAAATGAATAATTAAATAGATAAATAAGAAGAAAAATAAAAAAAGTGGTGTAGTGCAGGTTTAGATTTCTGTTTCAAAAGGCGACTGTGACAAAAACATGGATGGAGGAGCTAAAAGCATTCTTGGTCTCCATAGTTTATGTTTTCTATTTAATTGTTCAATGTGACTAAGAAGTGCCGTGATTTTTTCTGGTCATAGGGTTGGAAAGGTTCACTTACAAATGTATCTTAAGCATTAGAAATATCACAATTTTTAATTATCAGCACGAGAAAAGATGATTATTGAGTAAAAATCATCCACTTAAGCACTAGTTTATTAGGTTTGCAATGAAATAGACGACCTTCATATATCTCTTTGAATCACCTATTGGTGCACTACTTAAAAAAGACGCGGTGTTGCCTCATCATCGTAATATTGATAGAAATCAAACCTTACTTTATGTTTATAATCTTCACTGAATTCAACATGCAATTAACTTTCATGAAAGGCAATAGATTCACCGCAAACATTAGAAGCATGAAGAAACTGCAGGTTAAGGCTTAATAACATAAAAAGGAGGAAAATGGGATAAGAAAAAAGTGTTCTCGTGGGCTCAATATAATCTTTAACTTCACAAGACATTGCTGTAGGAAGCCATCTCAGGGCGTTCTGAGAGGTTGACAGTAGAGTGCAGCTTGACTTTCGCTACGTTTTCCTGATTGTTTAATTCTTCACTTATCTGTTATCATAGATGAAAGCTTTTCTCCAACAAACACCACCATAGCCAGACCCAATCCCATGGCAGTGAGCATGAAGGCCCCCAGCATCTGGCCAAGCTGCAGCGCCTCCCCAGCCAACACCTGCAACACCGCAACAGACTTAGTTGTGCCTCGACTGCACATCTTAAAAGGTAATTCTATAATTGCTGATCAGTGAAAGTAAGTGAGTCTTTGCACATTTCTGCACACAAAATCATTTTCAAATAATGCGTAATGCGTGAGGGAAACGTTCCACACTATAATTTATTGAGATCACTGAGAGAAACCGTGAAATATTGGGTTGTTTTAATATGTTGTATGAAAATTGTTTGGATGTTGAGAAAAAACTCATACAATCTTCAAAGTCCTTAAAACTGGCTCTTCCTGCTACTTACCCTGCCGTGGGTGTTCTGTGCGGCCGAGGATATCAGCATGTGCTTGCGGTACTTGTACTGCACCAGACCGGCCTCCACCAGCGCCTCTAGCGCCTGCCACACACGGTCCGCGTAGGGACAATTCTTCTTCAGGATCCAGCACAAATACCCCGGATACACCTGAGGACCAACAGGAAGAAAGTAACGCTCTTTCCATCGTGTTTATGATATGGGGATAGTTATGCTGGCGTACGCTGACTAACCACAAGAAGAAACACTGAAACATTTTCTAAAAAAAACTGATATAGCTTAGAATCAGATAATAAAACACACAACTCTAGAGAAAATATTGATCTTTGAAACAGAAAGCAAAGAGAAAAAAAACTAAGAAATGAAGAATAGAAAGAGGAACCTCGAAAAATTTACAAACAAAAATAGAAACAAGTAATCACCATTGGGTAAATTGTAGACAAAAAAGAAAAATAGAAATATCCATCAAGACATCGTACCGTAGTAGAAACAATATTGTGCACATCGCCAAAACTCATGCAAGAGAAGGAAGGTAGATGTTAGTGTAAACAAAATAACCACATCGTGTTGAATAAACGCCCGTATTCAGAAACGCCTTCCCCTCTCACCATGACAATTTTCCAATACCATAGAAACAACTAGCCAAGTTTTCAAGACCGTTTGTTGTTGTTGTTGTTGTTGTTGTTGTTGTTGTTGTCGTTGTTGTTTTCATTCTAATAATCTAGAAATCCTGTCAATCTATCACCAGAACCATAAGAATACTCCAAAAAACATGAATATCGTCAACTAGAGCCTTCGGAAAGCAGTAATGGTGAGAACTGAGTGTTTCTGGATATGGACCAAAGTCGCAGTTTCCATTGCTCACCGTCTCCTTCATGACGTAGGTAGCGCCACTCACGTTGTGCAGCGAGACAACGTAAGCCAGATAGGAGCGCGTCTCTACCAGGGCGTGAGTTCTGCTGGACACCCACGAGAACCCCACCTCGTAGTTCAGATATACGTAAGGGAACAGGTCTAAGTTTGCCCCAAGCTTGTATAGGGCGGGATCTCGCGAGACCCGCAGCGCATCAGGGACGAAGCTGCCGTAGTCCTGCATCGCCACTCTGGTTGTAGTGAGCATAGTGGTCTGTTTCTCTTAGTCTGTATACCTATTTGTTTTATCCGTCACATCTATCAACCTAGTATCTGTCTGTCTGTTTACTTATTTACTTATGTACAGTTGAATGATTTTCCTGAACATTATAAGTTACTAGCCAATGACGATACTAATCATGAAAATGAAAACATTGTGCATGACGTTAGTTCTGATGCTATACTTTTATTGAACAATCCTATAACTGAAGATGAAATAAAGAAGAGTATTAGGAATTTAAAGAGCAATAAGAGTCCTATAAATGACATGACAAAAAATTAATATATTAAGAGTACGCAAGAAATGCTCTGTCCTTTATATGTAAAGCTACTTAATAAAATTTTCGACAGTGGTGTTTTCCCGAACGAGTGGCTCACTGGTACAACAGTGCCGTTGTATAAGAAAAAAGGTGATATTCATGAAACTAGTAATTATAGAGGTATCACATTATTGAGTTGTATGGGGAAATTATTTTCATCTGTTCTTCATGATCGCCTACACATTATTCTGACACCATAAACGTTATTAATGAAATTCAGGCAGCACTATTCTACACTAGATCATAATTTGTATTAAAATGCTTTATGGATATTTTTCAGTGGAAAAAGAAGAAATCATTTTGTCGATTTGTAGATTATATAAAAGCTTTTTATTTATTATGACGGGAAGGCTTATGGTTTAAGCTTGTGAAAGAAAAATGTAAATGGCAAGATATCTAATATAATTCGTAGTATGTATTCCAACATAAAATCATGTGTATTTTTTAATCAGGATGTGTTAGACTTGTTTATATGTAATATCGGTGTGAGGCAAGGAGAAAACTCGTCATCTTTACTTTTTGCTTTTTATGTAAATGATATAGAACAACAACTATTAGAAAAGCAAAGTAATTATATTGATTTTGGTGAAGATTTAGTTAATTCTTACTTAGAGGTACTAGTCTTATTGTATGCAAACGTCACAATTATAATGAGTGATAGCGAAAAGGGAATGAAACAGCATTAATATCATTGCGCAGCTATTGTAACGACTGGAAGTTAGAAGTCAATTCCAGTAAAACAAAAATAGTGGAGGAATGGTTCACACTGGTAATTTTTACTTTAAATTTGATAGTGAAGCTATAGCAGTCGTCAATGAATACAAGTATTTGTGTATAACTTTTAATTGTAACGGTAGGTTTCGTAGGGGAAAGTTAGAGCTAGTAGAACAGGCAAAACGAGCTATATATTCAATAGTTGTTACCTGTCGTAAGTTAGTTTTGCCAGTAGACATCCAGATAGATATGTATAATAGCATGGTGGTGCCAATTGTTACTTATGCTTCAGAGATTTGGGGACATTATGTTATGAGAGAGATAAAATTAATGCAAACCAGGTTTCATAAACATGTGCTATTTGTTCACAGGAATACAAGCAACGATATAACATACGGAGAGCTAGCGGTTTACCTAATAGATATTAGAATTAAATGTAGAGCGATCGTTTTTTGGTTACGGTTAATTAATGGTAAAAACACAAAATTATGTCATTTAATGCATAAATGTTTTTAGAACTTGACACATCGGGAACCTATTCGTCACCTTAGACAACTTATGTTAAGAATATATGCAATAATTGTGGTATGTCAGGTGCATGGTTACAGCAGATTATTAATAATCCACTATTTAAGTTTTAAAAAGGCAATGGAATTAACGTTAAAAAACCAATGGATTACTACATGGAACACCAGTTTGTTAACAAGAAATATTTGTAGTAGTTATAGAACGTATAAAGTAGTGTATGGTATGGAAAAGTATTTGGTAAAATTATCAGAGAAAATATAATTATGATCAGCAAATTACGAGGATGTAATAATAATCTACCCATTATTGAAGGAAGGTATAGAGGAATTAGTGGGGAAGAACGTGTTTGTAATGTGTATCAAGATAAGTTTGTTGGAGATTAATTTCATATGCTGTTTGTGTGTCAAAATGAAAATATTGTTAGATTAAGGAATACCTATATTTCATATTATTATAGAAACAGGCCATCATTATATATGTTTAGTCTGCTGTTGCAAACAACCTGTCCAAAGTCATTCAACAACTTAATACTATTTTCACAGGCTGTGTTTCGAATGGCGAGGTGAAATAGTAAACATTGGTTTAGGTAATAGATAGTCTAAGAAAGATCATATTTTTCGTTCTCGTTACCTTATATATATATATATATATATATATATATATATATATATATATATATATATATATATATATATATATATATATATATATATATATATATATATACTTGGAGCTGTGTTCCATGCTTTTACTGTAAAAGTCTGAGCTAATAAATGTATTCTATTCTATTCTATTCTATTCACACACACACACACACACACACACACACACACACACACACACACACACACACACACACACACACAAGAATCTTATTGTCATTTTCTCCATAGAAATAGTAAATAAACATAAAAAATACTTGAGCAATATTGGAAATCAAATCAAAGGCAAGACTGAAACTTTAAGAAGTGATTCGATTCCCAGTTACGTTTTGTCCCCCTAAGTGTTATGAAGCGTAATCAGCGAACCACCGCCACTACTATCACCACCAAACGGGCACACAAACCACAAAACTCGCGGAGGAGAGGAAACCACTTGAACATCATACACATGTTGCCTAGACGTATTGCACTACCTGAGATTTGACGAGGCGAGTTGCTCCACGGTTTCGATGCGGTGTGGGAAGACTGGCACGGTGAGAAAAGCGACCAGATTGGTGGTGTAAGCAGTGGTAACAATGACACCGGTTAGCCACCACCAGCCCGCCCACTCCCTCGCCCACCACCACCCAAGGCGATGGCTCACCCCCTGCCGCAGGATGCCTCCCAACACCTGCCGCGGACACGGATTACTCATGTTAACAGTACACAAGAATCTTAATTGCTGAAACTGATCTAAAAATAACAGCATGAGAAGACACTTGCAGCAATGCGGTTACCAGTGAATAGAACATGGGTGTGGTTAACTAAAGGAATAAGAGGGTGAGCGCAACACCAAGCCATAATGCACCTTTGGCTGAACAACATAAGTGTGCTCGAGGAAATTCCCCTTGATCGTGCGACGGCTGGTTAGAATGAGTTATGAGACGGTAGTAATAATTTATGCAGATGATGAAACCATTTCATTACTAATTAGCAAAACAAAAGGAATCTTTTTATTATTTCAATGATTACTTGTGATAATGGTGAACTATTATTTTAATTGATTACTTGTGATTACGGTAAATATTTTTAGTATAGAAATAGGCATATTTTCTAAATTGTGCGCTTAATTATAGTGCATAACCATAGATCAATAAAATAATTACATTAATGAAAGGCTTTTTAGATACAATCACTTGACTATTATTTGTGTATGCTTCCGGCACCAGCGTGTCAGGAGAACCTTCAGTCCTGGAACTCACCAGTAGGAACACCTGTGAGTCATCCTGAGTGTCTGGCACCGCCTTCAGACACAGGTTAAGGAGCACGATGACGACAGTGATAGTGCCGAGGACAGCCAGCCACACAGTCGCTGTGAAGGGATACAGCAGCCCCTGCCACTGCGGCGCGGGCTCCGGCACTGCCAACAGGAACACGTAGCTCTCCACGTGGTAGGGATACGATACTTCAAAGTCAGCAAAGATTTCTAGAGTCATCTGAAACACATTTATGACAAGGTCTTTGTTATTGTAGGCCAAGTCACCCAGCATGCCTGTCCACCGCCCTTCCTCCAACGACCCCCACTTGTGGTCCTCAGGCTCCATCTGCACATCGTACGAGAAGTTGAGGTGCGCGGCGATCAAGTCCAGCATGTCCAGGCTGGAGCCTTTACAGAGGCCGTGTTCGGGATAAAGGAAGGGGAAGTCGTCACACCAGGATCCAAGTTGTAGTACCACTCCATGAAGGGTGTGAAAGCGTTCTGGAAAGTAGTCTTGTTTTCTTCTGAAGCTGTTTCTGCTCCATTGGCCTAAGGAAAATTTCACTCGCCCTTTCATAGGCAAACTTGAGTAAACCATAAACCTGGTGCGTTGTGTTCTGCTGTCTGGCTCCACCAGAGCCAAATGCTGACTTCGCTGAAATCTCTCATCTACGAGAAGCGCTGTACTATTCACACTAGAATTTAGACTCATTAGTAACATGAAATTTGGATTCCATTTGGTATCAAGAGTCTCCATGAAGGGAACCATGCTCGAGGTGAAGATCAGTAATGCAGTGAAATGACTCCCCCGAACAAGATGGCGTGGTGTTCTTTCTAAAAATTGCCTTGAATTATTGGTGGATAATAATATATTACCACTACTTTCTGCTGCTGCCATGACATCCAGCTGGTCCTCAGCGCCGGCATCGAGAATCAGTAGCAGGTCCTCCCCGGCAAAGGCATCCCGAACTAGACTTTCGAAAACTTCCTGTGCATCTTGTGCTTCGCCGGCCGATAACAGAATAGCACCACAGAACAACCTGTGAAAAAAGAAGAAAAATCGTTGTCACTGCGCTGTGATTACTATACCTCTACTCAAGAACAACCTTCATATGAACAACCTTCATATGATATGGTCAAGCTTGAAAAGCCTAGACTAAAGAAGTGATAAGAAGAAATTGGTTATCAAATAGAGTGGTAAGTGAATGAAATAGACTCAATAAACAGGGAACTTTAAAAGAAGATTAGACAAATTTATGGATGATGATAATAGGTGGTAATACTTAGCTATGTTTCATAATAGGAACTGCCACGTGTAGATCTGGTTATATTTTGCAGCTTCCCTTTATCTCTAATGTATTCTCGATAGAAAGAGAAAGAGATTGACACATCTTACCAAGAGTGGTGACCAAACACCTCCATGTCGCTCTGCTGTCATTTCAATGGAGAAAAGCGTGCTAGTTTCTCCGAGACAAACCTGCGCCGGGAACTGAGTACAGGTGCGCCGCGGCAGAGAGAGAGAGAGAGAGAGAGAGAGAGAGAGAGAGAGAGAGAGAGAGAGAGAGAGAGAGAGAGAGAGAGAGAGAGAGAGAGTTTATCAGTTAACACTCGTATATTTCTCACCATAATATAATGTTCAGTTACACAGAAATGGACCAGGAACGGGGAACAGAAACAAGTGGTATGAACTTATTGCAATTTTATTGTAGTTGTGAAATAAGATTGATAACACACACACACACACACACACACACACACACACACACACACATACACACACACATACATTCAATTTTCGTATTATATTTCTTTGTACTAGCTGATAACTCTCTCTCTCTCTCTCTCTCTCTCTCTCTCTCTCTCTCTCTCTCTCTCTCTCTCTCTCTCTCTCTCTCTCTCTCTCTCTCTCTCTCTCCATTACGTCCCAGGCATAATGAAAGATCAGATATTGTTCGTCAGATGAGACCTGACTATTTGATGAGCGCCATTACATGACGAGTGGTGGTGGTGGTGGTCTGCTCCCATTGCCCCGCCCTCATGCCTTGGGGAGGGAAGAACTGGAAGTGTAGTTTGCGACGGGAATTAGCTAATCGTATTTAGTGTGCAGTCGAAGAAAAGCAGGAATTATAGTTTTTTTTCACCTTTTCGGGGGCACTAGAAGCTTTAATTAAAACTCTTTCTAATCATCTTACACGCGTACTGTATCAAGCTTACCCATGCTTTTCTGACGTTGTGGTCTTGACTGCTATCTCTAATGTACAAGTGGAAAGATTTTTTGTCCGTTCCTTTCATCAGCGTTATTTTATTAATCTACTCGTCATTACTCATCACCGATTTTATCTTCTTATCGTTCTTCCTACACACACACACACACACACACAGTCTTGCAGCGTTGAGAAAGAGCTACCTTACTTATCTCAGATGAATCTCAGATAATTGTTTTTGGATAGTATTAGAGAAATATAAACTGCATTGCATTAAGGTATAAATCTTGTATGCAGACGCTCCATGCATTTCCAGAAGGACGAGACCTATGGGCAACAACTGACAGCAATAAAATGTCAGTAAACAGTCAAACAAATCATACAGTGAGTAGGTCATTGGCTCAGAGTGAGAAAACGCAGGCTCAACAAGTGAGCAGCAGCTGTGGAGGTACAAACAGGAGGGATTGGTGTAGTGATAGACGAGTAGCCACGTCACTGATACCAGAGCAGGCACATGAAAGTTCCCGACCTGGACACACCCAGGCACTCTGAAAGGTCAAAAGCCGATTTACTACTGCCTTTCACTTACTAGCCGCGAAAAGGACTATCTGGAACCCGCACTGATTAGAAGGTGCCAATTGGTAATTGGTGCCGCTCTCACACCATATTATACATACGATAAACCTCAAACCAAACTTTAGATAGATACAGATCAGGGACGTGACACACACACACACACAGAGAGAGAGAGAGAGAGAGAGAGAGAGAGAGAGAGAGAGAGAGAGTCCTGAGGGCAAGACGGTGCTCGAGCCAGACAACCAGTGTTGTGTCATGAGATTGTGACACAAACACACACACACACACACACACACTGACACATTCCCCCCATACACACAACAAGCGCCGCCCAGCCCAGCTTCCACCCCTGCAGTGTTGGCAGGGCGTCCCTCACCTGCCTGCTGGCCCTTCTATAGGTTCCAGGTAACTGTGCTGGCAGAGATATAAAGAACCTTGAATTCTGTAGGAGTCACTCAACTGTAAATACTGTTCTGTCTTACCCTACTTGTATATTATGGTACAGTCAAACTGTGAAATCAGTCATTTCATGAAATTTCTATAATTTGTTAGTCATTTTGTGCCCAGCCATATCACGAAAAAAAAGACTGATTTCACAGTTTGACTAACATATACAGGTAACATGTACGTTGCCTCTTTTACATATGCTAATTTATATATTTTTTTTTTATTTGATAGTGTCGTGTCTACTGCCTAGTTTGTATTGTCTTGATTTTTTCTTTAATATCAATTTTTCTTCCCGTATGTGGTTTGATATTTAAGTGGATATTTTCTGCTGGTTATGTATGAGTATGGTTAGTTTGTGATTGGGTAGTACTTATATGAGAAGGGAGAGAAAAACTGTGTTGATTATGATGATGGAGTGTAATAATAACTATGTATTGTGTAGGTAAAACTGCAGAATGAGGCCTTTGGTTTTGCCCTATTCTCTCCGTCCCCCCCCCCAAAAAAAAAAATAATAATAATGAAGCTTCTATATTGGTGGTTTTTCTGGTGCATGTGTGATATTATGTCAACATTTTGTTGTGAATCATTCAGTTTTCTATATAAGTGTTTCCTGTTTTCACAATTACTGGCCATGTTTCAAAGATTCAGACCCCTACAGTGATGGTGGTAAGTTAATGCTCTTGGAGAGTGAGGATGAACTTCCAGGTATGCATTAATGCTACAATATTGGTATGCTGGGCCAGTGAGGCAACCTGGCACCACAGTAGGAGATTATGATGGGTGGCTGGTGTATACACAGTGTTGCAACATTGTAGCAGAAATCAGTATTTTTTTTTACTTTTACACCAGTCTCAAGATGGCTTTTCATACCCCTCCTGTCTGCTAGAACTTTCCACATTGGGTAATTTGAACCCTGTATACAACCCCGGCAAATCATTTATAATGGCACTGGTGATTTTTTAAGATTTACCTAATTTGCAGGATGAGACTGGCCAGCCAGTCACTCCCCTGCATGTGCTGTCTTTAAGGGTAACTGACTGTTGGTCTGCGTGAATTTGTTCGTACATACGTGTGTCAATATTCTGCACAGGCACCAAAATTAGTCACTGTGATTGGTTCTTTGGTTTGTCCAGGGGTCAATTAAAAAATACATAATTAATTCTACCAACAACAGCTTCTTAAAGACATAGAGGAGGCTTTGTTTGAAATATTCAGATCAGTCTTGGAAGATGTCTAGCTGTGAGAGGTTTGTCGTGCATTACATAAGGTTCAGTTAGAGCCTGCAGGGCTCGTTAGAGCGCCCAGGGCTAGATTTGACCCCTGCCAGGTTACGTTCAGTTAGTGTACTGTTTTAGCTTAGAGCGTTGCTGGCCACAGATAGTAGTTTCATTGTAGAGGTAAGGTTATTTACTTCATTTTGAATGGTTGTATGGCATGATGAACTACTTAAGTTTGCAGATTATGGAATTTTGACATTTTTGTGATTTTGGGGGCCAAAACTTGCTCTGTTGGCGAGCGTCATCAGTGCTTGTTGTGTCTCTCATTAGCGAGGTTGAAGCTATTTTTACCTGGTATATTTGGGTCTGTTTTGAATTAATCTGCATGTTGTTTTTGTCACAAATCATTAGTTTTGAGGTTGGGGGTTGGGAGGCCC
>CM035181.1:22701994-22714654 GCA_020233015.1 Callinectes sapidus
CTCTCTCTCTCTCTCTCTCTCTCTCTCTCTCTCTCTCTCTCTCTCTCTCTCTCTCTGTGTGTGTGTGTGTGTGTGTGTGTGTGTGTGTGTGTGTGTGTGTGTGTGTATGTGTGTGTGCGTGTGTGTGTGTGTGTGTGTGTTGATGGTGGTGATGATAGGTACTACATATGAAACAATGTATCATAAGGACGTATCGTTATCGTTCACTTCAAGTTTCTTAATCAAGTATTGTAACATTGCATCATATATGTTAAAAAAAAATGAAAGCTCTTTTCTTCACCATATGCAAAACAATTCAGACAATTCTCAACTCTAGTTAACACGTGGAGGGCGTGAAAGGCGGCGCCAGGCCTGTGAATGTCCGTTCATCACACACACAACACTACAACACTCCCCGCCATGCAGCCTCCATAAAAGCTTGAAAGCAGGGAACAATACGGATAATTCTACCTCCAACAAAAGGCACTGGAAGATTACGGGGAACATCATTATCATCGTAACAAACTCAATCACCAGTCATTTCCACAGAGCCGTCTTTGTGCGTAGCAGGCAGTGACGGCAGCAATAAGCAGGGAAGCAGAGAGGGTCTTTGTTTGTAGGGCAAGAGGTGTGCGTACAGGCAACGGTCACCTGTCCATGTGTTTGTTAATTAATACCTGACCGGATGAATTTCAGAGTGATATTACTTTTTTTAGCGAACGATCAATGTGGGAGGCTGAGGCATGACAGAGTGACAGGTGCACCGCTGACACGTGCATGAACTCCACTGGTGAAAGAATAATTACCTGTCCAAATCTTCTGAATAATGATGGCCTGTAAATCATGAAAACGAGGCTTTCGCTTTCTAAAAACTCCCCCACGGCAAAAAAGAAATGTAAAAAATGTTTTACATATTTGCATGGTGTCATTTAATCAAACAATCCGGTGACAGCTGAGGCCTCACATACCTTGACATGTACCCTTCGTATTCAGATCCATTTCATACTGTCGCTATTACATACTGAAATGTGGACTCGCCTTCATAACTCTCTTTATACCAATTGGAGGTGAAAACTGCAAGTGTTTCTGCTGCTGCTGTTACTGGTAGTGTTAGTTGTGGTGGCCGGGGGAAGCAGGAAACAAAAGACTTTCGCAGGTAAATTTTGAACACTGTCTGTGAAGGAGAAATGAGAGAAGCAAAGAAAGAAGGAAGGAAGGAAGGAAGGAAGGAAGGGAAAGAGGAAGAGCGGGAAAGAAGGAAGGAAGGAGGGAGGGAGGGAGGGAGGGAGGGAGGGAGGGAGGGAGAGAAGGCAAGAAAGGAGGGAGGAAAGGAGAGTGGGAAGGAGGGAGGGAGGACGGGAGAGATGGAGGGAGGGAGGGAGGAGGGGAGGAGAGGAGAGAAGTGAATGGCGGAAAAGAAAAGGGCGAGCGTGAGGGCAGGTTGGGAGATAAGGTGGTGGTAATGGCGTGTGGCGGTGATGGCTGCGTCAACACAAAAAATAATGCGTTCATTAACTCAAGTGGCCTCAAATTGATAGCCGGCCCGACCCCCTTTGTCTCCCAAGTGTTTGCTCAATCTCCACCTCACGCTTTCTTTCGGCGGCCCCGCTTCTCGTTTTCTCTCACGTCTTGGCGAACGTTTTTGTCTCGCGAATACATATTGCAAAATGCAGCGCGGGAGGGACGAAAAAAGAGCAATATTTCCTTCTGTCCGGGACGCAAGAAACAATGTAGCTTGATAAATGTTCAATTCGGGCAAAATTATTATTGTTATTATTATCATTATTATTATTATTATTATTATTATTATTATTATTATTATTATTATTATCATCATCATTATTATTATTATCATCATCATCATTATCATTATTATTATTATTACTATTATTATTATCATCTTTACTATTTTGTTATTCACTATCATTATTGCCATCATCATCGTCATCGTGGGGAAATATAAGTAATGTTAGAGAGAGAGAGAGAGAGAGAGAGAGAGAGAGAGAGAGAGAGAGAGAGAGAGAGAGAGAGAGAGAGAGAGAGAGAGAGAGAGAGAGATTGTTTATCAGTTAACACTCGTATATTTCTCACCATAATATAATGTTCAGTTACACAGAAATGGACCAGGAACGGGGAACAGAAACAAGTGGTATGAACTTATTGCAATTTTATTGTAGTTGTGAAATAAGATTGATAACACACACACACACACACACACACACACACACACACACACACATACACACACACATACATTCAATTTTCGTATTATATTTCTTTGTACTAGCTGATAACTCTCTCTCTCTCTCTCTCTCTCTCTCTCTCTCTCTCTCTCTCTCTCTCTCTCTCTCTCTCTCTCTCTCTCTCTCTCTCTCTCTCTCTCCATTACGTCCCAGGCATAATGAAAGATCAGATATTGTTCGTCAGATGAGACCTGACTATTTGATGAGCGCCATTACATGACGAGTGGTGGTGGTGGTGGTCTGCTCCCATTGCCCCGCCCTCATGCCTTGGGGAGGGAAGAACTGGAAGTGTAGTTTGCGACGGGAATTAGCTAATCGTATTTAGTGTGCAGTCGAAGAAAAGCAGGAATTATAGTTTTTTTTCACCTTTTCGGGGGCACTAGAAGCTTTAATTAAAACTCTTTCTAATCATCTTACACGCGTACTGTATCAAGCTTACCCATGCTTTTCTGACGTTGTGGTCTTGACTGCTATCTCTAATGTACAAGTGGAAAGATTTTTTGTCCGTTCCTTTCATCAGCGTTATTTTATTAATCTACTCGTCATTACTCATCACCGATTTTATCTTCTTATCGTTCTTCCTACACACACACACACACACACACAGTCTTGCAGCGTTGAGAAAGAGCTACCTTACTTATCTCAGATGAATCTCAGATAATTGTTTTTGGATAGTATTAGAGAAATATAAACTGCATTGCATTAAGGTATAAATCTTGTATGCAGACGCTCCATGCATTTCCAGAAGGACGAGACCTATGGGCAACAACTGACAGCAATAAAATGTCAGTAAACAGTCAAACAAATCATACAGTGAGTAGGTCATTGGCTCAGAGTGAGAAAACGCAGGCTCAACAAGTGAGCAGCAGCTGTGGAGGTACAAACAGGAGGGATTGGTGTAGTGATAGACGAGTAGCCACGTCACTGATACCAGAGCAGGCACATGAAAGTTCCCGACCTGGACACACCCAGGCACTCTGAAAGGTCAAAAGCCGATTTACTACTGCCTTTCACTTACTAGCCGCGAAAAGGACTATCTGGAACCCGCACTGATTAGAAGGTGCCAATTGGTAATTGGTGCCGCTCTCACACCATATTATACATACGATAAACCTCAAACCAAACTTTAGATAGATACAGATCAGGGACGTGACACACACACACACACAGAGAGAGAGAGAGAGAGAGAGAGAGAGAGAGAGAGAGAGAGAGAGTCCTGAGGGCAAGACGGTGCTCGAGCCAGACAACCAGTGTTGTGTCATGAGATTGTGACACAAACACACACACACACACACACACACTGACACATTCCCCCCATACACACAACAAGCGCCGCCCAGCCCAGCTTCCACCCCTGCAGTGTTGGCAGGGCGTCCCTCACCTGCCTGCTGGCCCTTCTATAGGTTCCAGGTAACTGTGCTGGCAGAGATATAAAGAACCTTGAATTCTGTAGGAGTCACTCAACTGTAAATACTGTTCTGTCTTACCCTACTTGTATATTATGGTACAGTCAAACTGTGAAATCAGTCATTTCATGAAATTTCTATAATTTGTTAGTCATTTTGTGCCCAGCCATATCACGAAAAAAAAGACTGATTTCACAGTTTGACTAACATATACAGGTAACATGTACGTTGCCTCTTTTACATATGCTAATTTATATATTTTTTTTTTATTTGATAGTGTCGTGTCTACTGCCTAGTTTGTATTGTCTTGATTTTTTCTTTAATATCAATTTTTCTTCCCGTATGTGGTTTGATATTTAAGTGGATATTTTCTGCTGGTTATGTATGAGTATGGTTAGTTTGTGATTGGGTAGTACTTATATGAGAAGGGAGAGAAAAACTGTGTTGATTATGATGATGGAGTGTAATAATAACTATGTATTGTGTAGGTAAAACTGCAGAATGAGGCCTTTGGTTTTGCCCTATTCTCTCCGTCCCCCCCCCCAAAAAAAAAAATAATAATAATGAAGCTTCTATATTGGTGGTTTTTCTGGTGCATGTGTGATATTATGTCAACATTTTGTTGTGAATCATTCAGTTTTCTATATAAGTGTTTCCTGTTTTCACAATTACTGGCCATGTTTCAAAGATTCAGACCCCTACAGTGATGGTGGTAAGTTAATGCTCTTGGAGAGTGAGGATGAACTTCCAGGTATGCATTAATGCTACAATATTGGTATGCTGGGCCAGTGAGGCAACCTGGCACCACAGTAGGAGATTATGATGGGTGGCTGGTGTATACACAGTGTTGCAACATTGTAGCAGAAATCAGTATTTTTTTTTACTTTTACACCAGTCTCAAGATGGCTTTTCATACCCCTCCTGTCTGCTAGAACTTTCCACATTGGGTAATTTGAACCCTGTATACAACCCCGGCAAATCATTTATAATGGCACTGGTGATTTTTTAAGATTTACCTAATTTGCAGGATGAGACTGGCCAGCCAGTCACTCCCCTGCATGTGCTGTCTTTAAGGGTAACTGACTGTTGGTCTGCGTGAATTTGTTCGTATATACGTGTGTCAATATTCTGCACAGGCACCAAAATTAGTCACTGTGATTGGTTCTTTGGTTTGTCCAGGGGTCAATTAAAAAATACATAATTAATTCTACCAACAACAGCTTCTTAAAGACATAGAGGAGGCTTTGTTTGAAATATTCAGATCAGTCTTGGAAGATGTCTAGCTGTGAGAGGTTTGTCGTGCATTACATAAGGTTCAGTTAGAGCCTGCAGGGCTCGTTAGAGCGCCCAGGGCTAGATTTGACCCCTGCCAGGTTACGTTCAGTTAGTGTACTGTTTTAGCTTAGAGCGTTGCTGGCCACAGATAGTAGTTTCATTGTAGAGGTAAGGTTATTTACTTCATTTTGAATGGTTGTATGGCATGATGAACTACTTAAGTTTGCAGATTATGGAATTTTGACATTTTTGTGATTTTGGGGGCCAAAACTTGCTCTGTTGGCGAGCGTCATCAGTGCTTGTTGTGTCTCTCATTAGCGAGGTTGAAGCTATTTTTACCTGGTATATTTGGGTCTGTTTTGAATTAATCTGCATGTTGTTTTTGTCACAAATCATTAGTTTTGAGGTTGGGGGTTGGGAGGCCCCCACCCCCAAAAAATACTGATTTGTGAAGAAAACAACAAGCAGATTCATTCAAAATGCACCAAAATCTACCAGGAAAAAATAATTTCGTGTGAAATTGAGAGACTGGTGTAAAGGTAAAAAATTTACCCGCAAATGTAGTAATATAACTCACTCTGGCCAGCCTTGAAAGCCAACCTGATGGGACCTACATTCTCCATGAGTGCTGCAGTGTTGCTGGATGACCCATGAGGCTAAAATCTTTGCTGTGTTAAAAGCTTCTCCAATTTGTATACCAAAGGGCTTAGTTCCCCTTTGGTATCCCTACTGGAGCCTCGTAATTATATTTAGAGTAGATCTACCTTGTTTTTCATTTACCATAGGACACTACCTACTTGGTATTGAGTGTAAATGGGTCTAGTGACTTCAGACAAAAACATTTTGTGGATTCATTCACTGCATGCTGAAATTAGCACACAAGACAGTTCCCTCTATCTCTGTGAGGCAAGTGTAACTGTCCATTCAGCTTATGACAATGACAGACAGGACTGTAAAATTATTCATGTAAGTCTTGACAGTGGTTGTTTCTATAACATCTCTAATATGGAGCACTACAGTTTTATTTTTATTGTTTACTTTGTTTATTACAACAATTATTGTGGAAATAGTGACTTTGATTTCCCTAAAGGAATGTGATGAAAATATGAAATTTGGGAAATAAAAAGTGAAAACCAGAGAAATTTTGTCTTGATATAATAATACATAGAGATTTCCTATATTTTGAGTAAATGATATCTGCTTGTGTATTTCAGGAAAATACAAGTTGGAAGATGAGATGACACACAGGAAAACTGATCTTCGACCGACTCGTGAGTTACATCATAGTTTTTTTTTTTTTAATATTACACATAATTTCAGCACAGATATCAGTATGAGTACTGTTGTAAAAGAACACTTTTCATAATGACCTTGTATATTATCATTGGAAGTGTAGTAAACCAAAACTATATACTTCTATTTCTATATGTACTATATTTTTACTCTCTTGAAGAAAAGTTGTTATTCATCATGAACCATTATTCAGGTTGTTATGATTTACTTTCCTTTTAAAAACGTACTCCTTACCATTTTTAGGAAGGTGTGGCATTCTGTATTTGCTTCCATTGTGCATACTTGAAACATAATTTGAATTACATTTTCTTCCTATCATGACTCCTCTGCTCCACTAGAAGCTTGTAGGACCAAAGATCTTGGCATTAGAGAAAAGTAATAGGCAAGGTGGAAGTAAGTGCAGAATGTTACTTTTGTGTTTGACCATACTAGACCCTTATAGAAAAAAATGGAAATGAAACAACAGTTTAGGTCATATGGCACTGCTATAGTTAACAGAAGACCACTACATCTCCCACTGGCCAACTAGGTTTGGCAAGGATTTGAACGTGGGCCACATACATCAGAGGTTGAAAGATAAGCCACTTTAACTAACTATGCCACCAAGTTCTCTTTTTGAAACATTGGTTGTAACTTCCTGGTATTATTTGAAGATATCGTTTTATGTACTTCATGATGATTACAACATAACTTGTTATATACATATTTAAATGAATACAGTGGAGACTCAGCACTTGAACATCTCTATAGTCAAACATACATATACAGTAGAGCCCCAATTAGCACTAGAAATTGGTGGATAAAAACGTTCACGCTAAGTAGATTCGCTTTAATTGAACAAAGTAACCAATAGGAAAAAAATAATTTGGTGCAGTGGGTCCGACATTCGTATTTAAAAAGAAAAAAATACAGTACTCACCTTTCTTCCATCTCTTGCCTTTTTAATCTGTTTTGCCATGAACGTTGACTTGGGAGGCATTTTATACATTAAACCAGCTTCATCAATGTTGTAAATGCAGTCAGGATGGAAGTTGCCTTCATTAATCATTTCTGTGAGGAGGCTGGGAAATTTATTTGCTGCATTAACATCGGCACTGGCAGATTCGCCTGAGCATTAGTTTCTTTATTTCCTTGTGTTTAAGGAAACAATGCAGTCATCCATTGGAGGCATGGAAGTCCCCACGAACATTTGTCTTACAACAAATCACTTCATAAAAGCACTTGGCTTGTTGCTTGATCTGTTGTTTATCCATGGAGCTGCCTTCTTTTCCTTTCCTATCAATCCACAAAGCAAGGAATCTCTCCATTTTTATCAGTTTCTCATCCCAGGCATGCTTGTGATCATCAATTTGAGAAGTTCCGTATGCTTTGACAGACGCCGTGATTTCATCTTTTTTTCTAGATTGTTCTTACAGTTGATTCACTGAGGCCTAATGCACGGCCTATAGCAGAATTACCCTGGCTCTCTTCTTTGCGCTTTATAACTTCCTGTTTTATGCTAAAGTCAAGCGACTTGCGCTTTCCTGCATGAGGCCCAGGCATTTTCACAGTTCACTTTCCACCTGTAAGGACTGCCGAAATAAGGAAAACAATATTGTTACAACAGTACGTGGTGCACATGTATGCAATTGTGTTGTGGGATGAACACACTCAATTTTCACCCATAAGGGCTGCAGTAATAAGGAACACAATACACACAACACTGGCCCACGTGATGCCACAGTGGTAAGGGAAGAACGCACTCGATTTTCGCCCATAAGGGCTGCTGGAATAAGGAACACAATACACAACACTGGCCATCGTGACACCACAGTGGTGAGGGACGAACGCACTCGATTTTCACCTATAAGGACTGCAGTAACAAGGAACACAATACACAACAGCAGTTCACGGTTTACGCCACAGTGGTGAGGGAAGAACGCACTCAATTTTCGCCCATAAGGGCTGCAGTATTAAGGAACACAATACACAACAACGGTTCACGGTGTACGCCACAGTGGTGAGGGATGAACGCACTCACTTTCCACCGGTATGGACTGATGGAATAAGGAACACAACCCACAGTATTGGTCCACTGGTTTAGGCCACACTGATGAGAGTTCGAGGGATGAATGCACTTTTTTCAACCATAAGGACTGCTGGGATATGGAACACAACCCACAACATTGATTTGCGGTGTATGCCACAGTGGTGTGGGTCGAATGCACTCACTTTCCACCCCTATGAACTGTCGGGATAAGGGAAAAATCTGCCTCAGTACGGTGGGTAGCCAAGCGTGGTGAAAGGGTGACACGTGTGGTGGGGGCATCGTGTTGTGGATGGTGGGGGCAGGCAGCACACCAAAAGTTGATGCGCACTGGGTACCGCGCATCATAGCGGCTTGGCACAATTTTCAAAATTCGGTTGTGGTGGCAGCTTGCTCTAACTGGGGCTTTTGCGCTGATTAATTTTTTTATGGTAGATGGTAGCTCGTACTAATTGTATTTCGTGCTAATTGGTCTTATGCTGAATGGGGCTCTACCGTACTTGAACCTAAAAGTTTGATTTAATACTTTTAATAAAATGTAGTACATACTTAAACATCCGCACATGTGGCTGTAAACAAAGGTTTTCTCCTCACCTGCTCTCAGTATTCGCAAAGATTTGTGGCTGTTGGTGAGTGAAGGATGCTAGCTCACCTAAGAGTGTTCATTGGCGTCACTACTGTGACGTCATGAGGAAAGACAGCCAATTGTAAGGCAGCATTACTCCACATAAAATTGTTCACAAACTTTGATATGTTGTCACATGCTTACAGCTACTACTCACCAGAGTCACTCCTCACAGTGCTTTCATCATGGCTAGTGGATCCCATGATATAACAAGAAGACAATAATTCTTAAAGTGGTGTAGTGAGTTAAGGTGATCCTCATGACAATATTGTATACTATAACAAAGATGATATTCATTATAGAAGACAATAGAGGAGCAGAAACAAAAATATTGTGGGGAAAGCAAAACACATGAAAAGTATCATAGAGGCAATAAAATGATTTTTGGTGAAGCAGTGGAAGACAAGTCAGAAAGAACAGTGGAATGAATAGAAACTACCCTGCAGGAACACACAGGATCCATAAGCAACAAAAAGCTAAAGAAAGCATGGTTTTGTAATACAAAAAGTGAAGTTTTACATGAAATATCAAGTAATGGCTGCTTCTTCTTGTGACCGTTACTCTTGCCTGATTGGCATCTCCTCATCTTCTGCAGTATTTTTTGGTATTCCATGGAAAACTTTACTTTTCATTTCTAAGCTGTGCTGCTTTGGAGGTAAAGCTTCTAAACAGTTGATGAAGATCTTAGTTTGTGAGTATAAACATATATATGACAGTATTGTATGGAGAAATCTGCACTAGCTACTATACTGAAAAACAATGAGGCCATTAAAGTAGTTGATGTGACGATAGACGCAAGAAATGAACTTTATTGATCTGCAGCAGTGGAAAAATAGAACAAGAAAATGTTGTTATAAAAAATTACATTGAAATTTTTGTTATCGTAAGGATTTTTTAAGTTAGAACAATTACTGGATTTATAGGTATCAATAGTCAAACTTTTAATATTCAAACAGGTGGAACAAATTAACTTTGAGTTTTGAGTCTCCACTGCAGAGTGAAACAATTACTTACAAGTGTCTCTACTTATGAGGAATCCAAGACTCAAGCCTTCACTCTGTAGATTTCTCACTTTGACTTGCAAGCCAAAATCTAAGTTGTGAGGGTTATGCCCATCTCATTCTATCCATACTAAAGGACACTGAAATGATGAGTTTGTCCCTTTGGCTCTACATGCCACATACTTAAGTCAAGGTACCATTCCAGTTGTGCCAGAAGTCACTTGTTCTTCACTGTATGCTTTTCTATTTATTGCAATCAGCTCATAACATGATAACAAAGGCCTTCCCATACCACCTATTGATCATAAACTTGGAAATAATGTCTGTCATGACAAAGTCCCTGCTTTACTGTAGTCACTTCATAGTAAGCTACACCAAGCTCATCTTTGATACTACACATGGTCTATGCAGAACAGGGCAACACAACTACTACAGCATGAGGTTTGTGGTATTCAAGACCCATGTTTTCAAATATTAATTTTGCTTGCTGGGACTTAGTGTGAGGGAAAAGTGCTCTTTTGTCAGGACTGTCATGGTATATCAGAACCATGTGCACTGAAATCCCCAAGTGCATGGGTTCATATCCTGGCCATGGGCTCGTCTTGGGCCTCCGGTGCTGGCGGCCCGGGTTTGAATCCTTGCCAAACCTAGTTGCCCAGTGGGAGATGTAGCGCTCTCCGGTTAACCCTAGTATGACCCAAGCTGCTGCAGCACCTAATGGAATCATTTCCATTTGCTGGCCATGGTCCAAGGGAAGACTGGGCATCCACTCGGGGCAATGGTTCTTAAATAGGTGGGCTTTCAGACAGGTCTTTATTAGGGAGTTTCCTTTAGTCCCAAAACTCAGTAAAAAGACAACAAAAAAATGTAGTCTAGATAAAATGCTAGAACACGTGGGATAATATAGTTTTAGATTCAGATATTATACTCACAACAGTACATGATAGTAGATACTGAATGGAAGAGGGAAAAATGAGAATGAAATGAAAACTAAACTATATACTAATATTAGAAAAAGAATAGAGTTTTTAGAGATGGTAAATTATCAGAGCCTAAAGAAATTATTGTTGTCCATACCATTTGATCTTTTTTTCATTCACTAGTTCTGTGTTAGTTAGCCTAAAAAAAAGACAAAGACATGAAAATATGTAGTATATGTATATGTATTTATGAGCCTTTTGTGTATGAAGCCAAAACATATAAATTAAATGTTTGAGAGAGAGAGAGAGAGAGAGAGAGAGAGAGAGAGAGAGAGATCAGTGATATTACATATGCGCTGTGACACGATGTAAAAGGCCTTGAAGGTAAATAACGCAGAAAATCAGGGTTTCAGGCAGATAATGGCGTACCGACTCTCTCTCTCTCTCTCTCTCTCTCTCTCTCTCTCTCTCATTTCGGATTATGATATTGAGAAATCAGTTTCAAGAAGAGCCTCACGTGTTGGGGATAAAAACTACCTATCTGCCCTTTCATAGATTTGTAGTGACGACATTATTATTTTGTACTTTTTAGGGGAGGGGGCAATGGATATTGTATTTTGACCCACCGCTGTGTGTGTGTGTGTGTGTGTGTGTGTGTGTGTGTGTTCATGTACATGTACATGTTCAAATATAGAATACACACACATCTATATGAGCCCATTCACGCGGGCCACTTTTTTGTGATAACTACAAACTAATGGCAAGTTGTGACGGGCAGAACCATTTATCTCAACTACCTTGCCTTTCGCGCTACTTTGGCTGTTTAGTTCTGTATGTCAAAGCATAGTTACTTACTCCTGTTCGTGTGTGGAAAGAATACCTAAAGACTTGTTTGACAGTGAAATGTTACTTGCCGAGGTTAGAGAAAAGTCTTGCCGCCTCCCTTTCCCATGATATGATCTTACCAGTGAGCTGACTTAGTGAAGGCGCGGTAGTGACGGCAGGGAGGAAGGGAGACAGTTTGCCAGTGGGAGAGGGAAAATGAGTTGGTGACAAGAAGGAAAGATTAGCTTGCGAATGACTGAAGAAGACGCTACTACTCTGAATAACTGAATAATTTCCAATGTTTTTTTTCATTGTGAGGGATTTTTTTATAGCTCAGCCTCCCAGCCAACTGTTATAGCGTTTCTTGTTATTAACTTATTAGTTACTGTTTTACCTACGTTATGTGCTTATTTCTGTCTGTTATTAACTTATTAGTTACTGTTTTACCTACGTTATGTGGTTATTTTCTGTCACATTTGTGCATGAGTGTCAGCTTCCTGAAGAAAATATTACGACGTAAATATTCAGGCAGCTCCAAAAAATATATCATGGATCCTCCCCATGCCAGAAGTGATCACGCAAATACTGCCATTGGATAGCGGATTATCTCAACTTTGAAAGTCATTATCACGTTCCTGCTGATAGCATCGCTGATTATCTATCTGAATGGTAGGGGCGTTTGTTTGTTGTGGCATTATCAAAGTTTACCTTGTAGTTATTCTTCACCGTTCCTCTCAGCGTGGCGTCGTACTCGCGTGATATGGTTCATCCATACTGAAAAATAGTACTGATTGGTATTCGTGCTTCTTCAAAGTGTAGGAGGACGCGTGTGTGTGTGTGTGTGTGTGTGTGTTATAAGTGAAGGGTTGGCTGGCCTTGGGCAGCCAAGTAATGCAGCGCTCGTTATCATGGCGATTCACTTGGGCATGATGCTCTGCCTTGAAAATATCCACGAGTTTAATGCAGTGTTTTATGTATTTAGTGATCCATTAAGCGATTAGCTAGACTGAATTGAAAGTATTGTGCTTCTGAACCAAAGTGTGTGTGTATATATATATATATATATA
>CM035181.1:22714754-22728608 GCA_020233015.1 Callinectes sapidus
CGGAGCGAGCTCAGAAATCATAGACCGATCCTCGGGTAGGGCTGAAACCACATCACACCACTACACACCGGAACAGCGAGGCCACAACCCTTCCAGTTACGTGCCTTACGTACCTGCTGCAAGGTGAACAGGGCCTATATACACATTAAGAGGCTTGTCCGTTTGCCTCGCCGTGCCCGGGACTCGAACCGGGGCTTTCTCGGTTGTTAGTGTGTGTGTGTGTGTAATTCACTGTCGCGGTCGCCTGGTGGTCACCTAGCCGACCTTTATCCTACGGAGCGAGCTCAGAGCTCATAGACCGACCTTCAAGTAGGGCTGAAACCACATCACACACTACACACCGGGACAGCGAGGCTACATCATGAGTTACAATCCGTACCTACTTGCTGCTAGGTAAACATTTGTCTCGCCGCGCCTGGGACTCGAACTCGGGGCCTCCCGGTTGAACCGAGCGTGCTAACCACTACATTACACAGTGTGTGTGTGTGTGTGTGGTAAGGATTATGATCTTAATAATAATGATAATAATAATAATAATAATAATAATTCGGTTTGTGTGAATTGTAGTGTTACAGAACCTTTAACGTTCATTCAGAAATAAATCTTGCACACCACGAGTTTAAGTTTTGTCTTGACCTGCAGTTTTTGTTTTACCAGATTGCTTAATCGTACTTTCGTTACTCCCAGGAAGTGGGTTTATTTATCTTTTTTTATTTTATTTTTTTATTAAGCTGTGATAGCACCATTGGAAGATTATAACACCTTTTCGCCTTCCTGCTGAACTCCACTAATTATATCTGGTTTAAAGGTTAGTATTTGACGTTGCAATTCTATTTACTGAAAAAAAAGATAGGGTGTTGGTATAATCACTAGTATTTTACTCATATATACCTCGAACCTTGATTGATAGAGTTCGCCACGTCTATTTCTGACGGCCTCTCGCAGCTTTTTTTTTTTTTTTTCTGGTTTGTATTCCCAAACACTTATGGGCTTCACCTCCAATACTTCAAAAGGCTTTAGTTGTATTCACACACGTTTTAAAGTTTTTTTTTTTTTTTTTTTTTTTTTGGTTTTGGTTTTAGAGGGAAAGATTTCTACATCGTCAACTGGAGAAACACTTGAAGATCCCTCTAATCAATTCTATGACCATAGAAAATAATGGTGGTATAAGAGCAGTGTTTCCAAATACGGAACGCTATGACTTACCAGCGGCGAAGTGACATCATCGTCACCGAAGTTCAGTGTTGTGTGGTTGCGGTGTTTACACAGGTGTGAGTCCTGCTGCTAGATATGTTCATGAGAAATAGTGTTACTGCCACATCTGTGCAGAGAGAGAGAGAGAGAATGTGTGTGTGTGTGTGTGTGTGTGTGTGTGTGTGTGTGTGTGTGTGTGTGTGTGTGTGTGCGTGCGTGCGTGCGTGCGTGCGTGCGTGTGTCCGTCCGTCGGTTCTTGCCTGCTTTTATTCATGTACTATATTTTACTGTTTTATAGGTGTGTGTGTGTGTGTGTGTCCGTCCGTCCGTCGGTTCTTGTCTGCTTTTATTCATGTACTATATTTTACTGTTTTTTTAGAATTTTAATGAATCATATACCTATGAAAACGCGGCTACATATTTCATTAATTTAAGATAAATAACTAGAAATATCGATCGATCTATTAACTAAATGAATGCTCTTGTGGTAAAGGTTTCGTAAGCTGGAGGAATCCGCACACTTGTGCCACAAAATCCAAGACACCTGTCCCATTTCCTCTACCAAGAGCATTAGCAATGGCAGTATAGTGATCCGCTGGCTGGCGATCTTCACAGTGAGTGTTTGCTGCGATGTTAACTGAAATAGAAAGATACGCTGATAAATACCTACTGCTTTAGTGACATATGTTAGAATGTGAATGAACTATGAGACCTGTGAAGTGTTGCAGTGAGCCTGAGAAAACTGGGAAAAATAATCAGGTTAAGCAACAAGTGAACTTGACCGTATTAAGAAACGCATTGCTCTCTCACCACAACAATTTTCCAAGATCACAGAGACAACTAGCGGGCTTTTCAAGGTAGTTTCTCCTTACAATAAATTAAAAATCCTGGGAATTCGTCACCAGAACCATAAAAGTACCCTTAAAAACATGACTATTTTCAACCAGAGCCTATGGAAAATAGTAATTGTGAGAGAGTAAAGTGTTTCAGAAAACGGGTGTAGTGGCATTGGACACACCATGATGGTTTGTACGCGAATAGTTGTGAGACAAAGTGTTAACATTACTGATTTGCAACTCTAAGAACGAAACGGACCGTGAATGTCGCTATCATTCAATAAGCTAACTTCTTACGAGTGATGGATCTTCATTCTCAAACGCTGAGTCTTTATGCCCTCAATAACTTTTCCTTGGTTGTTGTGTAATTTGAGTTTATAAGTTCTGTTTAGAGACCGGCCAATGGCTGTTCTCGGGAAGGATGTAACATGCGGAACCATTGTTGTGATAGTTTTATGATCATTTTCCATCACTAGTGTAGAAAATACCCAGCATATCATCAGTTAACATTGAAAGCAGTCCCTACGAGACAGCTTCAAGAACATGAATCTTGTCCGAATTATTTCAATATTATACTGCCTCAACGAACGAAATTTTAGCCGCCAGTGACCATGGCGTAAGGATACAGCATGGAGATATTGATACCTCCATGCTGAGCAAACTCAGGGACCGCTGGATGTAACGATTTCGTGATACTTCATAGAATCAGAGGTTCAATATGTCCGATGTGTTCAGAAACGTGGCATAGCTGTGGAGACCTTGACTGTGGCGGTTACCGCTGCTCTTCTTGATACAGCCAGCTTGGCTGTTAGTGAATGGTTACGTAATTTGTGTCTTAGATAGCCACTGAAAAGGAGGAAACGTGTGAGATTGGGATAGTTTATTTATTTATTTTATTTATTTTTTATTTATTTATTTTTATTTATTTATTTATTTTTTTTTTTTTATTTATTTATTTTTTTTTTGAGGAATTAATGTAAGTACAGTACGTAGCAATAGCTAGGCCTCAATGTTAAACCTTGGAAAGAAAATGTTCGATTGGTTGATGAAGTGATCATTGTCATCACTAAGTTATGACTATAATGGTGAAACATTGAACCTTATGAATATCTCTCTCTCTCTCTCTCTCTCTCTCTCTCTCTCTCTCTCTCTCTCTCTCAATACTAATGGTACACATTCATCTGCATTCTTTCACATCTTAGCTCGTATTTTAAACATCTTTATCATTGTTATTATTTCAAAAAGATATTTTTTTATGACTTTGGTGATAGTGTAACAAGAACTGTGCAGCTAGGGCGAGAAACACCCTTGAAAACATGACTGATTATTTTATTTCTTGAAAAATGTCCGTTCACGAGATAACAAAATATTTAAATTAGGAAAAGATGATGTAGAGAAAGAAATTCATAGTCACTCCTCGCTCTGGATCCCAAGTATGAAAAAAATGTGGTTTCGCTTGTTTCCTTTAGTATATACTTATTTGGAACATATTTCCATTTTCCTTCTTTATATTCACTATACTGAAACTTTTATGATTCTAAACTTCATCTTGATCTGCATTGTCCTCTCTCTCTCGGCTGGAACACAAGACGGTTGAAAAGGCCACTGCTCTGAAGCCAGCGTTCTCTTCCAGCCAGACTGCAATGCTTTTATTTTCAAGTCCTTTTTCCTCTTTCATCTGTCTTGATACTTGGCTGTTTGTACTGGGCTACCTACTGGCAGCCAGAGTAGAGAGGCAACTGGAAAATGTTTGCGTTATTTGATATATCTGAGACAATGTAAGTCTTCTGCAGTATGAAAATCATTGACTTTGTATATTCTAGTCGTTATTAAAGTCAGCATTTTGATTACCATTGCCTAATATCACTGTGTATGTGTGTATATTCACTGTCGCAGTCGTCTGCTGGTCATCATCCAATCAGTATTTTCCCTATGGAACGAGCTCAAAATCTCATAGACTGCTTTTGGAGTAGGGCCGAAACCACATCACCCACTACACACAACCTCTCGAGTTACATCGCGTACCTACTTGCTGCTAGGTGAACAGGGGCTGGATACACTTAGAGACTTTCCATTTGCCTCGCCACGCCCGGGACTTGAACTGGGCCCCTCGCGGTTGTGAGTCGAGCGTGCTAACCACTACACAACGCGGTGTGTGTGTGTGTGTTTTTTTTTTTTTTTTTTTTTTTTTTTTTTTTTTTTTTTTTTTTAGGTCGCCTGCTGGTTGCCCAGCCAGCCTTTCCCTACGGAGGGTACGGGTAGGGCTGAGACCACATCACGCACTACACACTGGGACAGCGAGGCCACAACACCGAGTTTTTTTTGTTTGTTTTTTATCTGTACAAACTGGGTATTTTCATGGGAATTTATGGGCTAAAGGAGACCACCTGATGGAGGCCTCCTATCTGAAAGCCCACCCACTAGAGGGCCGTTACTCCGAGTGGACGCCCAATTTCCACTCAGACCGTAGTCAGTAATTGAACCTATGCGCTCGGGGGATCCTAAGGCCCCCAGAGCGCAAGCGGTTCTTCTATACCACGGCGGCCCCTATCTACTTGCTGCTGCTGCTGCTGCTGCTGTGTGTGTGTGTGTGTGTGTGTGTGTGTGTGTGTGTGTGTGAAAGAGAGAGAGAGAGAGAGAGAGAGAGAGAGAGAGAGAGAGAGAGAGAGAGAGAGAGAGAGAGAGAGAGAGAGAGAGAGAGAGAGAGATAATTATTGTAACTGAACCATAATTACTTCATTAGCACATTTCGGAACACTTGTAGTGATATGTGTTTGGATTCTTATATTAGATGGCTCATCTGTAGAGTGATGATCGTTAGAGATATGATCCATGATCCTTTGTCTGGTGTTTAAAACACTCATCAGCAGAATATCAAACCAGTCAGTAATATGTGATGCAATGAAATTTACTCTTGTATTTACAGTGGTTACCATGTCATATGATCGGCTGGGGGAAGATCCCGGGGGGCTATCCCACCACCGGGCTGTCCTGCAACCCGGCACAGAGGAAGAGCTGACACTGCATGGGTACCGGTCATCTCCCTGTCGGGCTTTCTTCTTCCACCTCCTGTCTGTGTTGACGCTGGGCTCTCTGTACCTCGTCACCTACTGGCGCCCAGAGTGGAGGGTCGCCTGGACAACCAGAAAATCTGCTCTTGCTGAGGCAGAATCTCTCATTCTTGTGGTAAGGTTGTTTGCTGTAAAGGATATCCATTGTACGATCGTATGTACCTAAATGAGGGAATTGTTTAAAGATTTTGTGTTCTAATTATGTGTATTCTACGTTCATTTATTTTATTTTACACTACCTTATCATCGATTTGGTTGTAACATTTTCTCCTTGGTTTGAATATTTATAGACAGAAGTGAATAAAAAAAATATTTCAATATGGATTTTCTTACATTACAACAGGACAGAGATGGAAAGACGCATGTTGAGAGTGTCCATGTTGAAGATGTAGGCACTGGCTTCCCCAAACAGTATGTGGTTACGTCTCACAGAGTCGGAGTAGAATCTGGTGCCACTGCCAATGGAGCCTCGGATTCCACTCACCTCACTGATGCTCCACAAAGGTGGGTGACATTGCCTGTGTATATGTACTTGCATCTGCTTCGCATACTTTCTATTTTAGTTACCATTACATTGTTATACATGATGAATGTATGATGTAATGTGGTATATTATTAGGATTTGGTTATAGAATTATTTAGTTGTATAGTATACTTTATTTTGAATTTTTAAGCTTGATTCCTTATGCAGATATTGTAATGCAGTGAGGGTAGCTTTTATTTCATGAACAAGAGAAGAGCTGGTAGGACAGTTACTTGTTTATGAAAGTTGCAATCCTCTTGGTATCGTCTCCAGTAATACAATGGAGACTAGTCAAAGTTCTATATACTAGAAGGCAAAAGTTACCTTATATGCTGGACTATAAGACGAACCCTAATTTTCGAGGGAAAAATTTAGGTTTTGAGCAATTACCGGTGTATAAGACGACCCATTTAACCCGTCCAATCCCACCAGCACGCATTACGTGCCGCTCCGATAGTGTTCCGGCTGTAGAAATATTTTGAAATTTCTAGAGTTTTTGTGTCTGGTGCGCATTTCGCGCCGCAGCTAGGTACATGGCATGGGGGTGGAGTTTATCTACCCGCCAGATGCCCTGGGGGCTGTGTTTCCCCAGTTGTTTCGAAGACTACCACTACTAAGTGTGCAGAACACAGTGTAATAATAAGAGAGAGAAAAGACTTTATGTATATGAAAGTGTATATGAATAATACATGAAATAGGGGAGAATAAATTGTGATGCAAACAATTGCACATTCAAAAACTATTTTAGTATTAAAAACATTGTATATATTATTTTTGTACATACAAACGCAAACACAATGTGTATATTGACCGAAATGTGTATACTGGAGCTAACACAGTGGTATATAGTAATATGGGTGTGTGGCGGCCTTGAGAATGAGGAGGAGGACTAATTGTTCTCCACAACTCCAGATGTTCCTCAACTCCAAAATTAGAGGAATGTGGCCATAGCTTTTGTTAGTCTAATTGGCAACTGATTACTATAATGGTGTGATTGGAATCAGCTGTTTCAGGTGTGGGGTGAGGGTATCACCAGATTCCCCACTGTTGCCACTTCATCCTAAATCACTGGCTTGCCATATTCTCCAACCCCGCTTCATCTCCTTTACTCCTGTTTCTGCATGTCTTTGTTTATATATAGATTGGTTCATTACCGAATTCTAACTTTTGTTCCATATCACTGATGAAATAAAGATAAGGTGTGTTTTTTGTATATATGTGTCCACCTCATCCTAAACGTGGCATATGAGAAGGGAAGCGTGACCTGACTGACATACCTCACTTGACCTGCTACTCTGGACAGAAAACACTCCTTGATAGTGTTAACATTGTTT
This sequence comes from Callinectes sapidus, assembly GCA_020233015.1. Taxonomy (NCBI): domain Eukaryota; kingdom Metazoa; phylum Arthropoda; class Malacostraca; order Decapoda; family Portunidae; genus Callinectes; species Callinectes sapidus. The sequence continues at coordinate 22,721,713 of CM035181.1, forward strand.
ACAAAGTTTACAAAGTTTATTAAGAAAAGGTGGGTTACAAAAGGGGGGGGGGGAAGTGTACCGTGACTAGTACACTGGAAGAAAAAGAGAGGAAATACAGAAATACAGTAGGAGTAGAAAGATGCTGGGCGGTCCGGCCTGCTGCTTTAAGGTCACTGAATTTTGCCATGATGATAACGTTATTGAGTGAGGCGAGGACACTGATATATATATATATATATATATATATATATATATATATATATATATATATATATATATATATATATATATATATATATATTGTACACATGTGTGATTGTGTAACTTGTTGTTTGGGTTGCATAAAGGAACTCACGTGAGACATCTGTTGGCCACTCAATGAAATATTGCATATAAATGAAAAGAAATATACCTGAAATATATATATATATTTTTTTTTTTTGGGGGGGGGAATTTTAGACCCCACATAAATTCGAAAACTAGTAAAACGAGAGGTACCTGTACAGCGTCACAGGCCCACAGCTACTACTCACCACAGTCAGCTTTCCTCACAGTGTTTTCATCATGGCTAGTGGACCCTATGATATAACAAGGAGACAGTGATTCCCCAATACCAAGATCTTAACCCTGGTGGAAGTGGTATAATGTCAGGGTGTTTATTTAGTATCGCTATCACTCAGTGCCACGGAGTTAAAATGATCCTCATGATAATATCGGTTATGAATATTATCCATTATAGAAGGCAGTAGAGGAGCAGAAACAAATATTTTGTCGAAAGCAAAACATGAAAAGAATCATAGTCATAAAGGCAATGAAATTATTTTGGGGTGAAATGGGAGACAGTCAAAAAGAACAATGAAATTGGAAGAAACTACACTGTAGAAGCACACAAGATCCATAAGCAATAAGAAGCTAATTAAAGCATGTTATACCAAAAGTACTGTAGAAGATAAGGAGGGAAATTCTATTCCCAGTCTGCCGCTTCTTCTTCTTGTGACCATTATTCTTTGCGATTGGTTCCTCGCCATCTGCTGTATTTTCTGTATTCCATCAAAAAAAAAAATTGTATTAGAAAAGCTTGTACACAATTGATAAAAAATGTTAGTTTGTGAACATAATTGTAAACATATGTTTTACATAACCTATAATGTATACGTATCGTATAACATATGTTGGCCATGCCCTACCTGGCCTAAATTCTTTGAAGGCTTATGGACCTGATGGGGAACCCTCTTATTGTTGTCAAAATCTGTTTCGTGCTTGCACCTTGCCTGTCTAAACTCAATTCTGTCTGTCGACTTCTACCTTTCTTTCTTGCTGGAAGTTTGCCTGCATTAAGTCTGTTCTTAAAAAGGGTGATTGTTCTAATCCCTCAAACTACCCCCTATATCTTTGATTTACTCCTTGTCTAAAGTTTTGGAATCTATCCTCAATAGGAAGATTCTTTAACATCTGTCACTTCTATCTAATCACGAGTATGGCTTCCGTCAAGGCCGCTTCACTGGTGATCTGGCTTTCCTCATTGAGTCATGGTCATCCTCTTTTAGAGATTTTGGTTAAACTTTTACTGTTGCCTTAGATATACCAAATTTTTTTGATAGAGTCTGGCACAAAGCTTTGATCTCAAAACTGCCCTCATACAGTTTCCATCCTTCTCTCTGCAACTTTATCTCAAGTTTCCTCACTGACCATTCTATTACTGCTGTGGTAGATGGGCCACTGTTCTTCTAAATCTATTAACAGTGGTAATCCTCAGGGCTCTGTCTTATCACCCACTCTCTTTCTACTTTTCACTAATGATCTAAACCAAACCTCTTGCTTTATCCATTCCTACACTGATAATACACCCCTACATTTCTCCCTCTTTCCAGAGACATCCAATCCTTCAGGAAGTTAACAGTTCATGCAGGGATGCCACTGAATGCCTAACTTCTGATCTCTCTTAAGATTTCTTATTGAGGCAGAGAAAACTTAGTAATGTTCAATGCCTCAAAAACTCAATTTCTCCATCTATCAACTTGACACCACCTTCCAGATAACTAACCCTTCTTCTTTAATGACACCCAGTTTTTTCCCTCTTCTACAATGAATATTCTCAGTTTCTACTCATAATCTAAATCTTGCTAAAACCACTTCTGTGAAGTTAGGCATTTTGAGGCGTCTCCACCACTTTTTCTCATCTGCCAACTGCTAACTCTGTACAAGGGCCATGTCTGTCCATGTATGGGGGGTGGGTTCCGGTCACACAGCTCTGTTTGATAGGGTAGAATGAAAAGCTTTTCATTTCAACTCCTCTCCTCTGATTGACTGTCTTCAGCCTCTCTCTCTTTGCTGGAATGTTGTATTCCTTGCTATCTTTTATCACTATTATCACTATTTTCATGCTGACTGCTCTATTGATCTTGCTAACTGAATGCCTTCCATCCTTCTGCGGCCTCACTGCACAAGACTTTCTTCTTCCTTGCATCCTTATTCTGTCCAACTCTCTAATGCAAGAGTTAACCAGTACTCTCAATCATTCATTCCTTTCTCTGGTAAACTCTGGAACTCCCTGCCTGGCTTTGTATTTCCAACTCTCTATGACTTGACTATTTAAGAGGGAGGTTTGAAGACATATGTGGCAATAATAGTGAGCCTTTTTGTTTTCACTGTTTTTGTTGCAACTGTTTGTTGTAGCTGGTTTCCCCCTCTTACATAAAAAAATATGTTTATAGTACACTATTATATAGTGAAATCTACTGTAGCCACCATACTGAAAAACAAGGAGGCCATTAAGGTAGTCGATGTGGCAGTGGATGTGAAAAAGGAACTTAAGTAATCTGTGGCAGTGGAAGAAATAAAAAAATTGTCATTATAAAAAGAATTGCATTGAATTTCATGCAAACTTAAAGTTTTGCCAAGGTTAGAACAAATTAATTGATTTATAGGTATTAATAGTCAAACTCTTTAATACTTGCACAGCCACTTGGAATGAATTAAGTTCAAGTATTGAGTCTCCACTGTACCTCTTTTATGGTTTGGTTCTTTCATCATTACCACTAATAATGTTCTGTAATGGGTCAGTATTTTCTGGTTCCAGTAACAGAGTTGTTATTTGGTGAATGTGAATATCTGCATTTTGCATGCTGTTTGTGTTTGTTCTTAGCTAATTAATAGTTTTGTAAAAATGACTGTCATAATCTTTAAGTTAGTTTGGGCTAGTAAATGCAATACTGACAGGCTACCAGATGTCTGGAATCAAAGGTCATTTATTTACATAATCAGTATGAAACAGTTTATTAACACATCCAATTCTGGATAACCCTGCTCTCCACTATGAGATAAGACAATGTTATACCAAACATCTAAAAACCATTGTGAAAAATATGTAAAGTAACTGTTGAATGTTAAGTTCCAGAAAACATCACCACAATCAAACAGTGAAAGATATTTTTGCTCTTAAAGAAGCAAGCAAAACTCATATCAATATAGATTTATTTGTTACATTTCAGGGTGATGCGTTACTTCTTGTACCAACACATCAAATATGTGTGGGTGCCGGAGAAGCTGACCTTCGTACGCCTTGGAGGTTTTGACCAGAATACCATGATTAGTTCACTCCTCACTGACTTCAGAGGATTTACTGTTGAAGAAGAAATGCAAAGGTAGTCTTTTTCCAGAGAAAGGAATGAATGACTGAAAATAGTGGTTAACTCTTCTATTAGAGAGGTAGGTAGAGTAGGAGAAGGGGAAAGAAGAAAGCCTTGTGCAGCGAAGCTATGGGAGGAGGGGAGGCATGCAGTTAGCAAAATAAGAAGAACAATTGGCAGCAGTAGGAGATAATGAGAGATGCAACATTGTGGCAGTGAGAAAGAGCTTGAAAATAGTAATAAAGAGAAGTTTGTAAGATGAAAAACTTTTGATTCTTTCATGGTTAGATCTGCCTGTCATTGTTTTATATGTATTGCAGTTAGCAATGCCATTGAAAACTGCACTAGAGGTTAGACCCTTGCATGATATGTTGATATTTTTATCATTTTTCTTTTCTGTTTTTCAATAATTTGTATTTCCTGTTTTTTTTTTTTTTTTCTTTACAAAACAAATTCTTCATGTATTTTGCAACACAGCTATCAATTGAAAGGAATTAATTTGAGATAGAGGAGTAAAAAGGAGGAGAAAATGTTAGCTTTTTAACAGGCCAAAAAAATTTGCCTACAACTTCTGTACCTTAGAATTTAGGATAAGAGATTGTTAACATGTGTTTATATATTATTATGGTGTCTTATTTGCCAGTGTTGTAAAAGTCTTGTTGTTTTGCAGGCAGCAACTGTATGGCTTCAATGTGATAAGTGTAGAAGTAAGATCCTATTTAAGTCTTCTGCTAACGGAAGTTCTCAACCCATTCTACGTCTTTCAAGTTGCTTCCATAATGTTATGGTCCTTTGATAACTACTACCTCTATGCCAGCTGCATCTTCTTCATATCTATGTTGTCTATTGTGATATCTCTATACGAAACACGCAAAGTAAGTAAACTTCATTCATGTTGTTCTTTGCATTTACTTAACTTGATCCAATATATATTACTTGCACTCTTCACATTCATAACCACATGGTTTAGTTTGTGTTCACAATTCTTTGTCTTCCTATGGTAACTTGTCAAGAGCTAATTTATGTCCATCTAAAATTTCTCATCCTCTCAATTTCTCTATAGTTATTGTTCTTAGTTTATCCAATCTCTTCTGAGATAACAATTGTGTTGCTCTTGACACCATTTTTATTCCAACTTTTTTTAACCTTTCATGCTTTCTTATATGCATCAAATCATATAGTACTGGCTATTTAATTCTTAGCATCTTCACAAATATTATATTGGTCCAGTCTTGATGAAACCAGTAGCAATGTGTAATTATTAGTTATGATAACAAGTGGTCCAAATGGCTGGCTAGAGTCATGGTTGTGGTAGTGGTAACCTTTCAGTGGGGGTAGAGATAGTAGAGCTTGCTTTTGGACTTATATTGATTCTTATTGATTCTTTCTCAATTCAGCTTGATAATTGATATGGTGAAGATATAAGTACCATGAGAATGATGAGTCTTGTAGTGAATGATAGAAATGAGCAAATGCTTGAATGATGCAGAATTATCCTGGGGAAGTGAGGACATGTCTTTTTAATATGTTGGTGGGCATGACTTAGAAGGACTAGTGACCAGGAGGAAGGAGGTCAGGTCAAGTATGGTTTATGAAGGTTGGGTTCCCCGGGAGACTGAAACCCAGCAGAAATTCCACACAGGACTAGATGTCACTAAAAATACATTAGTTTTCCCTTAAGAGAGAGGGTGTGAGGTGGACAGGAAGCTGTGACAAGATGGAAGTGGACACCAGTGTGTGTATGTGTGTGTGTGTATGTGTGTGTGTGTGTGTGTGTGTGTGTGTGTGTGTGTGTGTGTGTGTATGTAAGAGAGAGAGAGAGAGGTGAGGATATTTTTATAATAACTGATACATTATGAATGATCTCAGACTGTGTGTGGGGGAGGTGAGTGCAACACATTTTGTATAAGTAACTCACAGAAAACTATCATTTTTCAGCAAAGCCAGTCTCTCCATGATATGGTTGAAGCTTCAAATGTCAGCAGTGTGTCAGTGTTGCGGATCACATCTGAAAAAACATCAGGTAGATTTGTGAGAATGTATGTTTATGCATCAAACAAATAAGTGCTGAATATTGCCCAATTAAATAGCTTCTTGAAGTTTAATTGGCAAGCCTTTATTATTTGTAGTTGTAGATGAAAAATCTTGTTGGAAAAAAGTTGAACTGTTATAGAAAATTGTTCCATCATATATATATATATATATATATATATATATATATATATATATATATATATATATATATATATATATATATATATACGAGGTCCATTCAAAAAGTATCCAACCTTGGTCCATAAAAGAAAAAATAATTTACCATTCAGCAATTCATTTCTGTGGGAGTTGACGGCACCCTTACTGCACATGCGTGGAAATTATAAAAGCTCTAGTGCGCGCCAGTTCCCGCCTGTTAAGGCTAGAGTGGAGACATCCAGCACGCACCTGTCGGATTATCGTCCTTACGCTACGTGTCGGAGTGCATCGAGTTACTGCAGTCGAGCTACTGCATCAAGTTCTGCCACAAGCTTGGTGATACGCAAGTGCAAACTATCCAGAAGATTCAGCCAGCCTTTGGCAATGAAGCCATGGGAATAACACAGATAAGGAGCGGTATAACCGTTTCAAGCAGGGACAAACCTCAGTTGAGAGCAAGCCATGGTCTGGCAGGCCATCCACCAGCAGAAACGAAGAATTCATTGCGAATGTTCGTCGAATAGTGGAGGACGACCGTCGTATAACCATCAACGAGATTGTCGGAGAAATAGGAATAAGCACAGGATCAGTTCATACAATTTTAACCAAAGATTTGGCCATGCGATGAGTGTCTGCAAAATTTGTTCCAAAGTTGCTGGTGGAACAGCAGAAACAACTCCGCCTTGAAATTGCACAAGACCTGCTTGACTGTGCTAACAGTGATTCTGAATTCATGAAGACCATCATCACTGGTGATGAGACATGGGTGTATGGATACGACCGGGAAACAAGATTTCAGTCATCACATGTCACGACATGCTGCGTAAGGATGATAATCCGACAGGTGCGTGCTGGATGTCTCCACTCTAGCCTTAACAGGCGGGAACTGGCGCGCACTAGAGCTTTTATAATTTCCACGCATGTGCAGTAAGGGTGCCGTCAACTCCCACAGAAATGAATTGCTGAATGGTAAATTATTTTTCCTTTTATGGACCAAGGTTGGATACTTTTTGAATGGACCTCGTGTATATATATATATATATATATATATATATATATATATATATATATATATATATATATATATATATA
>CM035181.1:22728708-22772132 GCA_020233015.1 Callinectes sapidus
ATATATATATATATATATATATATATATATATATACATAGAATACCTGACAAAATAGTACAGCCATCAGATCAGCTCGGTGCAATCGTATGTCTAAAATAAAATACTTTTATATTTGGATAACCCCTGCAAGGATGTAATAGTGCAACTACAGTTACATCATATGGTGGGTGGAGCTCACTATTAAAGGAGGACTAAAAGCTCAGTCTGTCTCTGGCTTTTGTGAGGTAAATTACATACCTTGCTGCACCACTTTTTGCAGAATTTTATAGTGTGTCTGAGGCAAATATGAGTAAGAACACTCATTTTACACCTGGAACTATTGCACGGATAGTGGCACTACCTGTAGTAAGCCACCAAACTAAGGAAATAATGGATTTAACTAGTGTTAATTGTGCATCAGTGTGGGCATTGGCTTGTGTATCCCAGCTCCTGGTTGCAGCAGTTCATGGTTCTCATAGATTTTTCTCTAGTTCTCTTTTGACAATGGTATTAGCACACTTACCAATCTTTTTGTTGTGTCAAGGCCTATGTTTGTATTTGGGAGTATTGTTGCTACCTTTTCCTTTAAACTCTCTCACCCACTTCTTCACCGATGTGCGAATAACATCTGTTAAATCCATTATTTTCTTAGTTTGGTGGCCTACAGCATGTATTGCCATTATATGTGTAATACACCAGTCCCTTGATGCACGAGCACTCTATTTATGAAATTTCAAAGATAACAATAAAATTATTAGGTTCTAATTACTGATTCAAAGTTATGAACAAAATGCTCTTTTGGGGGATTGTCTGAACACTTACTTGAACCTGTAGCACACAGTGACTGTCGGTGATTCTAATTTTTTATGCTCTTTAGTGATTACAGCAGTACACAAGTGTTCTGACAAGCCCCAAACAGCTAAAAAAGCTATTATCATGAGACAAAGTATTTCGTATTGGCAATAGAACAACAATGAGCAGTAGAGGAGGAGGGACCAGAGGACGATACACCACAACACAGCTGCATCTCACCCATGGCTGACGCTTTCCATTACTTTGAAAATGGTATCCAGAACATTTTTGACAGTGGCCCTAATTGTGAAAGAAGCTTAAAATTCATACATTCCATTCAAAATACAATTGCTGCCTACAAACAGTTGTATCAAGAAAAGTCTCACAAGCTTAACAATTGTGAATGACATTGTTCTTCAAGCTGATGATCGCTGGTAACACTGAAGCATCATCTGCTGCCACAGCTATGATGGCAACAATGATAACTGAACCAGTCAGAAATATGTATTTTACATTAACACAGTACAGTGGAACCGCTTGCACTTTGGAGGCCTTGGGATCCCTGAGTACATAGGTTCGAATACTGACTACGGTTTGAGTGGAGATTAGGCGTCCACTCGGGGTAATGTTCCCCAAGTGGGTGGGTTTTCAGATAGGAGGCCTCCATTAAGTGGTATCCTTTAGCCCATAAATTCCCATGAAATACCCCACTTTGTATAGATAAAAATAACAACATAATTTTTTATTATAGGAACGTATCTTGCCTTATATAATGGAAGTGTATGCAAGAAAATGGCTCTATTTACACATCTCTAATTTATGAATGGTTTTCTAGGAACATGACTGATTTGTAAATCAAGGGACTGGTCTAGTTTCAGGCATAAAATGAGTGTTCCTATCCATATTTAACTCGGAAACAATGTGAATTATGTGAAAAGCGAGAACACCTGAATGGAGGGGCAAGGACTATAATCTGTCTCTCACCAAAGCCAGAGCAACTTGAGCTGTTATTGATCCTTTTATACTAAGCTCCACCCACCATGTGACATAGCTGTAGCCACACTATTATGTCACTCCAGGGGTTATTCAAATTCAACAGTGTTTTATTTTTATACATATTAGTGTGCCCACCCTATCTCGTGGCCTTACTATTTTGTTGGGTACTGTGTATATATATATATATATATATATATATATATATATATATATATATATATATATATATATATATATATATATATATATTATATAAAGATAAAAAGATAGATATAAACAAGGAAGGTATTGAAACATTTCCAATATGAAATTTGTCCTCATATTATAGATTGTTTTCATATCCAACTCTTCTGAAATCAGTAATTTAGTATACTTTTTTCACATTTTAGTCACCGTTGACTGGTTTCTTTAATGTGTAAAAGATAAAAGCTTGAAATGGATCTCTTATGGTTCTCCCTTTTTTTTTCTCCCTTTACATTTTTTAAGACAGGTGAAACAAAATGTTCTCCACTAAGTGTAACCTACAGTATGTGATTTGAAGTCATGTGTAGTTATATTTTGATTTTTCAAGTAGTTATATAGCAAATTATCAATCTGTGACAGAAATATATGGAAATGAATTCACAAAGTAATAAGTTCTTTGTTTGACAGTTGAAGTGACAGTGGACAGCAAGGAGCTGGTGCCCGGTGATGTGGTGGTGGTGCCTCCTGAGGGATGCACAATGCCATGTGATGCCGTCCTTATCTCTGGCACTGCCATTGTCAATGAGAGCATGCTAACAGGTAAGGGTAATATACTGCATGTGCAGGTGAGAGTGATGTTTTAAGAGTAATGAGAGTATAATATGTTTTTAATGTTTTTGTAGCTTGAAAGGTTATATATATACCTGGTAACCATTCTTGGAAAGGGCATTATTCTACAATCTTTGTATTTAAAGAAACTTGTAGATAGTTTCTATGATAGTGTAAGCAGTACAATTTACTTCTATAAAGGCCCAGATCTTTGTAAAAGTAAGATTATAATTTTCCATTTTCTTTCTTAAGCTCTTAATTGACCCTCATTCATCCCAATATGAAGTTTTCATCATAACAGGAAAATCATTTCAGCACAATCTTTATGTTTGCAGGGGAGAGTGTGCCAGTCACCAAGACTCCTATCACTGTGTCAGAAGAGAATGAAGTGTACTCAGCTGAGCAACACAAGCGACACACACTCTTCTGTGGTACATCAGTCATCCAGACGAGGTATTATGGCAGTGCACAGGTCAGTGTGTGTGTGTGTGTGTGTGTGTATATGTGTGAGTGTACTCATAGGAAAGGAGGTCTACTATTTACTGTTTACCTGCTCTTCATTCACACTGTTCATCTCTTACATGGCAACTTCAAATCTTGTGCATGCATTCCTTTTTTTGAAAAATTGTTGTAACTTACAAGGTTATACAAGTCATGATCAACATACTGAATGTCTGCATAGATATATAATACTGAAATCATGTTGACGTTAAACTGGATGTTATACAGGAGGAAAGGATTTTGGCATTCTAAGTACCTTATTTACACGACTATAAGACAACCTGATGTATAAGACGACTCCTATTTTTGAGGAAATTTTTTTAGTTTTTGAGCTATTACCAGTGTATAAGATGACCCCCTTAATGATGGAGGGAGCCCACATGGTTGGCTAAGCATAAGGGATTTCATCATTGCAGATCCGCAAAATGAGGCATTTGGTTCTCTCAGTTGAGTACTTTGTTACCATGGCAAAATTTACTGTCTTTGTTCTGCACAACTCGAGGTGTTTTTGAATTCCAAAATTGCAGGAATATGGCCATGGTTTCTGTTAGTCTAATTGGCAACTGATTATTATCATTGTGTGGTTGTAATCAGCCGTTTCAGATGTGGACCGAGGGCATCACCAAATTCGCCCACTGTTATCACTTCATAAATCATGGGCTTGCCTTATTTTCCAAACTTGCTTCATCTCCTTTATCTCCTGTCTCTGTCTGTCTTTCTGTTTCTATATGATTGGTTCATTACCAAATTCTAACTTTTGTTCCATATCACTATTGAAGTAAAAATTAGGCGTGTTTTATGTATAAAGAATTACCCCCTTCCTAAATGTAGCATATGAACAGGGAAGCATGACCTGACCAATACACCTCACTTAACCTGCCAGACTTGACAGAAAGCATACCTTGATAGTGTTAACAATTGCCTGCGTGATCACCGCCAGTAAACATGAGACGTCACTAGAGAGGAGCTGCCTGCTAAGCCAATAGATTATATATATATATATATATATATATATATATATATATATATATATATATATATATATATATATATGTGTGTGTGTGTGTGTGCTTATCGAGCATTGTTCACGGCTTCAACTACTGGGCCCCTTACTGTTAGAGGAGCCTAGTGATGTATGTACAGAGGAGAGAGGGGGGGCTATTTGTAGTTGTCCTGTCTCCAAAAAGTGATCTAGTGGAAAAAAAAAAGCATTATTATGGATAGAGAGGAGTCAACCCCAATCGGGAGAACAACCAATGTAACCAGACCCACGGGAACTTATGTTTTGGAAATGCCACTTGGACTCAAAAGGTTACCTGGATCGAGTGATATTGGAGAATTTTCAGGATTTCAGAACGAAAGCAAGGGAACAATGAGACTAGCCAGTGTAGAAAGAGAAGTGAGGCTTATGAAAGAACTCCTAGATGGTATGATGACGAAATATGAGCTGCTCGTGAATGAAAATAAGGAAATGAAAAGCAGGATTCTTAAGTATGATCATATTATAGAAACAAATAAAGAGATGAAAAAGGAATTGGTAAATATAAGAAAAGAAAACGAAGACCTGAAGGAAAAATGTGTAAGCTATGAAGCACAGCTAGAGGACCTCAAAGGGAAAGTGATGGACAACTCAGAAAAAATTGACCTAGTGAGTAGTAACTCCAAGCTGGCTGAACTGAAAAATGTATGAAAGGAAGAAAGGGAAGAAGAAAAGGTTACTTTTAACTGGAGGGTGCAAGACATGAGGCTGAGGAGGTGGTTTATCTGGGAGAAGGAAGAGGAAGTAAGGGAACAACAACAGCAGCAGTAGGAGGTAAAAATGATGGAAAGACCAACAAATTTAAAGTAGCTTTATACAAATGTGGATGGTTTATTAAGCAGTATATTAGAGATAAAGGATTATTTAAGCAGTGAAAAACCAGATGTGTTCTGCATGACGGAAATAAAATTGAAGGAAGAGATCAATGTAAATTTCCAGCAAGAGGGATTTAAACTTTGGAGGAGAGATAGAAAAGGAAAAGGTGAAAGGAAAATGGTGAAAGAAGACATAATTGTATAGTGCAATATGGGGATGGCATGGCAGAAGTCATCAGTATAACAATTCGAACTAATGAAAGACATAGGAGAAAAATTATAGAAACCTGTGTGCCACCAAGGACAAATACATGGAAATTGGAAGAGTATAAAGCAATGCAGAGGGAGGTGTTAAAATGCCTGGCTGATATGATGAGGAAGGACAGAAAAGTACTGCTAATGGGTGACTTTAACTGTAAAGGTGTGAACTGGAAAGAAATGGAAGGGAGTGGAACCGAAGGATCATGGAGTGAAGAAATGCTGAAATTAGTCATGGAGAACACACTGAAGCAATGGGTGGAGGATTTCACTAGACTCAGAGGAGAGGATGAACCATCAATGCTAGACCTGGTGTTCACAAAAAAAACAGAACTCCAATCTATCATAAAGTACCTAAGCCCAGTGGGAAAAAGTGATCATGTATTGATGGAAATGGAATTACAAGAATGGGCATTGGTAAGAAGGGAAGATGATTATAAAAATGGAAAGTTAAATTATGCGATGGCAAACTTTGAAGGCTTAAGGGAATTTTTTGGAAGGACAGATTGGAGAGCAATCATGAATGGCAAAACAGCACAGGAGAATTATGAAATATTCCTGAGGAGGTATCGAGAAGGTGTGGAAACATACATGTATGTACTAAAATACAAAATAAGGGATTGCAAACACACCTGGCATAATGCTAGATGTGCAGAAACGAAGCGAGCAAAAGACAGAACTTGGAGGAAACTGAAGAAGCAGAGAAATGAAACTAATAGAGAGAGATACAATGAAGCAAGGAATGAGTATGTCAGGATAAGAAGAGAGGAAGAAATAGCTTTTGAAAAGGATGTAGTTAAGAAATGTGGAGATGAACCCAAACTCTTCTATAAATATGAAAATGGAAAAATGAAATGTAAGGAAACCATAGATAAGATAATAAAGGGAGGAAAAACATACCAAACAGCAGAAGAGCTCAGTGAAATTATGAATGAGAGTTTCAAGTCAGTATTCACAGTAGAGGGGACATTTATAGAACCAAACATGACGGAAGCACGGGGGTTTCAAGGAGGCTGTGGCACAGAAGCAAGATGTTGGCAGAGTGTTGGGAAATATGGATGTAAGAAAAGCAATGGGACCAGATGGAGTGTCAGGCTGGACACTAAAGGAATGTAAAGAGCAATTAATACAGCCAATTTGGGAAGTGATCACAAGCCCAATAGAGAAGGGGAGGATGCCACAAGAGTGGAAGAGGGCCAACATTGTGCCTATATACAAAGGAGGAAAGAAGACTGACCCGCTGAATTATAGACCTGTTTCACTAACAAGTGTTGTCAGCAAAATATGTGAGATACTAATTAAAGAGAAATGGGTGAGATACCTGGAAGACAACAAAGTTATATCCAATAGGCAATTTGGGTTCAGGCAAGGAAAATCATGTGTCACAAACCTACTAAGTTTCTATACACAAGTAATTGAAGGAATTGAAGACAGAGATGGGTGGGTAGATGTTGTCTACCTAGATATCAAAAAAGCATTCGATACAGTTCCACACAAGAGACTATTATGGAAACTAAAGCACATAGGTGAACTGCGAGGGAAACTATTAGAATGGATGCAGGATTATTTGAAAGATAGAGAAGTGAGAACTGTGATCAGGGAGGAAACTTCAAGTTGGATGAATGTAACAGTGGAGTACCACAGGGGCCAGTCCTAGCACCCATAATATTTCAAATATATGTAAATGATATGCATGCAGTGTGGCATGACCAGCTACATGAATATGTTTGCAGATGATGCCAAATTTATGAGAGTTATTAGAAACACTGTTGACTGTCAGGAGCTACAAGGGGACATAGATAAGATCAACGAATTAAGTAAGAGGTGGAAACTCGATTTTAATGTAAGAAATGTCATGTGATGGAGATGGCAAGAGCAAAAGAAGGCCAAAATGGAGCTACAAGATAGGACAGGAGGAAATACGTAAGACAAAAGAAGAAAAGATCTAGGGGTGGTGATACAGGATACACTGAACTCATAGCAGTACATAAATAAACTATTTGGATCAACATATAGAATGTTAGCCAATATTAGTGTGGCTTTCCATTACATGGATAAGGATATGATGAAAAAAATTCCAACCAGTATGATACATCCAAGATTAGAATATGCAACAGTGGTGTAGTCACCAAATGCAAAAAAGGATATAAGGAAACTAGAAAGGAACCAAAGAGTAGCCAAAGAAATGGTATCAGAACTAAGCGAGCTGACATATAAGGACAGATTAAAAGAAATGGGCCTGCCAACTCTACAGGACAGGAGAGAGAGAGGTGATCTAATAACTGTATAAGATAGTAAATGGTATTGAAAAGCTGGACAAGCTGAACCTGGTGATGGAAGAAGAAACTAGACAGATGAGAGGACACTCAAGGAAAATCAAAAAGAGTCGGTGTCTAAAGGACACAAAAAAATACAGTTTTCTACATAGAATTGTGGACACCTGGAATGGATTGAAAGAAGAGGTTGTTACTGCAACCAATATACATAAGTTCAAGGAAATGTTGGATATATGGAGATATGGAGACAGGACACTATGAGCCCTGCTTGAACCCTGTATAATACAACTAGGTAAATACAACAAGGTAAATACACACACACACACACAATAAATGATGTACACACATGTGTGTGCCTGCAGAATGAATTTCATGGTAAAGGGGCTTTATGTTTACCACAGGGTTATTGGTTTGTGTTTCAATACCGGTGTATAAGACGATCCCTTGATTTAGGAGTCTCAAAAATTGGCAAAAAAGACTCATCTTATACTACAGCATATACGGTACAATCATCATTTACCATAACTTTTTAACTTTAAATTTCACTCTGCCTCTCCTCAAAAAATATTTTATGAATAAAAATATCATTTACCTGTATTCACCTCTATGGTGGAGTGGTAGGCTTACCTGGCTTAATCTACGGGCACCAGATTGAACTCAGGTTGGGACTGTCAGCAGACAGCTCACTCAGCTCATTATCCTTCCTTTTGGTTGGTTGATAAATGAGTACTTGGGAATACTGACTAAATGTAGACAGTGGAAACCCACTTGTTATATTGGCCCTGTATCCTGAGGACAGTGAGATCAATATAACACTCAGTTATGGCATTTGTTATTCACTTTTACTACCTTTACTACCAAGCCGTTTTCAAACTGTCTCAGAACTGTTGCTTAGTTTGCTTAAAAGTAGGCTAAAAATATATATTTTGGTTCTAGCAGGCCAGCTTCACTATTACCTGTTCTTCTTATCCATGCCTTTTACTTTGAAGAATGTCTTCTTAGAATAGATATGGTGCAGCAAGTCCTTCATACCTAGAAATTATGAAAGCTCCTTTGCCATAGCCAGTCTTGGTGAGAAGTTATAGTACAGAGATGGTCTAATATAGATTATGAAAGCATTCCCATTGGATGACTTGTCTAACTGGTACATTAACTGTGGAAACACTGGGCTTATTTTACCTATTTTCTTCTCTCATAATATTTCATTTATATTTTGCATGTGAAGTGAATATGATGACTTTGCAGGTCCTTGCTGTTGTAGTGCGAACAGGCTTTAACACAGCTAAAGGGGAGTTGGTGCGCTCTATTCTCTACCCTCGACCCTTGGACTTCAAGTTTTATAAAGATGCAATGAAATTTATACTCTTTCTTTTCTTCATTGCATCTATTGGCATGTTCTACTCAGTATACATCTACACTGTTCATGAGGTAAGTAATATTAACCTCTTTATATTTATGAGTTTTCTGTTAAAAAGATTATTACTCCCAGTGTGGTCAAGTGCACTAGATCTTTTTCCTCACTTAAAACATAGGTGTCTCGGGCAATTGACAGCAGCCCCTTTTCTGTTCCTTCCTACTTTCTCTATTGAGCTTCATTATCATTTCAAAGCTGGATAATGTGTCTACATGTGTAACAACTTTTGCTACTCTCAGTTTTTGTTTTCTTACTTTTGAATCTTCTAAGAAAACAGGCCAGTGTTATAGATCATTATGAAGGAATTTATATCTGCACAGGAAGGTTTTGTCAAGACTTTGGTTCGTACACTGGACATTGTGACCATTGTGGTGCCGCCAGCTCTGCCTGCTGCCATGACAGTGGGAACATACTATGCCCAAAGTAGACTCAAGAAGAAAGCAATATTCTGCATATCTCCTCCTAGAATTAATGTTTCTGGCAAGATCAAGCTGGTGTGCTTTGACAAGGTGTGTGTTTTTATGTTTCTTCTCTGTGGCCACATCTCTCACTTTGACAAATTTATGATTAATGTTTGAACTTTTGAGACACTACAATTTGTATTTATTAAAGCTTGCTATTTATCCTTCAAGAACCCTCACACTGCATGGACTAGCCCATAAGGTGTTTTGATTAACGTGGTCCAATTTGTTTGTCAGACAGGAACCTTGACAGAGGATGGATTGGAGGTATGGGGTGTGTTGGAGGCCAAAGGAATCCATCTGGGCTCCCCTGTGATGGATGTGTCTACTATTAAGTATTCATCCCCCCTGATAGCTGCCATGGCCTCCTGTCATTCTCTCACCTTCCTGCATGGTTCTCTGACTGGTGACCCACTTGATGTGAAGATGTTTGAAGCTACTAAGTGGGTAAGAAACATTTTGGTTTGTTTGTGTTTTTATGACAGTGACCAGTTATACTTGCATTTTGTTGTCATTTGTACTCAATAATTTTGTTCATTGTTCAGTTCTTTCCAACGATCTGAGTAAAACAAATAAATTGTACTTTTTACTCACCTGAAGATATTGTATATTCTCTCTCTCTCTCTCTCTCTCTCTCTCTCTCTCTCTCTCTCTCTCTCTCTCTCTCTCTCTCTCTCTCTCTCTCTCTCTCTCTCTCCCTCTCTTATATATATATATATATATATATATATATATATATATATATATATATATGAGCTTTGAGAGCGAGTCCATTGTGGGTTACCTGTAACAGTACAATGCACAATGTCTAAAACAAGGTAGACTATGCCCCAAACTAACTCACTGACATTGAATGCCAAATATTAGGCCCATGCACAGGAACACACACACTCCATTGAGGAAAACTAAACAATAACTATATTAACTTAGATACCCCTCTAAGAAACCTCATTTTCTAAAACTACCACTCTTCATGACCCATTCTCTACTACCCCATTCTGCCCCACACAAACCATCTTTATGGCTGGCAGAAACAGTAGCCATCAGTCCTTCTTTAGTGACAATGTTCTACGGTTCTTCAGTATTAGCTGGCTTTGTTAGCCGATGTGTATCGGATTTAAGTAGACCTTGACTGCTGTGCTGATTTTTGTGGTTGCATTTCCAACGACCAGTCAGTTTAGTGCTCTTCAGTGTTTCTTCACAGGATCATGGGATACTGCTGGTATGATTATGTGTCAAATCAGCGATTGTTCCATGAGACTGATTCGAGGTCTATTACTAGCATAGTCCGTCGACACCAACTGCAGCTATATGGGCATTTGGCATGCTACCCAGAAGCTGATCCTGCTTATCAGGCTGTTTCCGAAAAAGATAACCCAGCTTGGAGGAGGCCAAGGGATCCCCACAGAATTTTTGGCTGCGGCAAGTCGATGCCTCCTGCTGGGAGTCACTCATTATAGGAAGGGAGCCTGCATGGAGACTCGCGAAGAGTGACCGCCAGGGGTGGCGTTGTAGGGTAGGTGAGACAACACGCCCTCCGGCGTATGCCCCCCATGATTGATTGATTGATTGATTGACAGCCTCCAGGGGTCAGGTAAACTGTCCTGCCAGAACAGGACCCAACATATAATTGTGAGGGAGTTGCTGGTGCCTCAGTTTTTCCTCCACCAGTGTCATCTGGATGATCTACATCCCTGCTTCCATATGGACAATCAGGTAGCAGTTCGTTATATCAAGCGGATTGGGTCTTCCAGGTCCCTCCCTCTCTTAAAGGCTTCAGAGGATCTTTTCAACCTAGCAACCTCACAGAACGTGATACTTTCAGCCATGTATGTTTTTGGGAATGGAGAAAATGTGAGCAGATGCACTGTCACATGACAAGACCTCATTAGGAGAGTGGCACCTGAGTACGGTGTCCTTTCAAGATCTGAACGATCTCTATGGTACTGGAGGTGGACCTGTTCGCAGACTTCAACAATCATCAGTTACCTCTCTTCCTGACACAGACACATGAGACACCAGTCTGGTGTCCAGATGCCTTCATGGTGGACTGGACTCGATGGAACTACATTTATCTCTTTCCTCCTGCAATGGCCATAGTCATGGCTCAGGTATGTCACAAACTGGAGTTGTTCATGGGAAAAGTTCTTCTCATTGCTTCTTTGTGGAAAGTTCAGCCATGGTGTCAACAACTCCTACAGTGGTGCCCTCATCCTCTTCCTCTCAACAGCCAGGCTCTGAGGAGCCCTGGGTTCCTTCAGTGAGCGATATCTTCAGACTTCCATGCATGGAGTTTTTACAGGCATGCGTCAGGCTTAAGGTAACCCCTGAAGTTCCAGAGGACATGCTACTGGGTTTGCGTCTTTCTACCCTCCACCAGTACCAATCGATGTGGAAAGCCTTCCAGTTATTCCTGAAGAATAGATATGTTACTTCTTGTACTTGGTATTCGATGTCAGTGAGTCAGTTTGGGGTGTAATCTACCTTTTTTTAGACATTGTGCACCGAATACTGTTACAGCTAACCCACAATGGAACTCTTAGCTCAAAATAGAGGTTTTGAATAATATATATATATATATATATATATATATATATATATATATATATATATATATATATATATATATTATTATTTTTTTTTTACTCAGCGATGATTCATATTTCTCTTCTGAAATATTAAAGCTTCCATTATTTATGAGATGTTTTAAATTTTACATATTTAATTACATTTATGGTAATGGCTTGAATGGTTTCAAAAAGTTATGTTTTTTAATTGATTTGCATATTTATCTATTTGTTGAGAAGAGAAATGTGTCATCTTATGAACATGTATGGTAGCTTTAGGAAGGAGCATATACATAAGCTATGACCCATGCAGCATTAGTGCCACATGTATTTATGCCACATTTTGCATATCAGGTTTTACCATCATATATTTGCATCCAGTTAAGTGTACTATACTGTATGGTGGAAAGCTTGGATCCTTATGTCACTGCCACACATACACTGATCTTTGTTTTTGGAGGAACTAACATGTACATCATTAATATGTCTGGAGCTGACCTGATAGTTGACACTCAAGAGCATTTGGGTCTGTAATTTCTGGTACATTTAGTCCAATATAGTACCTTTTGACACAAATTATATTTTTGTGTCTCAGCCTTTTATATACAGAGAGAGAAAGAATATTTGATAATGATATGTTTGGTGCCATTTAACAGACTAGAAGGTTTCTGCAAGGTAGTTTTAGGGTGAGGTCAATAAATTGTGCCAAGAAACTATCAAATTCACCAGTGGAACATGCATGTTATATATCATGTATACTAATGCTGTATGGGTTAATCAATAAAATCCTGAGGTGGTGGCTATTTAACAGGCCTGATAAACACACAACTAAGAAATGGTGGCGGGATTTATGTCATATTCAAACAGGCCCGTGGATTAAGGTTGTTTTTTTATTGTGATGTATTTAATTTGCCTCTTACTGTGGGTGTGGCTTATGGATGGTGCACACTAACCTTTTACATCTGTGTGCCTCAGGAGCTGGAGGAGCCTGATGAGGAAGACACACATCGATTTGATAGCCTCATACCCACTATTGTCCGTCCCCCTCCCTCTTCCCTCCCACAACCACCACCTGTGTGTAAACTTCCTGCACCATTCCCCATTTCTCTTGTGCCTTTTTCACTGCCATCTGGTGTGGACACAAGTAGCTCAGCACCCGCCTTATCAGCACCTCCTCACTCACGAGGCTCCATCTGTGATAGCACTGTGGAGGGTGATGGCAACTTGGGGCAAGGCAGCAGTTGCAATAAGGTGATATTCCTGGTTACTCTTTTATAGAAGCTTAATGCATCATCTACCCTCAAGATTTAATCACTTTGTTGAGCTGTATTTACTGTTTATGATTGTAAATTTTGAGTGATTATTTTGAAAGTGTAATTTCTAAATATACTTTTATAAGTTATAGGTGTAGACATAGTTATAGTCTCTTTTTAAGAAACAAGTTGCTTCACTTTTAAGGCAAGTTACATTTGGGGGGATTTCAAAACAGATGCAAATGTTTTAATTATTGCTTATGCTTACTTAATATGTATTTGGCTTCATTAACCATGGCATGACAGTGTGATCATGTGCAGAGATGCCTGACCATCTGTTCACACAAAACCTTTTTGACTATTTTCATACTTATGTGAGTATCATGTACATGATTTGACTCAGGCTTTTCTTGTATATGCTTGTCCATCTCTCTTTGAAACGTACTCTTCCCATTCTCTCTCTCTCTCTCTCTCTCTCTCTCTCTCTCTCTCTCTCTCTCTCTCTCTCTCTCTCTCTCTCTCTCTCTCTCTCTCTCTGTAGTCTTACTCCTTATTGTGTGGCTTTCTTTCACAGTTTATCTGATTAATAATCTTTATCTTATTTTCTCTGGAGATCTTTATTTGTGTGTGTGTGTGTGTGTGTGTGTGTGTGTATTTGTGTATTTACCTAGTTGTATTATACAGGGTTCGAGCGGGGCTCATAGTGTCCTGTCTCTATATCTCCATAAATCCAACATTTCCTTGAACTTATGTATATTGGATGCTGTAACAACCTCTTCTTTCAATCCATTCCAGGTGTCCACAATTCTATGGGGAAAACTGTACTTTTTTGTGTCCTTTAGACACCGACTTTTTCTGATTTTCCTTGAGTGTCCTCTCATCTGTCTAGTTTCTTCTTTCATCTCCAGGTTTTGCTCGTCTAGCTTTTCAATACCATTTGCTATCTTATACAGAGTTATTAGATCACCTCTCTCTCTTCTGTCCTATAGAGTTGGCAGTCCCATTTCTCTTAATCTGTCCTCATATGTCAGCTCGCTTAGTTCTGGTACCATTTTCGTGGCTACTCTTTGGATCCTTTCTAGTTTCCTTATATCCTTTTTTGCATGTGGTGACTACACTACTGCTGCATATTCTAATCTTGGACATATCATGCTGGTTAGAATTTTTTTCATCATGTCCTTGTCCATGTAATGGAAAGCCACACTAATATTGGCTAACATTCTATATGTTGATCCAGATAGTTTATTTATGTGCTGCTATGAGTTCAGTGTATCCTGTATCACCACCCCTAGGTCTTTTTCTTCTTTTGTCTTAGGTATCTCCTCCTGTCCTATCTTGTAGTTCCATTTTGGCCTTCTCTTGCTCTTGCCTATCTCCATCACATGACATTTCTTTACATTGAAAGCCAGTTTCCACGTCTTACTCCATTCATCGATCTTATCTATGTCCCCTTGTAGCTCCTGGCAGTCGACAGTGTTTTTAATAACTCATTAATTTGGCGTCATCCGCAAACATATTCATGTAGCTGGTCAAGCCACACTTCATATCATTTACATATATTTGGAACATTATGGGTGCTAGGACTGGCCCCTGCGGTATTCCAATTGTTACATTCCTCCAACTTGAAGTTTCCTCCCTGATCACCGTTCTCATTTCTCTATCTTTCAAATAATCCTGCATCCATTCTAATAGTTTCCCTCCACCTATGTGCTTTAGTTTCCATAATAGTCTCTCATGTGGAACTGTATAGAATGCTTTTTTGATATCTAAGTAGACAACATCTACCCACCCATCTCTGTCTTCAATTCCTTCAATTACTTGCGTATAGAAAGTTAGCAGGTTTGTGACACATGATTTTCCTTGCCTGAACCCAAATTGTCTATTGGATATAACTTTGTGTGTGTGTGTGTGTGTGTGTGTGTGTGTGTATGCTTGCATGTGTGTATGCTTGCATGTGTGCTTGCATGAGAGTGAGCATGTGTGTGAACACTTGCATGTGAATGAGCACCCATCAGGTGGGTGCTCATTCATACATAATTTTTTGGTGTGTGTTTTATGTAGTTATAACGTATAGAAAAAAAAGTTGTGCTTGTGATGCCCTTCTCATTTTGTGTTTCCATCAGGTAAGCTTGACCATCAATAAGTATTCTTTCCATGAACCACTTTTGTACCTAGCTTGTTCTTGATTTCTGTGGTTTATATGGAAATGTTCATCAGGGTGTGAGTTTGGATGATCACACATGCATATATGTACATATTCTCCATACGACCATTATGTTACTTGACAGACCTTGGAGGAAGCAGCACCAGGCTCCATCAACTATGATCAAGTAGCACCCACTATAGTGAAGCCCAGCCACCAGGAGACGTATGTGGATCCTCCTTGTCTCTCCAACATGATGGAGACACCTTTGCAGGTTGTAACCCTTTGCTATCCTTCCACTCACTCTTCTACCCAAGACTGTTTTGTGTGCACTTTGTGGCAACTGTATTTTGAGATAAAGGAGTAGCTAGAAGGGACAAGAAAGTTAGCCTCTTAACAAGCTAGAATCAATAAGGATTTTCATTGTTTTGGGTACCCTTAGTTTCACAATCCTTCAGTTTAGCACTACACCATAAGAACAAAGCAAGCATGAAACTCATGATAGTTGTGCATATTTGTGAAAGGAAAACTATTTGTCTTCCCTCAAGAAAGGTACTCAAGTTTCCAGAAATTTATTTCATTTACTTCTTATTGCTAAGACAAGCTTAACCTTAGAATGGTATCGCCCAATTTGACTGATGGTTGTGGAACTGTGACTCCATTTGGAGTCGCACCACAAATATAAAAAATATATATATGGATCATCTTTTTTGCATTACAGTGGAGGAGATATGAAAGTACAGTGAAAGTAAAAACACACAAATTTATGATCATATTCTAATTTTTATGAATTTTTACAAAAAAATTATTGATAAAAGTAGTGGCTTTACCATATAATATATAAAAATGAATCCTTTGAAAAGAACTGCTTGAAAATTGAATATTCTTAAACTAAAATGGTTGCTTTTTCTTAAAAATGGTGTATAAATTCTAATCTACATCCTAATTGTGTTTCTTGGAATACTAAATGAAAGTGACCAATTTTTGTTTATTAGATTTTTGATAAATAAATGTAAATGAATAGACTGAACATAAATTCCCACAAAAACACTCATTATAATAATTGAAACCATTTAATAGAAATTAATGTTAAATTATACACTCTGAATTCCGATTATAATGCAGTGAAGATGAAAATGGCTAATTCCTATAGTGTGATTTTTGACAAACAGTCAAATCTCTGTTTACAAGTAGTTGCTGACCCAGAGAGTTTGTATAAGATGAAAGCGTTTGTGACAGCAATGTTTGAGGCCATAAAACATGCACACTGGCCATCTTCCTGTTTTGCGGCTAGTTGAGTAGCGGACACACATTTCGTCTGGTGTATCAACATTTCCTTTGGTTTTGTTATAGAAATTAATCATCTCATAGACTTAAGTGAAGGTAATATCCCCTATGAAATCTATATTATCTTCAGCCAAGAGCTGTTGCAAACCCTCCTCAGACAGGTGATAGTGATGAGCCATGTCAACTTTTCCTATAAAACAACCCGGAAGGAAAAGAGAGAAACATCTATTACACATAGGTATAACGAGAGAAAAACTACAGCAAGACTCTTATCAAGTCCAGCTGAACATATTTAGTATGAGTTACAGATACTAAGACTCCATATATCATAAATACAGGCCTACAAACAATGTTTTCCCTCCTACATATGTTCATGAATTCCTAGTTCATATACAGTAGCGTGTCTGTTCCCCTCTAGATTTGAGGACTGACTGACGAATGAGAGACACCCAGAGGCCAAGGAAAGAGGCGCTTGTGAAAAATGGCACGTTTTTTCAAAATCATGAAACTTGTGACTCCAAGTGGAGTCACAAGACTGTTCTAGGGTTAAACAGTTTTCATTTATTTTGCAGGTACCGTATGAGATTGGAATAGTGCGTCAGTTCCCATTCAGTAGCAGCACTCAGCGCATGTCAGTCATTGTGCGAGTCCTGGGACAGCAGCAGATGGATCTTTATGTCAAGGGTGCTCCAGAAGTCGTCATGAATCTTTGTGTGTCAGAATCATGTGAGTAATATTCTGGCGCTATTGTTTATGCTTATCATTCACTTATAGTTTTATTTATCTATTTATTTTTTTAGATTTTTTAATTCTATTATCATCATCATTCTCATGAACATACTTTTATTTTTAAATCGATCCAGAAAGTAGTCTGTATGAATTGTTATTAGTACAAATAGGAACATGATATGAGAGAATGAGGGAAGCTGCAAAAGGCCATTAGACTTATTCATAGCAATCCGTGTGTGAAGACCTCTGTCCTTTTCCACCTATCATCCTCATCCATAAACTTTTCCAATCTTCTTTTAAAACTCCCCAATGTCTGAGCACTAACAATATGATTATTGAGTCTGTTTCTCTCATCAACTCTTTGAAAACCAGTTCCTTCCTATTTCTTTCCTGAACCTAAATTTCTCCAGTACAGTCCACCTATGTGCTTCAGTTTCCATAAGAGTCTCTTGTGTGGAACTGTATCAAATGCTTTTTTGATATCTAGGTAGACAGTATCCACCCACCCTTTTCTGTTATCGATTCCTTCACTTACTCTTGAATAGAAACTTATTAGGTTCATGACACATGATTTTCCTTGACTGAATCCAAATTGCCTATTAGATATAACTCTATTGTCCTCCAAATTTAATATCTCACCCATTTCTCTTTAATTAATATCTCACATATTTTGCTGACAACACTTGTTAATGAAACAGGTCTATAATTTAGCAGGTCAGTCTTCTTTCCTCCTCTGTAAATGGGCACTATGTTGGCCCTCTTCCACTCTTGTGGTATCCTCCCCTCCTCTTTTGAGGTGGTAATCACTTCCCAGATTGGCTGTACTAATTGCTCTTTACATTCCTTTAGTGTCCAGCCTGACACTCCATCTGGTCCCATTGCTTTTCTTACATCCATATTTCCCAACACTCTGCCAACATCTTGCTTTTGTACCACAACCTCCTCGAATCCCTCCTGTGCCTCTGTCATGTTTGGTTCTATAAATGCCCCCTCTACTGTGAATACTGATTTGAAGCTCTCATTCATAATTTCGCTGAGCTCTTCTGCTGTTTGGTATGTTTTTTGTTTTTTTGTTTTTTTTCTCCCTTTACTATCATATCTATGGTTTCTTTACACTTCATCTTTCTATTTATATACTTATAGAAGAGTTTGGGTTCATTTCCACACTTCTCTACCATATCCTTTTCAAAAGCTATTGCTTCCTCTCTTCTTCCTGACATACTCATTCCTTGCTTCATTGTATCTCTCTCTATTACCTTCATTTCTCTGCTTCTTCAGTTTCCTCCAAGTTCAGTCTTTTGCTCGCTTCGCTTCTGCACATCTAGCATTATGCCATGTGTGTTTGCTATTCCTTATTTTGTCTTTAGATACATATCTTTTCACACCTTCATGATACTTCTCAGGAATATTTCATATTTCTTCTCTGTTGTTTTGCCATTCATAATCGCTCTCCAATCTATCCTTCCAAAAAATTTCCTTAAGTCTTCAAAGTTGGCCCTCACATAATTTAACCTTTCATTTTTATAATCCTCTTCTCTTCTTACTAATGCTTATTCTTGTAATTCCACTTCAATCAATATATGATCACTTCTTCCCACTGGGCTTAGGTACTTTATGATGGGTTGGAGGTTTTTTTTTTATGAACACCAGGTTTAGCATTGATGGTTCATCCTCTCCTCTCAGTCTAGTGAGTTCCTCCACCCATTGCTCCAGTGTGTTCTCCATGACTACATGCAACATTTCTCCACTCCATGAACCTGCATTTCCACTCTCTTCTATTTCTTTCCAGTTCACACCTTTGCAGTTAATGTCTCCCACTAGCATCACCTTACTGTCCTTCCTCATCATGTCACCCAGGCATTTTAACACCTCCTGCATTGTTTTATATTCTTCCAATTTCCACGTATTTGTTCTTGGTGGCATATAGGTTACTATAATTTTCCTCCTATTTCTTTCATTAGTTCAAATTGTTATACTAATGACTTCTGCCATCCCATCCCCATATTGCACTCCCTCCATCTCCTCCTTCTTTTCCTTTTCTATCTTTCCTCCAAATTTTAAATCCCTCCTGGAAACTTATGTATATTTCTTACTTTAATTTTGTTTCTGCCATGCAGAACATGTCTGGTTTTTGACTACTTAAATAATCCTTTATCTCTAACATGCTGCCTAGTAACCCATCCACATTTGTATATGTTACTTATAATTTGTCGCTCTTTCCATCACTCGTACCTCCTGCTGCTGCTATTGTGGTTCCTCTGCTTCCTCTTCCTTCTCCTGCATAAACCATCTCAACCTCATATCTACCACTCTAAAAAAATTTCTTCTCTGTCTCTATCCTCTGTAAGTTTTTTTCTTTAGCTTCTTGTCTTAACACTTTCTCCTTCTGTCTATCTTCCAAATTTATGTCTCTCTTTATCCACACATCTTTGTACTCTGCATTTTGAGCTAATCTACTGGCTCTTGCTGTTATTTCTTCAACTGCTAACTGTGATCTTGTTCTCACTTTTAGTGGTCTTATATTGTCTTCACTGTATTTTCCTATTCTGTGTGTTTCTTCAACCTCCTGGTCTAAATTCTTTACATCATCTTGAACCTTCTTAATTACTTTCTTTACTAATTCCCTCTCCTCTCTTTCCCTCCCGTATTTATTTGGATTTTTCTTTTCCTGTAAACCATATATGACCATACATTTCTTTCTGTCCACTGTGTCTCTCACTAAATCTTCCTTCTCTTTAATTATCTGAATTACTGTGTCCTTTGTTTTATCTTGAATTTGTTCCTTTATTACTTATGCAAAACTAATATTTTCTGCCTCCCTTTCTTTTTTCCATACGTTCTTCAATTCTTTCAACTTGTGAGCGCTTTATCAATCTTTTTAGAGTCATCCTTTACTTTTTCCTGTAGGTGTTCAAGTTGTAGCTCATATGTACCATATTTTTCTTTTGGGAGATCATTTTCTTTTTTTATATTCCCTATTTCCTTTTTCAACTCGATGTTATCTTCCAAGGTATGTTCGTATTGTTGAAATTTATTTTTTATTTCGTTATTTTCTCTCTCAAGAGCGTCACACTTCCCCATTACACTTTCCAATACTTCCTTCATGAACCTCATCTCCCTTTCTATATCTACCAGTATCCTCATCGTACCTCTGCTCTCCTTTACAAATCCTGAGAAATCTGCCGTTTCAATCCTCCTTAGCCCCATTGGGGTCTCCAACAAGTTCAGTTTGTTTACACCACTTTGGCTCTAGGCCAGAGTTGACTCATTTTCATGTTCCATGTCAGTTTTTCCAACCTGATTTCTTTAGGAGACAGGACACTAATAACTAGCCCACTCTTCCCCCTGTATATACATACTAGGGCTCCTCCAGTGGTAGGTGGCCTGTAGCTGACGTCACTGTGAGTCCAGGGAAAACACATCCGATCGTCACAAGAGTCAATGTGTGTGTGTGTGTATATATATATATATATATATATATATATATATATATATATATATATATATATATATATGTGTGTGTGTGTGTGTGTGTACATATATATATATATATTTAGTTCGATTTATGCCATTTTCGTTTTGCACCCCCTCTTCAGGAATGCATCCCCCGCATAAATCGAGAGGTACCTTTATTTTGGTTTTAGTAAATACCCCTCACTGTAGACTCGTTGATACCAAACTTAGCCACCACAGAACTTTTACTTTGTCCACCTTCAACCAATTTCACTATCCCCAGTTTCACTGCATATGTGAGATTCTTCCTCTTCTTAATTTCTTTCCCTGGTACCGCTGGGTCAGGTTGGGTGGTAGGGACCTCCCTGCTTGGTCAGGAGGAGGAATAGTAGCTATTGTCCAAAAATAATACATGTGTGACTTCAGGATACGAAAATTCCAAGATACGAGCTGGGAAACGAGCCTAATCATTGCCCAGGATACAAGGAAATATTCACTATACAAGCCATAAACATTTATTTATGCCAAGCCACCACTAGTTTGCAGTGAATGAAAAAAAAAATTAGATACAAAAAAAATTATAAAACAGAAAAGAAAAAAAATAGTGTTAGGTTGTTTTTAAGTCTCTATTATTAATTTTGTTATGTTTATTATGTAAGTTTAATTCTTGTCAGCTGATTTCACTCCTCCCTCCTCCACCACCATCTTACACCTCCACTGACCGTGCTAGTTAACCTACGTACATGTTTTATCACTTGATATTTACATTATTTGTTTATTAATTTATATTATCTTTATTTATAATGTTTATTTTAATAATAAATATTGTGGTACCTCTTGATTCGAATTTAATTCGTTCTTTTTGGCTGTTCAAATTGCGAAAATTCGAATTAGGAAGCATTGTTTAATATTGAAATTAATGTAAAAAAAACATTTAATCCATTTCAGTTTATTTTAAATAAAAAAAGTATTACACTCAACCCCAGCTATTGCGAGAAATTGGTCCCTTAACATCGCTGCAATACCTAAAAAATACCTAAAAACGCAATAGACATTGTGAAGAAGTAATGGAAAAAAATTTAATTGGTCCTGACCCACCAGAGTGGCAACATGATTTAACATATTGGCACCTTGTTTTCCCCTCATCTCATCATAAATCATAAATATCCTTCACATTTTGAGGATGTAAAGTAAACACAGACATGAAATGCTTAAAAAAAAATTTTAAAAGCCAAACAGGCATAACAAAACACTTTGCTACTTCAGTGTGAAACTCCCGAGTTCCGATGAAGACTAGACAAACCTCCCCCCGGGTCCCCACCTCCCTCCCATGCACTATATACAGGAACACACCGCGTTGTATACCCCCCTTCCCCCTCCCTCCGTCCTTATCCTCTCCCATTCGATATGCAAACAGACCAAGTAGGCCGCCCTCCCCACTCCCTCCCTCCTCCAGCCACTCACCATCCTCTCTCCCTTCTTCCCCCCCTCCCCCCCTCCCCCCCACCTCTCTCTCTCTCTCTCCTCTCGCTCATTCTCGCTCTCAGCTCGTCCTCTCTTCGCTCTCGCACTCTCGCTCTCTCTCTCTCTCTCTCTCTCTCTCTCTCTCTCTCTCTCTCTCTCTCTCTCTCTCTTATCAAGTAGAATATATTCTCACAGCATCATATCCAACAGAAATTGTTTCAAGAAAAGTATAAATTATTGTATAAAAATGCAAATCATTATATTATCGTAGTTTGCGAAAATGACAATGATATTTAATAATTTATTCTTCATTGATTGTTTAAAGTGTTAAATATATCTTCATAAGTAAATAAGTTTGCCAGTGACCAGAGTAGAAGGCCGCACTGACTGCGATGGCAGGTAGAAAGTGACCAGGGTTGGGGGCTGGAGTAACCAAGGCAACTAGGGGCCGGAGTGACTTGAAAGCCGTTCCTGAGTCGCAATAGAGAGAGGTGTTCACAGCGAAATGCAAGTGAGACCGGCTGACTGGCGGGAAGGCGCATCGGCCACCATGTGTTTTTGTGTTCGAATTGAGAGGCCGTGTTCAGATGGGAGGTCAAAATTTGTTCGCCAAATGTGTTCGGATTGGGAAGTGTTCAAGTAAAAGGGTGTTCGAATCAAGAGGTACCACTGTACCATTTATCACTGTTTTCCTTATTAATGTTAACTTTCTTTCAGTGTACATCGGTATAACTAAACATTAATTTGCATTTATGTATTTAAATTTGATTTGCATTTATGTATTTAAATAGGAAATCCTGTTCCACCATACGAGCTATTTCATGATACGAGCTCAGTTGTGGAATGAATAAAACTTGTATATAGAGGTATAACTGTATCACTTTCACTGGTACTCGCACATGCTGATCTAGTCTACTGAATTGAGAGGGTGACAAAGGAGGGGGTAGCAAGAGTGTGCTTGTTAATCACAGCCAAATACTTCACTCAAACTCAGCCAATCAGCGAATTAGTCCAGCCAAGTAGTATGACGTAGTAGTATGACATAGCCATCTAGATAGACTCATTCATGGGATAGGCTTGTTCACAAGTCGCAATGGCTCCAATTGAGATGAGCCATTTAAATGTGTCTTTTTGTGTTTCTGTGATAGCTTTGAAACGCGATAGCAAAACCCGTGATAGCTGGGGGATAAGTGTAATATAACTTCTGGACTATTGCTTTTAACATTCCTAAATATGCAACCTAGTACCTTATTTGCTTTATTTCTAGCCTCAATGCATTATTTTCTTACATTAAGATCAGAGCTAGCTTGAATTTCTAAATCTTTTTCACATTTCAAACTTATTAGAGCCTCGTTGTTTATCACGTACCTGTAATACGGATTATCTCTACCTACACTGAGTACTTTGCATTTATTAATATTAAACTGCATTTGCCATCTGTCTATCCATTCATTTATCCTATCCAAGTCTGCATACAAAGCGATGGCATCAAAATCCAACCTTATTACTTTATCTATTTTCGTATTGTTCACCTATTTACTGACATCACTGCTAATTTTACTATCCAAATCATTAATATATATTAAATATAATATTGGCCCTTAAACTGATTCCTATGGCATCCCACTAATTAGCTGATCCCACTCTGAATTAGGGCAGCTTATTACAACACTCTTACGCCTATTGCTTATCCATGCTTTTATCCATCCTAATATCTTTCCATCTATCCCATGCACTCTAACCTTATTTAAGAGACTCTGATGGCGTACCTTATCAAGTGCTTTATTAGAATAACTCTCATCATTATCTATTGCCTCATACACTTTACTATAGAAACTCAATAAGTTTGTAAGGCATGACTTTCCATATGTGAACCCATGTTGAGAGGTGTTGATCAAATTATGTTTATCTAGATGCTCTCTGATTTTCTTTGTTATTATCAACTCCACTGATTTCCCTATAATTGAAGTTAAGCTGACTGGTCTGTAATTAGACGGAAGCATTTTATCCCCTTTCTTAGATTTCATTACAATGTTGGCCTGTCTCCATAGTTCTGGAACCTCACCTGAATCTAGTGACATCTCAAAGACTGCTGCTAATGGTTCACTAACAATCTCTTTGCATTCCTCTTGGATATATTTTATTCGGTCCTGGTTATTTGAACTTTTTAGTCTATCTCTTTTTCTACCATTTCTTTAGTTACAGTATCTGTCAACTTCTCACTTTCCCCTGCTCTGAAGATCTGCTCACTATCTGGTATATCCTGCATCTTTTCCTGAGTGAAGACAGTTACGAAATACTTATTCTATATTTTGCTAATCCCCTCCCCAGAACTAACCAGGTCTCCATTAGCTGTCATTAATGGGCCTAATTCTTCTCTAGTCTTCATCTTATAAACCTGAAAAAATTCCTTGGGATCCATCTTTGCTTGACTGACTACATTGATCTTATAATTGCTTTTAGCTTTCCCTGTTAATCTTTTGACAGTTCTACCTAATTTGTTACATTGGGGCCTTAAATCCTCTTCAACTGCCATTAATCTCTGATACATACTTCTTTTATGTACTAGATAGTGCATTAGCCTATCTATCATCCATTTAGGCTTATCCTTCTGTGATCATATTGTTTTATAAGGAATACTAGCTGCCTGATCCATTTTTCCTATCAACAAAATTGTTATATAGGTACTTCCTCAATTTTTTCTCCTACCTTTACCTCACCCAACCCAAACTGACCTGAGTCTTCCTGGACACTTAATACTCTCACACACCTCTGACCCTCTTCCCTTACTTCACACCTCACCCCATCCCTCTCCTTCCATCCTGATCCTTACTCGACTTTCCTTATCTGTCTGATGCTATTCAATTACCTCACCCTCAAAATCTGCTTTCCTAAAATCGGGAACCTGCCTCATAATCCTGCTTCAAGCATTATCGTGCCACTTAATTTTATATCTAATTTCACTATAGGCACTGTTACCTAGTTGCCCTCTGACCACCTGCATAATTCATTCCTCCTTGTTTGTCAGAATTAAATCTAGAATATTATTCCCCCTTATAGGTTCTAACATTACCTGTTTTAAGAAATTACCCTGGATTACCTTAAGAAATTCATCTGTTTTGCTGTTGCCTATTCTCAAGCTCCGATCAATATTCCTATAATTGAAATCACCCACAACACATACCTGAGGAGCTGATTTCATTCAGAGCATTCACTAATAACATAAATAATGTCTCTGATCCATCTGTTATATCCACCCACAATGACTCTGTTTTGCTCTATGTTTTGATCATACTGTTTAGGCAACTGCTATTCCTCCACCTTTACTGTTTTCCCTGTCCATATGAAATAGTGTGTAACCTTCAATTTTAACCTCTGGACTAAATTCTTTTCCTGACAAGGCTGGCTGGTAAGTTTTTTCTCAATAAGAAACAATGTAAGTTGTATCAATCCATTCCAAACCCACAGATGCAACAAGACTGGCAATTATTTGGTCTTTTTTTCTCTTCTTGTTACCAATGGCCAGTTTTCCCCTCTTGGAAAAACAAGCCTGCCGTATTATATCCCCCCTTTCACCTTATTAGATAATATTGAGGGAGTTTCCCTTTTCCTTCACTGCCTTTTAGAATTCATCATATGTTATGATGAGTCAATCTGCTTGGGCTCTGTTTCATGAATAGTTTAATGTATGATTTTTTCTTTATGTGATCATGTATGTGTGTGTGTGTGTGTGTGTAGAGAGAGAGAGAGTGTTATGAAGTGGGAAGTTTGTTTTTCATATATTCATTGTTTATAAGCAAAGGAATCCTAGCAATACTAAAGTCACGTAAAAGTTATTTACTATTTCCTATCACACAGTGCCTGATGACTTGGGGACCATCCTTAACGAATACACACTACAGGGTTTTCGAGTCATTGCCTTAGCACACCGCCGCCTGCAGACCAAGCTGTCCTGGCATGCTGCACAAAGAATACCTCGCACCCAGGCTAGTAAAGTTGTACATGTTGTAATTCATCATATGCTGTTGAGAATAATAGTTGTAAAGGAGCAAATAGTAAAGTTTACTAAGACACAGTGCATGCATTACTTGTATAGGTGGAAAAGGACCTTGTGTTTCTGGGGCTGTTGGTGTTGCAGAACATGCTCAAGCCAGAGACAACACCAGTGATACGGAAACTGGCCAAAGCAAATATCAGGACAGTTATGGTTACAGGTCTGTACCATTGCACCTTTCTTATATTTCTCCTCTTCATGTATGTAATGTTAGCATGGATTTAGTTTTATTTTTGGGGGGAACTATTATTACTTGGGTTTATGTGTGTATATATTTTCCTTAGTTTATATTATTTTCTTGTGTTTAGCAGTATACCACTTTAAAAGATATTATGGAGTACACTCACCACAAAGAAAATTGATGAACTGTGGACATAGAGCAAAATGTCAATATTTTTTAGATTAACAACCATGGGACGTCATCAGAAGTGTTAGATTGCACATGTCACATCTGGCAACTCACTTGTTTGATACTATGCTTAGTTCTTGAATCAGTGACAAACCTAGGCACAGTGGGGATAGGTACTTCTGTGCTCTTCTGCCTGTTTCCCCTTGGCTTCAACCTTCCTATCACAATGCCCACATTTTGTACTTGTCACAATGTCTTGACAAGAGAAATGTTCAGTACATAATTGTGAGACTGTAAGGAGGATAGGATGATCAGAGATTGCCACCAGAAAACGTTAAGAACACTGCACCTGATTAGAAGAAACTTCTTTTCCTGGTCTTCTCACTGCTCAGCCACTTTCTCTCCAAATTACAAGAATGCCTTGGTTGTTTTTCCTGTACCTCAAGGTCTGCCATGGCTAGACTTGCACAAAATAAAGGGTGTGTTCAAAAGCCAACATAAGTAGACACTTGAAGACCCACAAACACAAGAACACTCAGAGCACCCTAAAGAAAGAAACTTACCATAAAAACACAGTCACAAAAGAAAAAAGAAGCACCAATGTAAGTAGAGTGGAGTGTGTGGACACAGTGGCGTCAGGCAGCCAACTGATGGGAAGTTGCTAGTACTGACATGCATTGACTACCTTTTGTGACATTGGTTGAATATTGTTAAGTGAGATTAAAATATTTAGCATTAGGATACACCTTGTAAAGTTAAAAAAGGGACTGTAGTTGACTGTATGTACTGTACTACACCTGGGAGTTGTGCCTAATGATGTGTTTTTAATGTGGTCCACAGGTGACAATATCCTGACAGCTATAAGTGTAGCTCGTGACTGTGATATGGTGGGCACTTCAGACAGAATACTTGTAGCCAAAGCATCCCCTCCTATAGAAGACCAGCCTGCATCCCTTGTTTTTGAGCCTGCTCATGTACCAAACCCTTCCAGTACTGAGGTAAGTGTTTCATTCTAACTGCATTTTTTTGCCACTAGGTGATGAATGCAAAGCTACATTATGAATGGTGTCACAGTAATTGTTCTTTGTTTTTCATAATATGATGTGCAGATGTTTTAATTATTTTATTATTATTATTTTCTTTTATTGAATGGGAACCGAGCAAAGGCAACAAAAACTTATTAAAAATCTCACTGAGATGTCAGTTGTCAAATAGGATCAAAGAGTTAGCCAAACATATGGAATATATCTCTTGAAACCACTTTTTCAGTCCATTCAGATCATAGGAAGGTGGAAAGACAAAGTTAGTTGATAATGAATGTATAAAATTAAATGTAATTGCACTTGTGATTTTTTTTTTTTTTTCTTTTTTTTTTTACCTAAGAGAAAAATAAGCCAAGGTCAACAAAAAAACTCTCCCAGACTTCAAAGGAAACTGGCCCTTAGTGTCCAGTTGCCTTTCAAGTCTGAGAGAGTTTGCTAAAGAAAAAAAGGGATAAGTGTCTTGAAACTTCCCTCGTAAATTAAATCAAATCATAGGAAGTTGGAAATACTGAAGCAGGTAGGGAGTTTAAGAATTTACCAATTATTTTCCTGATATCACAGAAGAGTGTGTGCCTGAGCATAGATCCAAAGTACCACCTAGCAATAAGTGGAAGAGCCTGGTCTGTGATATGCCAGCACTTCCCTGACCTGGTGCCAAGGGTTGTGGCCCGAGGCACTGTCTTTGCCCGAATGTCCCCAGACCAGAAGGCACACCTTGTTGAGGAGCTACAGGCCATCGATTACATTGTAGCTATGTGTGGAGATGGTGCCAATGACTGTGGGGTAAGTTGTCTACTTTTTACCTTTACATACTTGTGCCATGTTACTTTCCTCCCTGTCTCCGCCTTGGTGTCATTATATATGAAAATGTTATTATTGTTCTTTGAAATATGCTTTTGTATCACATTCTGAATATGAAACATTAGGCAATAAAATGTAGATTAGTTGGAGCTAGACACATCTTTCTGAGGTGTTTTGGCTACTTTGAAGGAAGGGCTGAAGAATAAAAGAGCATATAGGAGTAGGTTATACATTTCATACAATTGAACACCTGTGAAATGTGATAATGTATTACTGAAGTACATGACAGAAAGAAGAACAAGAGATTAGAGAGAACAGAAATAAAGGGAACATGGATTTTTACAATCCTTGGAGAGATAGAGAGAGAGAAAGTGCTTAGAAATAGCTATCATATGCAGGTAAGTAGGTTGATATCTTTCTAATGATATGCTCTATTGTAAATGCTGCATGTTGGTAATCACAACACACAATGCCAAGGAATGGTGAATATACCTTGTTTACATTTGCTAGATTGGATATTGCACTCATATAACTTGTATAGTATCTTGTAAAAGAAGACTGCTTTGGATTATTAAGATGTACAAAAGAAATATTCATAAGAGAATAACAAAAAAAATATATTACAATTTTACATCAAGCTTTCAATTCCTAACCTTGCATTTCATTGTTCCCAGGCCCTGAAAGCTGCACATGTGGGTATTTCCTTGTCTGAAGCTGAGGCCAGTGTGGCTGCTCCCTTCACCTCCCACACTAGCAACATATCATGTGTGCCTCAGGTGGTGTGTGAGGGGCGCTGTGCACTGACCACCAACTTCTCTGTGTTCAAATACATGGCTTTGTACAGCATCATACAATTTGTCTCCGTGCTTATCTTGTATTCTGTAAGTAGAGAAAATATACATCATATATGTACATATTAATGATGATTTATGATTACAGGACACAAGAGAACTAAATGCTTTTTTTACCAAAAAATTACTCTAAAAATTCATTTTTATTCATTTTCATTTTGTGTTGAAAAATACCGTATATACCAGAGTACAAGACGACTTTTTTTTGCCAATTTTGAGACACCTAAATCGAGGGGTCATATTATACTCCGGTGATAAAACACAAACCTATGACTCTGAGGTGAACATTAAGCCACTTTACCTTGAAATTCATTCTGCAGACACACACGTGCATATATCATTTACCGTGTGTATGTGTGTGTGTGTGTGTGTGTGTGTGTATATATATATATATATATATATATATATATATATATATATATATATATATATATATATATATATTATATATATATATATTTATTTATTTATTTATTTATATAGTGGTACCTCTTGATTCAAATTTAATTCATTCTTTTTGGCTGTTCAAATTGCAAAAATTTGAATTAGGAAGCAATTTTAACCATTGAAATTAATGTGAAAACATTTAATCCTTTCCAGTTTATTTTAAATAAAAAAATTCTACACTCAACCCCAGCTATTGCAAGAAATTGGTCCCTTAACATCATCTCAATAGCTAAAAATGCAATAGCCATTGTTAAGGAGTAATGGGAAAAACTAAAATTGGTCTTAACCCACCAGAGTGGCAACATGAATCAACATATTGGCACCTTGTTTTCCCCTCATCTCATCATAATTCATAGATATTCTTCACATTTTGAGAGTATAAAATAAACACAGACATGAAATGCATTAAAAAAATAAATAAATAAAAAATAACGGGCATAACAAAAGACTCATTTACTTCGGTGTGAAACTCCAGAGTCCCGATGAAGACTAGACAAGCCTCTCCCCGGGTCCCCGCCTCCCTCACATGCACTAAATACAGGAACACATCGCATAGTATTCTCCCCTTCCCCCTCCCTCCATCCTTATCCTCTCCCATTCGATACGCAAACAGACCGAGTAGGTTGCCCCCCCCCTCTCTCCCTCCTCCACCCACTCACCATCCTCCCCCCCCCTCCTTCCCTCTTCCAGCCACTTACCATCCTCCTCTCCTCCCCTCTCTCTCTCTCTCTCTCTCTCTCTCTCTCTCTCTCTCTCTCTCTCTCTCTCTCTCTCTCTCTCTCTCTCTCTCTCTCTCTCTCTCTCTCTATCAAGTAGAATATATTGTCACAGCATCACTTCCAACAGGAATTATTTCAAGAAAAGTATAAATTATCGTATAAAAATGCAAATCATTATATTATCATAGCTTGATTGTTTAAGGTGTTAAATATATCTTCATAAGTAAATAAGTTTGCCAGTGACCAGAGTAGAAGGCCGCACTGACTGCGGTGGTAGGTAGAAAGTGACCAGGGTTGGGGGCTGGAGTAACCAAGGCAACTAGGGGCCGGAGTGACTTGAAAGCCGTTCCTGAGTCGCAATAGAGAGAGGTGTTCACAGCGAAATGCAAGTGAGACCGGCTGACTGGCGGGAAGGCACATCGGCCACCATGTGTTTTTGTGTTCGAATTGAGAGGCCGTGTTCAGATAGGAGGTCAAAATTTGTTCGCCAAATGTGTTCGGATTGGGAAGTGTTCGAGTAAAAGGGTGTTCGAATCAAGAGGTACCACTGTGTATATATATATATATATATATATATATATATATATATATATATATATATATATATACACACACACACACACACACACACACACACACACACACACACAATTCATTGGCTTACCAGGCAGCTCCTCTCTAGCGGTGTGTGTTGACTGGCGGCTTCATTGTTTAAGCGGTGATCATACTGGCAATTATTAACACTATCATGGCATGTTTTTTGTCTAGTGTGGCAGGTCAAGTGAGGTGTGTTGGTCAAGTCACACTTCCCCACTCACATGCCACATTTAGGATGGGTGGTGGTGGGGGAGGGAAAGATCTTTATACATAAAACACATCTTATTTTTACTTAAATGGTGATATGGAAGAAAAGTTAGAAATTGGTAATGAACCAATTTATATAAAAACAAAGACAGACAGAAACAGGAGTAAAGGAGATGAAGTGGGTTTAGAGAATAAGGCAAACCCATGATTTATGATGAAATAGCAGCAGTGGAGGAATCTGGTGACACCCTCACCCCACACCTAAAATGCCTGATTCCAAGCACACCATGATAATAATCAGTTGCTAATTAGATGAACAGAAACCATGGCCATATTCCTGCCATTTTGGAGTTCAGAAACACCTGGAGTTGTCCAGAACAGACAGTAAATTTTGCCATGGTAACAACGCACTCAAGTGAGGGAACGAACCGCCACTCAAGCCTCTCATATTGCGGATTTGCAGTGATAGTCTCTTACCATAAGCCAACCATGTGGAGCTCCTTCCACCATTAAGGGAGTCGTCTTATATACCAATAATTGCTCAAAATCTAAATTTTTCCCTCAAAAATTAGGGGTCGTCTTATACTCCGGGTCACCTTATAGTGCGGTATATACGGTAATACTTTTAGGAATTAAGATTTATTGAGGTTGATTCAGTATTATGTTTGCAGGCTTATTCCAATCTTTCTGATGCACAATTTCTCTACATTGATCTCTTCATTGTGACTGTCATTGCCATCTTCATGGGCTACACAGGACCCAGCGAGTGAGTCAAGGATATTTTTAGTTGTTTGAAAGATTTCTATAATCAACATATTATCAAATGGTTCTTTCACTCTAAACTAGAAAATGTGAAATTAATCTTCATGAGAATTTTAAGCTTTTCAGCGTCTTGAACATTTCAGTATTATGTACTAACGATCATACCTCAAAGAAATCTGATATGGGAACATTTTACCATATTGATAAGATTGTGAATAATCATCGAATGGTATTAAGTGCAATGCTTTTGAAATAGCTTGTTATATAGTGGTTCTATATTTATTTTTCAGGGAATTGGTACCACAAAAGCCTTTAGGAAACCTCTTGGGTGCTGCAAACATGTTCTCTATCCTCTCCCAGATCTTCCTAGTCATTCTTTTCCAGGTTGTAGCATATTTCTTCCTTCTTCAGCAATTATGGTGAGTTGTAAAGCGATGCAAAAAGGATAAGGAATGTCAGTAGTGCCTTTATTAAAAGTGGAGTCCTAAGTTCATGTGGGGTTACTTTACATAAATAGAGGAAAGAATTGAGAGTAATAAAATGGGTACCAAATATAAATTAAGGAGAGATAGATATATTTCCGGATACTTGTCTGCCTCCAGGTTTGAGCCAAATAAGCCGTCAGAGGAAGAGTCAGAAAATGTTGTGTGCTGGGAGACAACTGTTATCTTCTATATTTCAAGCTTCCAATACCTCATCCTGTGTATCACATACTCACCAGGCAAGCCATTCAGGAAGCCACTCGTCACTAATGGTGCGTCACAGAATTCAGTATCATATTTATGAATTTATGCATATGTGTGTTATGTATTTCATTTGCTTATATATTTCTTTATACTTCTTTATACTTTATTTCTATATCCTGCACAATTGGTTAACTAGTTTGTGAAGGATTGAAACAATTAAAGATGACTGGATTGTTTTGTGTATTTTTTTTAATGAACTGGCTAAGATGGTGCTCTTGTTCTTGTTCATGATCAGCGTGGTTGACAGTGGCACTGCTGGTGCTGGGGACTGCCAACCTGCTGATGGTGCTTTCTCCGTGGTCCTGGCTAATGGATTTCATGAGCCTCTATTATGATACAAACAAACACATGATGTTCCGGGTCACATTGCTTCTGATGGTGGCCATACACATGGTTATTTCTTACTGTATTGAGGTGGGTGGTGTTGAGAGATGCATTCTTGTCACTGCAACATACCATGCTGCAGAATTTGAAGTCTGTGAATGATTTAATTTCTGTTGTCTTTCCTTCCTTAGCTGCTAGTCAACAGTGGTTCCCTTAAGAAGTGCTTCCAGTGTTTGACCTGCAAGCAGAACCCCAAGAATAAGTACAAGACAGTGCTGCGGGACATGGAGGCAGACCCCACATGGCCCCCCATGTCTGCTCCGCTCTATGGGCTATAGGGTTTCCTCAGAGTTGGGCATTCAGGTTAAGTCTCCAATAGTTGTAGAAATTTTATAAATTATTTTAATTCTTTGTAAATGTCATAGATATATATTTTTATTGAATTCAAAGTTTGTTGGAACCTTGAACATTTTTTTTGTGGCAAAAGCAGTGACACAAAATGTCTTTTTTACTTAGAAATGACATTATTTTGCCACTTTTATAAATAAGAATCTGTTTGTCATTTATAGGATGTGAAAGTGATCTTATGTATATGAAGAATTATGAATGTTGGTCCTTAGAGATCAATGTCTCACCCCACGGTGGTGTCACCTGTGTGCGTGTCTTGTCCACGGGTCATGGGGGCGCAAAATTTCAAACACTACTGTATCTAACAATGATTCTGTCACCAAACTGAACTGAATATTTAAGTATCATATATGAAAGTATGTACAATGAAATGAGTGTGTTTTCATACCAATGAAACATCTCAACGATAGGAATATTTCTTGGTAATGAAATGATTTGGACAAGATGTACTTGCGTGATTTTATTCCTGCTGGATGACTGACCTTTGGTCCTCGAAGAAGAGGTCTTCCTCTCTGAAGGAGTGAGTGAGTGAGTTAGTGAGTGAATGAGTCCTTCTTGGAGGAGATCAAGTTTTCAAGTAATAGAATGGTAGATGTGAAATTTGTTGAAGATGGTGAAATTTTCTCTCTCTCTCTCTCTCTCTCTCTCTCTCTCTCTCTCTCTCTCTCTCTCTCTCTCTCTCTCTCTCTCTCTCGTACAATTTCTTTGCTGCCCATATTATGTTTTCTTAAACTATTCATGTTATATTAAATGTATCCCTGGTTTGGCAGACTAAGATTAAACAGGACCTATATTTGCATCTCCCAGATGCAGAGTGTACTAAGTACCTAAGATGTACATTTACGTCAACTAGGAAGCATGTTATGTCCTCTGGG
The DNA here is from genome assembly GCA_020233015.1 of Callinectes sapidus. Lineage (NCBI taxonomy): Eukaryota > Metazoa > Arthropoda > Malacostraca > Decapoda > Portunidae > Callinectes > Callinectes sapidus. Next base: position 22,763,113 of record CM035181.1, read on the forward strand.
GTGAAGGGGCTGAAAGAGATGCTCATTGAATTTCCTTAGATTATGTTAATATATATATATATATATATATATATATATATATATATATATATATATATATATATATATATATATATATATATATATCTACTATATTTTTTTTTTTTTTTTTTTTTTTTTTTTTTTTTATCAAGGTGGTTAATTCAGCCCTTTGGCACAGCAGTCACTGGTATTGGATTCCCAGTCACAGGTATTGGACTCCCAGTCACTGGTATTGAACTCCTTTTGCATGCATAAGGAAGGCAATATCAAAATGCTTTCTTGTTAGGAGTCTTTCACTGCTGTAGGATCTCATACAGCACTACAGTACCTATATAATCTCAGTTTTTTACATTACATACTCATAAATTAATCATGTGAAAGGTTAATTTAGGACTGGAGCTATAATTACTTATTCTAATTATTTTATCTATATTCATTTACTTTCCTTTATTCTTTGTTTTATCTAAGTTAAAAGTAGGCAGAATAATTTAAGAAGCCCTTGGTTTCAACATATCCATTTGTCTTTAAATCCGTTGCTGATACCTCGTATTTCCACATTCCATCTCTCCTACCCAGCCTTCCTTCTTGTTTCTCAAATACTCTAACATTCTTGTCATGCCTTTGTGTGATGTATTCTCTCATACCTTTGCAGTATTTAACCTACCATTGCTTCTGTAGTTGTAGAGTGACATACCTGCTTCGATTTACAAAAACTTTCTTCCCCATTTGTCTAGAGAGGAAGTAGGTAGTTTATCAAATGGTATGTTTGACTGTTTAACAAAACCAAATTTGATTCAGTGCACTTTTAATTGTATTTATTTTGTATGATGTAATGTTAATATATGCATCATAATAGTTCCCATCTATCTCTATATTTGACTGAAATTCTAACCAAGTTCCAATATGCAATTCCCTCAGTGTTATTCTCAGTCATCATTGGTAATGTGTAGGGAATTCAGTGGCAACATTCTTCTAACACAGTCACAACGTGTGCCACCTGGCCAGCCTCTTCCTGTCAATGTTTGTCTGGAGAGGGACTTCAAAGAACAGGAATAGATAGCTAAGAACAATGAATTTTACACTAAAAATGAACTGCTTATTTTTTCTTTTAATGTCATGCATATTTTAGAAATGTTATATACTTGTGGCATCTGGTTTGGTATTTTAAGGAAATAACAAAAAGCAAAACAAGAATTCAGTTTTGTAAAATGACCAAGTTTTGAAACTTATAAGAATTTGGCAAAATTCATGTGTGGTTAATTCTGAACTTTTATACATAGTTGTTTGTGTGCATACGTTATTCACCATGATGAACAGTTTGTCATGTTTATTTTGTGTGTGTGTGTTTGTTTTGTCTCAGGCAGCTTGCTGTACCACCCAGTAACTAATAAGGTGTGTTGATCTTCAGCTTTCCTGTATTTCATAGTGCAAGCCACAGAGAAATGTTCCTCTTCAGTTGCACTTTGTATACCACTTAACACTTCATTCTGTCATTTTGTGATTCCTGAATACTAATGGTATCCTATGCCACTTGATTTGGTTTCTTTATACATGTAATCCAAATAATTATGTATTATCTTTTGTTGACATATTTACAGAAAATAGCACAAATTAATATGAGTCTGCAAGAAACTGACATCACTTAACACCTTTTTTTAATCAAAGGTTATAAGCACATTTAGAATATTACCACTTACGCACAAAGGGATGCTAGATGAACATTTTGTTTCATGACAGATATTGATCCAGTGTGTTTGTCTTGCAATACAGTTTGCACTATGCAAAGTGTACAGTATGTCTATATACAAAGATGCTCCCTGGCTTACAAATGAGTTAGGTTCCAGACAGCCATTCGTAAGTCATTATTTTTGTATCTATGATATTTTTGGTGTATGTGTCTAGGTAATGAAATAAAGCTCTGTTGAAAAATTACTATGAAGTACACCGTGATAAAGATATTGTAGATGTAATAATAAAGCAAAACTTATTATATCAATAAATTATGGAAATACTATCCTGTTGTCCTATAAGCACAAGTTATATTTACCATTATCTCCACTTTTTGGTATTGCCACTATCACTAATTTTATGCTTGTCACCAGCCAAAACTCCCACTTACATCTAGTGACAGTGTGTCCTGAATAATCATTCCCAAATACCTTACTTTATTATTCTTCCGTATAATTTCTTCACCCACTTTTTAGTTTTATGTAGGCCTGCTTGTACTGTTTCCCATCACAAGACTTTTTTTTTGTTTGTTTGTTTTTGTTTTTTTAGGATTAAACTTAAGTTTCTTCAGGCTCCAAGTTTAAATTTTTATCCAAATCCCTGGATAGGTGCTCATTATGCCCCTTAGCAATTTTGCATCATCTACAGACATATCACTCATGTAAATCTGAAAGGTGGTGTGTGCTAATATAGATCTGGTTTGTACCCCGCTTGTAACCTCACTCCAGCTTGAAGTATTATCTCTGATCATTGTCCTCATTTGTCTGTCAATTAATTTTACACTTTTTTATCATTCTTGTTGAAGTAACACAGATTTTTAAGGATTTTTTAACGGTTATTGTTACAGATTAACATTTCTACACTCTTGAGAGGACAAGCACTCTTTTTAACCCTAGAACGATATCGCCCAATTTGACTGATGGTTGTGGAACTGTGACTCCATTTGGAGTCACAGTTCCACAAATCTTTTAAAAAATATATATATGGATCATCTTGATTGCATTACACTGGATGGGATATGGAAGATAAACCATCTTCTAGTACAGTGAAAGTAAAAATGCACAAATTTATGATCATATTAAAATTTTTATGAATTTTTACAAAATTTATTGATAAAAGTAGTGACTACCATATAATGTATAAACACGAATGCTTTGAAAAGAAAAGCTTGAAAATTGAATATTCTTAAACTAAAATAGTTGCTCTTTCTTAAAAATGGTGTATAAATTCTAGTATGCATCTGCAATTGTGTTTCTTGGAATAAATGAGTGACCAATTTTTGTTTATTAGATTTTTTTTATAAATAAACATAAATAGATAGACTGAACATGAATTCACACAAAATCACTCATCATAATAATTGAAATCATTTACTAGAAAATAATGTTAAATTATACACTCTGAATTTCAATTGTAGTGCTGTGAAGATGAAAATGGCTTATTCCTTTAGTGTGATTTTTGATAGAATAGTCAAATCTCTCTTTACGAGTGGTTGCTAACCCAGAGTTTGTACAAAATGAAGGCATTTGTGACAGCAATGTTTATGATGCCATAAAACATGCACAATGGTCATCTTTGTTTTTTGCGGCTAGTTGAGTAGCGGACACACATTTGGTCTTGTTATAAAGATTAATCATTTCATAGACTTAAGTGAAGGTAATATCCCCTATGAAATCTATAACTATCTTCAGCCAAGAGCTGTTGCAAACCCTCCTCAGACAAGTGATAGTGATGAGCCATGTCAACGTTTACTATAAAACAACCCAGAAGGAAAACAGAGAAACAACTATTACACATAGGTAGAATGAGAGAAAAAACTATACAAGACTCATATCAAGTCCTGCTACACGTATTTAGTATGAGTTACAGATACTAAGACTCCATATATCACATATACAGGCCTATAAACAATGTTTTCCCTCCTACATATGTTCATGAGTTCATATTTCATATACAGTAGTGTGGGTCCACTTGGCGTTGGTGTCTTATCTACAAGGGAAAGAATAATACTAGAGAGTAGCGTATCCATTCCCCTCTAGATCTGAGGACTGACTGACGATTGAGAGACACCCGGAGGCCAAGGAAAGAAGCGTTCGTGAAAAATGGAGCGTTTTTTCAAAACCACGATTCTTGTGACTCTGTGTAGTCACAATACTGTTCTAGGATTAAAGGGCTTTAATTGAAATAATACAGATTTTTGAGATGTATTTTTTATAGGTGTATTGACAGATTTACAGCATTTTTGTGTTTGTGTGGGAAAACCTTTTTCAAGGTTTTAGTTGAAGAGAAGCTGGTTTTTAATTGTTTTTATGGTTTTAATGACAGATTAACATCTCTGCATTACTGAAAAGAGAAACTTTCTTGAGAGGGGATCTGTTGTAAGTAATGTGAGTTTTAGAAGATATTTCTATAGTTCTATTTACACACAGGTACTGATCTCTTCTGAGCTAAGGAATAGTTTGTGAATGTAAATGCAATGAGTTACAAATGGTCTGAGTCCCACAACAAAGTATGCCAGATGTGTGACATGGGAGAGGATGAAACTGGCTGGAGCATGTAAAGTATGCCAGAAACAGGAATGACATGGTACAAGTGGTGCTGAGAGAATTGGAGAAAATTAGGGTGAAGACAGGAAGATAATGATGGTGCTGATGTGAGTGTTTGGAGAGACTGATGAAAGGATGATTGTAGTTGGCAAGGAGTTCCCGTTGAGGACGTGGCATGTTAGATGCAGGAACTAGCAGTGTAAGAGATGGAGTTTGTTCTATGTTTGTCCTTGTTTTTTTTTCTTTCTTCATCACCTACAGGAAATCACCTTTAACATCTAGATCAAGAAGAAAGCCTCTAAGATTAAGAAGTCCATTGCCATCTTACCTTACAGGTAACTTCCAGGTAGCTTCCTCCAAGTCAGCACTGCCTCTCTCCCTGCTGCTTACCTCCTTTCCCCTCCACTCCCCACGCTGTCCTGTTGTCACCAGGATTAGAAAATTACAATATAACAGAGCCACTATCCCAACGTACCGCCCCATCAAAATTTACAAAGAAGTGGCTCTAGAACTCGCCACTTCCCTATGTTCCATTATGAACACAAGAATTTACATTATTACGAAAGACAGAATAAGGAGAGTAGACAATAACACAGGAATTAATGAACTAAGAACAAAGTGCCGTTTAATTAGCTCAGTGTTTGATATGAGGTGATAATTATATGTTTTTTTTTTTTTTTCTTTATTTTTCGGTTTTTCCTGTTTTTCGTCCCTTTTTCTGTTTACCATGTTTTTTTTCTTTATTTTTCGTTTTTTTTTCTATTTTTCCTTGTTTTTTTTGTTTGTTCAATTTTCGATAATCTGAGACAAAATGTATGATGGTTTACCTTGTTTTTCTCTTTATTTTTCGTTTTGTTCAGTTTTTCTTTGTTTTGTATTCAATTTTCGATAATTTGAGAAAATATAAGATGGTTTACTTTAATTTATCTTTATTCTTCGTCTATTTTCTCTGTTTTTTGTGTGTGTTTCGTTCAATGTTCGATCATTTTAGTGAACTGTGTCATGTCTGGCTTGATAATTTGTCCTTTTTAATCATCCTTTATCTCATTAATAATCGTTCTGTCACTTTTATAACCCACTAGACTAGCTAGATTTAAAAAAAAATACCCAATTAACATTTATTTTACACATTCATTCATATTTTCAGGACGTTGATAGATAAATAATAATAAATAGACTCTTACTGCGCATTTAGCCATTCACCTCTCCGAATGGGAAGAAGAAACAGGAATGAAGGAGAGGGTTTAGAATACTTTAGTGCCTCACCAGTCCTCATACGGGAAGGAAGCACGCCGCCAGCCTCCTCAACACCGCCATTACCACCACTCGAGATTTGAAGGTTAGTACTGAACAATTTGCTTGAGAAAGTGAATATAATGATTTTAAGGTTCCCTGGATTTAATTGGTATATATATATAAGTTTGTGTATTTAATTATGTTACTAATTGTGAATATTTTGTCGTAATTAAGGTTATAATTAGAAACTGTAGTTGTTAGCGTGGTGAAGTGATTAGCCAGGGTAGTTATAAGTAGTTAAGGTTTTAGTGACGTAAGCTTATCATTGTTAGGTAATTAAGTGATAGTTTAAGTAGTTTCGTGGTTATTGTTGGGTAATTAGTGTACAGTAGTTAAAGGCTTGGTAAGGTATTGGCTAATTGGTGTGTTCATACTTAAATAATAGTCGTTTGCTGATAGTTTCGTAGTTTATTCTGCTTATTAATTTTCTACAGCTTCACAAACTCACGTGGGGATTCAAATAGTACAAACTTTAGCCATTAATCTTCTGACCGCCATACGCACTTGCTAATGTCAATAAAAGCGTCTAATCACACCTAAAACTTGTGGTAAAAATGTGTCTTAGTACTGAAGTAGTTATTATAGTACAGACTCTGGCCATTAATCTTCTCACCTCCATAGACCCTTTCTAATGTCAGTAAAAGCGTCCAATCACACCTAAAACTCGTGGTAAAGAGGTATCTCAGTACTGAAGTGGAATAGTTATGCTTGTTATGCCTGTTAGTGACCGAAGCGAACTAATGAAACCAGTCTAGAATCAACTAAATAGCAAAGGATAATTCGGTAGTTAACTAAAGAGCGAAGGGTTATTAAATGGTAGTTACGCTTGTTAAGTTTATTTTTTCATCTCTCTCTCTCTCTCTCTCTCTCTCTCTCTCTCTCTCTCTCTCTCTCTCTCTCTCATCCTTTCGTATTTTTTTCCCTTTTCGTTAGTTTTTTTTCTCTTCTACCTTTATTTTACTTCTTTCCTTCCTTTAGTAAAAATTCCTCCCTTTTCTGTTTTTTTCTTTTCCTTCTATTTCTTTCCTTTTTTTCTTTCAACTTCTTCCCCCCTATCTCTCTCTCTCTTTCTCACCGAGAAAAATTGAGGAAAAGAGGAAAAAAATCAGGAAAAAGGTGAAAAAATAAGGGAAAATCGGTCTTAATTTCTTTTGTGTGTGGGTGGGTGTGCGCGCGCGCGCGCGCGCGTGTGCGCGAGGTCAGATGAGGTCACGCTTGGTCAACTTGGGTCATGGTTTGTGCTCTTCAGCTATGACGGAGGAGGAGGAGGAGGAGGAGGAAGAAGAAGAGAAAGATGGAAGATGAAAGAGGAAAGGAGGAGGTGGTGATGAGGAAAAGGAGGGAAGCAAAGAGGAAAGAGAATGGCATGATGGAGAAAGGAGGAGGAGAAGGATGGAAGAGGAAGAAGAACGAAGAGAACAAATAACACCAACATCAATAATAATCCCCAAAACACACACAAAAATAAAATGAAACCCATCCTAGTTTTCCAATGCTTCAGTTTTCTCTTTTTTTTCAGGGGTGACTGAGGTGGAACGAAGGAACAAGGCGGGTGGATCACAGGTGGATATTTAGCAGGTGGCAGGTAACGGACGGGAACTGTGAGTGGATTGTGGTACTGGGGAAATAAGGGGGGAGAGGGGGAGGTAGAGAGAATGGGGATGGAGAGGGGAGAGGTGGAGAGAAGGAGGGAGGGAAGAAGAGGGGGAGAGGAGGGAGGGAGGAAGAGGGGGAGAGAAGGAGGGTGGAGAGGGGAGAGGGAGGAGACTTTGGGGTTAGATTTAGCAGCGAAAAAAGTAAAGTGATGATTGTAAATAGGTCACAGGATGAGGATAATATTACATGGAGACGGAGAAAATGAGCTAGAGCAAACGTGTGAGTACAAGTACCTTGGGGTAAGTATGAGTGCAGATGGTTGTGAAAAAATGAAGTATGAAAAGATAAGTCAGATGAATCAGTGGGTTGGTCGAATGGGGAGTGCAGCAAGGATGAGGGCATGCAAGTATGATGTGTTGCTGGAAGTATGGAAGAGTGTGGCTGTTCCAAGTGTAATGGATGGCATGAATGTGGTCGCATGGAATGAAAGTGAGATAGAAAAGCTAGATGTAGGACAGAATAGAATGGCACTGAATGCACCTAGGTATGCAGCAGCTATAGAGGCACTAAGAGGTGACATGGGATGGAGCACGTTTAGGGAGAGACATATGAAAGCAACTCTTAGATACATCTAAGGTTAGATTTGAACGAATGGAAGACACAAGACTGGCACGGAAGGAAAGCGTATTTGTGGAGTGAAAGGAACAGTAGATGGATGAAGGGATGCATGAGGATGGTAAACAGGAGTAACATGCAAATCTTATGGACATATGGACGGAGTGAGGGAAGACAGGGCGAGTATGAATGGAGAATGTCGCATGACAGTGGGGAAGGGAATGAATTGGATGTGAGAAAGTGGGAAAGTGATAGACAAAGAAGTGAGACGTGTAGGCCTGAACAAATGGAGGAATGGGATGGAGAGAAAGGACACTTTGGAATTGTACAAGGAAAAAGAGACACCAGGGTATGAAAGGTGGTATGATGGAAGCCTGGGTAGTGACCTCTTTCGAGCCAGAGCACAGTGTATGGATGTGAATGTAAGAAACTACAGATGGCCTGAGTCAGGTAGCAAGGTGTGCCAGATGTGTGACATGGGGGAGGATGAGACGGTGGTGGAGCATGTATTGCTGCTGGAGTGTGACAAGTATGACTGCGAGAGAAGGGACATGATGAGGCTAGTTCTGGGCTGGCTGAGATGGGATATGAAGAGAATGAATGATAGGGTTGAAAGGACTGGCAGGGTTGGATGGATGGTGTTGCTGTTGGGGCTGTGTGGGGACACCACAGCAAGAATTATTGCTGTTGGGGCTGTGTGGGGACACCACAGCAAGAATGATTGCTGTTGGGTCTGTGTGGAGACACCACAGCAAGAATGGTTGCTGTTGGGGCTGTGTGGGACACCACAGCAAGAATGATTGCTGTTGGGGCTGTGTGGGGACACCACAGCAAGAATGATTGCTGTTGGGGCTGTGTGGGGACACCACAGCAAGAATGATTGCTGTTGGGGCTGTGTGGGGACACCACAGCAAGAATGATTGCTGTTGGGGCTGTGTGGGGACACCACAGCAAGAATGATTGCTGTTGGGGCTGTGTGGGGACACCACAGCAAGAATGATTGCTGTTGGGGCTGTGTGGGGACACCACAGCAAGAATGATTGCTGTTGGGGCTGTGTGGGGACACCACAGCAAGAATGATTGCTGTTGGGGCTGTGTGGGGACACCACAGCAAGAATGATTGCTGTTGGGGCTGTGTGGGGACACCACAGCAAGAATGATTGCTGTTGGGGCTGTGTGGGGACACCACAGCAAGAATGATTGCTGTTGGGGCTGTGT
>CM035181.1:22839343-22854286 GCA_020233015.1 Callinectes sapidus
CTATTTGGTCTACCACATATCCTTGTCATCTCTATAGTTTAAATATTCTACATAAGAAAGTAATTAGAATAGCAACCAACAGCGACTTCCTTGCACATACACCACCCCTATTTAAATCAATGAATATCCTGCAGCTCCCTGATTTATCCACTCTTTATTGCCACTTATATGTTTAAACACTTAAATAGCAATCACACACCTACAACACTATCACACCACTATTCTACACGCAACAGGCACACGTCTAATATTCCTAGACACAGCTTAACCCTATATAGACAGTCATTAATATACAAAGGTCCTACAGTGAAAATTCTTTTATTATCAAAGTACTAACTATACATAATAATATTATGCACTATTATCACAATATATACATGTATATGAATTGAATGATTCCCTACTATATATACAAGTACTACATACATACAGCTATTGAAAGCCTAATATTGCCTCCTATTTTATGTTATTAACCTCACCGCTGTTACTGCCCCTCGCCGGGTCGGCGGCAGAAACTATTTGCTGACAACCGCCCCCCTTTCCCTTGTCCCCTCTAGCCGCGTCCCTTCTACTGGCCAATCAGGCACAAGATATCCACCTGGCCGCAAACTCAGGTCCTCACTACCACTTCTGCACCAATGTCATCATTGCCAATCTAATAGCATTGCCAACGCTATCTTCACACTAGGCGCCGCCGCAACACTACCCTCCCCCCACAAAATAGTCGTCCTCGACTATTCGCAATCCCTTCCACACATATTATAGTCTGTCCACCACTGAGGTCTTTTCCTCGATCTGAGGGGGCGCGACACTTACAGGCTCGTCCTCTGGGTGCTCCTGTGCACCGTCAACACACCCTGCAACATTGTCTATTTGCCCCTCGTCCTCCACATCCCTGACGCTCCCCGCCTCACTGTCTGGCGTCGAGGGTGGGCCCCGCTGGCCCCACGTGAAGTGGCCTTCCTCCACAGCAGCCCACAGACGATCGACGTGGACGATGCGCGGCCGCTTACGTGCGCCATCACCCAGCTTGTAGGTGGCAGCCGAGAGTCGTTGCAGGATGGTGTATGGGCCTTCCCAGTTGCTCTGCAGCTTCGGAGTGAGGCCTCGTTTCTTGCGAGGATTATACAACCAGACGCGGTCCCCCACCGCGTACTGGGTGTCCTTGGCTCGCGACTGGTACCAGCGAGTCATGGCTTGCCCCGCGAGGGAATGTAGGAAAAAATGGCACCGGAAAGAATGGCACAGGAAAAAATGGCACAGGAAAAAATGGCACAGGAAAATAAGGCACAGGAAAAAATGGCACATTGTTTAGTCTAGGAAAAAATGGCACAGTACAAAATGTGCTAAAAAAAACCTCAATCTAAAAACAATACAATCAGACAGTACAACCTAACCTAACCTAACCTAACCTAACCTAACCTAACCTAACACTTCTGATCGATTTCGAATATAGGCTTTGAACACTTATAACATAAGAATGTAGGCTTCGAACACTTATAACATAATAATAATTTTCCAGTTTCAGATATCGTTTGATTTCTGATCAATATAGGCTTCGAACACTTATAACATAATAATAATTATCCAGTTTCAGATATCGGTGTATATGCTTGTGTGCCATTTTTTCCTAGGCTAAACAATGTGCCATTTTTTCCTGTGCCATTCTTTCCAGTGCCATTTTTTCCGAGTAGCCCCGCGAGGCGAAGGTTGCTCGACACCTGTTGCCGCGTGGCCTCCATTCGCTGCTGCAGCGCCACCACGAACTCAGGTGCCGTCTGTGGTAGCTGACCGTAGCTCCTCCCCTGGTGGTCGTCCAGTGGCCAGGTCCAACGGCAGCCGCATCTCCCGACCAAACATCATCCTGGCAGGAGTGTAACCTGTAGCCTCCTGCTGCGCCGACCGGTATGCCATCAAGGTAAACGGCAACCACAGGTCCCAATCTTGCTGGTCAGAGCTGCAATACTTGGCCAACTCTTCCGCCAGCGTCCGGTTAAAGCGCTCCACCATGCCGTCGCTCTGAGGGTGAAGAGGGGTAGTGCGTATCTGGTGGACTCCCAACAGCTCACAGCACTGCCGGAACACCTTCGACTGGAACTCCCGCCCCTGGTCCGAATGCAGCTCACCTGGAATACCAAACCTAGAGAAAAACTCTCTTACCAGTACTCCAGCTACAGTTTCTGCCTCGTGATCTGGGATACCGTATGCCTCTGGCCATTTGGAGAAGTAATCCATGGCCACCAGGATGTAGCGGTTCCCTCGGGGGGTGCACGGCAGTGGCCCCGCGATGTCCACCGCTACCCTCTCCATGGGGGCACCAGACTGGTACAGCTGCAACGGTGCTCGTGTGCGCCGCGCCGGTCCCTTCTTGGCAGCGCATACATGGCACAGTTTGCACCATTCCTCCACATCCCGTCTCATACCGACCCAGTACAGGCGTTGGCGCAGACGGCACAGAGTCTTCTTGCGCCCCTGGTGCCCACCAGAGACACCAGCATGAGCTTCCTCCAGCAGCTCGGCTCGCAGGGAGAGAGGGACTACCAGCAACCATGTGCGCTCCTGTGTCGCTGCATCCTCCCATGCCTTCTGTAACACACCGTCCTGTACGCGCAGCGTCTCCCACTGCTCCACCAACGCCTTTGTAGCGGGGCTTTCCGGGGACAATTCCTCCTTGGGCGGCTGTTCGCCTTCCTCCACCCAACGTAACACTGGAGCAATGTCAGGGTCTGCATGCTGGGCGTCTTTCCACCGCTGACTGGTCTCTCTCGGTCCGCCCTCCACTATCACCCGCTGACAGCTGACCACTCCTCGGCGTGAGCAGTGCGGGCACCCCACCTCACACGGCCGACGGCTCAAGCTGTCCGCGTTGCCATGGTTACGTCCCGGGCGATGCACTATCCGGTAGTTGTACTCCTCCAAGTAACTTATCCACCTCCACAGCTGTCCCTCTGGATTCTTCAAGGACTTCAGCCATCTCAGCGCCACATGGTCAGTACGGATGACGAACTCGGCTCCATACAGGTACGAGTGGAAGTGATCCACACTTCTCACTATGGCCAGCAGCTCCTTCCTGGTGACGCAGTAGTTCCGCTCAGGCTTGCTAAACTTGGAGCTATAATAAGCCAATACATACTCCTTACCTTCCTTTGCCTGAGACAACACTGCTCCTATGCCCTCCGCACTGGCATCTGTGTCGAGGATGAAGGGGAGGTGGGAGGCAGGGAAGGGCAGCACCGGAGCACTTATCATTGCTGCCTTCAAACCACTGAAGGCATCCTGGCAGGCTTCATCCTAGGTGAAGTGAGCATTCTTTCTTGTCAGCTGATGCAGGGGAGCAGCAAGGGTGGCGAAGCCTTCCACAAACCTGCGGTAGTAGCTGCACAAGCCAAGGAAGCTTCTCACGCTCGCTACCGACGTCGGGACTAGCCAATCCGCTACTGCCGACACCTTGTTAGGATCTGTGCGCACTCCGCCTCGTCCCACAACATGCCCAAGGAACGGCACCTCATGCTGGAAGAAAGTGCATTTCTTCGGGTTCAGCTTCAGGTTCGCCTCCTCCAGGCGCCCCAGCACCACCTCCAGATGTTGCAGCTCCTCCTCAAACGTCCCTGCAAACACGAGAACGTCATCCAGGTACACTAAAGCTACCTTCCACTGCAACCCTGCCAGCCCCTTCTCCATCAGCCGCTCGAAACACCCAGGCGCGTTGCACAACCCGAACGGCATCACCCTGAATTGCCACAGTCCCTGCCCGAAGGAGAATGCCGTCTTCTGCCTGTCTGCCTCTGCCACCCCCACTTGGTGATACCCTGACTTCAAGTCCAGGGTGGACAACCACTGAACACCAGCCAGAGCGTCCAGGGTGTCGTCTATCCTGGGCAAGGGATAGGAGTCCTTCACCGTAACATTATTCAGCGCCCTGTAGTCCACACAGAAGCGCTGGGTGCCCTCCTTCTTCTTTACCAGGACCACCGGCGACGACCACGGGCTGTCAGAACGCTCTACTATCCCCTGCGCAGCCATCTCCTCTACCATGCGTTGCATCTCTTCCCTCTTGGCCAACGGGACACGGCGATGTGGCTGCTTAATCGGCGGACTGTCAGCAGTATCAATGGAGTGCTGAACCAGCGACGTGCAACCAAGGTCTTGGGCATCTCGGCTGAAGACGTCCTGGTACTCCGTCAGCAGCTTCTCCATCTTCGCCACCTGCTAAGGGGTCAGTTTAGTAGAACTCCGTTTCGCCATGTCTACCATGTGGGGCGGTAACGCGGGTCTAGCGTCATCCGCACCTCCCTTCACCTCACCACCGCCGCTACCTGCTGCTGCTTGGCGACTACGGGCTGTCTCAGTGGCACCTGCAACCCCACCTTCCCTAACGACTCGGCAGTGCAGCTCCAGTCTCTCGTCCTCGACATCTGAACTCGTCACGGGGCTTTCCATCTGTTTCGCAGCACCCTCAAGGACCAGTGGTACAGTTTCCCCCTATACCTGCATCTGCATCCTCCCGAGGTCTACACACGCTGCATTCTGAACCAGGAAATCTAGCCCCAACAGACAGGGTTCCTCCATGTCGGCCACGAATACTGGTAGCTTCTCCTCAACGCCACCCACCGTGATCGTAGATAGCACGGGGCCTCGCAGCGTCGTACAGTGGCCAGTCACGCCACACAACTGCCGGTCTGACCCAGGGATATTTTGAGCTGCCACTACTTCTTCCCTGACGAAGGTCTTCGCCGCACCAGTGTCCACCACCAGGGGACACGGGCGGCCGTCCACTGCGCCCGACACTCGAACCGCCAGCGCAGCAGCATCGCGGCGGCACTTTACACAGATGGGGCCCGGGGACGACTTGGCTGGACAGCGGGCCGACCTCCCAGCCTGGTTGCGTTTCCCCCCACCATCATGACATCCTTCAGCTGCCAACCGGCAGCGCGGCGATGTCCCTGCCGTCCACAATTTTCGCAGCAGACCCTGGTGGGAGAACGTGCTCGCACATCCTCCAGTGAGCGTGTCTTCCGCTCACCTCGGCACTCACTGCGACGATGGCCACGTTGGCCACACCTCCAGCAGGACCCACTGAACTCACCAGAGCTGGTGCGCCTCCTCCTCCCCTGCTGTACTTGCGCGCGGCGAGCTGGTATGTGGCGGTGCGGCGGATTCTGGGCGGCGATGCGACGGTGTGGCGTCATAGCGGCGCCTGGGGTGCACAGGAAGGCCTCGAACTCCATGGCCTTCGCTAGTGCCTGCTGCACATCTGCTGGGTGCGCCTGCTTCACATAGATCTGCACCTGCTGCTCCTCCAGTGCATCTATGAAGGCGTCCCGGGACAGTACCGTCACCATCTCCTCCGCGGCCACTGGGTATGCATGACGGACCAGTGACTCCACCGCCTGGGCCAGCTGTGGAAAGGACTCACCCGACCGCCGTGTTCTGCCCTTCAGCTGCTCCCTATACACCTCGGCCTGGAACACACTTCCGAAGCGCCTTCTTAACGCCTCCACCACCGCGATATACGATGAGCGTTGACTCACCGTCATGTGGGCCAGAATTTCCAGCGCTGGCCCGCGCAGACTGGCCACAAGTTGCAGGGCTTTCTCCTGAGCGCCCCAGCCCTGTCCTTGGGCGAGCAGCTCAAACTGCGCATGGTATGCCTCCCAGGCCACCTGTCCACCAAACTCCGCTGGTTTGCGCGGGACAGATGCTACACCTGCATGCCGGGAAGAGACAGCGACAGACAGTTGTGATGGAGGTGCCAGTGGCGGTGACGGTGGTGGGGTGAAGGCGCCATCCTCGAGTGCGGGCGCGCTCCACATATACATCGACTGCTTTTTGCTGACACCACGGTTGACGTCACCGGGCTCCGAGAATGCGTAGGGGTGACCTTGACCTACTGACTCGGGAAACTCAGGCCGGCCCCACGCGCCGAGAGACTGCTCCTCGAGAGAGTGCCGCAGTCTCGTCACCTCCTCCCTCACTTCCTCCACCTTGCTCTCAACAACTTCAGTGCGCCCCTCGCACTGCTGTCTCACTTCCACAAGCTCCTGCGATAGGTCCTGCCGTAGCTTCTCGCCATGTTCCACAGTAAACTGTCTGGCTTCCCCCACTGCTGCTTGGAAGCCCTCTCTCATCAGGTCCATTCTTACCACCACTGCCCCGATTTCCTGCTTGAATTCCTGTTTTATTTCCTGTGCCATTTTGACGAACAAGGCTTTCAGCCCTTCCACGCCTGACTCACTGCCTTCCGGCTTCTCACTGCCTCTCGAGTCTGACTCCGCCATGGTGCCTTGTACCCGGCAATCTCGCTAGCCAAAACTATCCCAAAAACTCCTGACACCACTTGTTATGCTGGCCCCCCCGTCCACACACACCAACACACAGCTTCCAAGGCGACGACAGGTACACTCTTCTTACCAAGTACCAACAGCGTCACCCTCAGGACAGCATACAGGACAGGGTCGGCAGCACACACACACAGGGACACTTCTCGGCGAAGATTCGTGGCTAGCGAGGGAAGGGAGGTACAGACCCACAGACCCCAGACTTACTCAGAGAGGCAGGAAGACAGTTAAAGACAATGCACTACTTCCTTACTTTACTGGCACACAAGAGTTAATACAGGATGGCACACAGTACTTATACCACCACACAAACAGGGCAGGATCGCGTCCTCAAGGGAGAGCGGGGCAGGCAGGCGTCCTCTCACACTCCTAACTGGGCTGCAACTTTTTCCTCTCTCTCCTCACTGCCCCTCGCCGGGTCGGCGGCAGAAACTATTTGCTGACAACAGCCCCCCTTTCCCTTGTCCCCTCTAGCCGCGTCCCTTCTACTGGCCAATCAGGCACAAGATATCCACCTGGCCGCAAACTCAGGTCCTCACTACCACTTCTGCACCAATGTCATCATTGCCAATCTAATAGCATTGCCAACGCTATCTTCACACTAGGCGCCGCCGCAACACTATGTATTTTTTATATGGATTTTTATATGGATCTGTATGTATTTGTACAGTATATTTTTTTATTGCATATGTATGTATTTACACGATATATCTTCCTCATACGATGACGTCCTCATTACACTCTTCGTTTTTCCTTATTCTTTGATCTCATTACATTAGTATTTATATGGATATTATATTGTACAGTACCGTACAGTTACCGTATCGTTTTTCCTTATTCTTTGATCTCATTATATTAGTATTTATATGGATATAAATTTATCATGTTATATCTGTGTAGACATAATAAAGTGTTTAAAGTTTTTAAAGTGTTTAAAGTCTGCCACCAGTGGCCAGCAGCAGCAGGAATTAGCAGAGAGGCGCAAAACTGAATAATCTCTCACCTTTTTAAAATAACTTTACTACGTTCACCTCCACAAGTATTTGCAGAAACTCGAGCTACAAAATGTATTGTAAGCGCTTGCCACTCTGAAAAAGAAAAAGACGCCTTTTGTATTAATTTTCCTTGAAGTGTGAGGCAACCAGCCAGCTACCAACCAACCACTGTGACTCCTTTTGAAAATCCCGCGCCAGCAGGCGGCCAGCTGACCGTGGCGTGGCTTGGCTTGGGCTGCTGCTGTACTGGGCCATCCTCACTCCTCTCTCTCCTCCTCCAAGGTGCAGTGCGGACCTCTCTCTCTCTTGTTGTGGCGACCAGTGACCACCACCATCACCACACCACACCACCCCTGCCACGCCGCTGCCAGCCCAGCAGGAACCTCGCTGCTGGAGACTGAGTGGAGGAGACGTGCACCACCACCACCACCACCAGCAGGACACGGCGAGTGTGGTGACAAAGGCGGCCACACTGCAAGCTGCTGACTAGAAGAAGAAGAATAAAAAGAGGAAGCCTGCAACTCAAGGCCACCCAGTCAGCCTTGTGTGGGGTGCCCGCTACCCAGCCAGCCAGGCGGCAGCAGCAGCAGCAGCAAGGAGGCCGTCACGTGGGGACACCACCTACCACGCCACAAGCCCCCAAGGAACCACTCAGCAGCAGCAGCAGGTCAGCAGTGTGGGAGCCCTATAATAGTACTAAGTAGTTAGTTAGTTAGTTAAGGCAGTGTAGCTCCACACAGGGATTTGTACCTCTATTCCTCCTCCTCCTAGTAGTGGTAGTGTGACCGGGCAGCAACAGTAGCAGCAGGAGACCACAGTGTTGTGAAGAAGCCTTGTTGTATCCTTTGTTTTAGTAGTAGTCAATCAGCGTCTGCTGTCATCTGTGTCTGTCTGTGTGCCACGCGACAAGTCAATCAGCGTCTGCTGTCATCTGTGTCTGTCTGTCTGTCTGTCTGTGTGCCACGCGACAACCCCACAACACCCACCCACGCCACACTCACTCACTCACTCACTCGCTGGGCAGAAGCTCAACGTTTCCCAGCCAGCAGCAGCAGCAGCAGTAACGGAGGCAAAAATTACACTCCCAATATTGTAAAATGATATTACCATTACTTTTTCTGCCATCTTTTTTCAGTGTGTATTAAAAGTATCTATATACTATTAGTTTGTTCGTTAAGTTTTTCACTCGGTGATTTATTGTTCTTTCTATTCTTGTGCAAACTGTTGGTGAATATTGTAGCATTCTACTTATTGCAAGGGAGGAAGCTGGCACCAACATCAAGATTCAGAACAGCATGGCTTATCATCATTATTATTATTATCATTAATTTTTGTTGGTCTGTTTCTTTCTTTATACATACAGATGTGTGGTTGAGAAAGGGGTCTAAATGTTCAGTTTGTTGGCCTTCTCACAGGTCAATACACTGGCTATTCATTGCTGGACAAAATAAGGCACTTTGTCATTTGGAGATGGTTTTTCCTGTGCAGTACTCAAAACTAGACCTAACCTAACTGCCATAATGTAAATAAACCTAACCTAACTGAACCACACCCTAACCAAACTAAACCTAACTTGGGTAAATGTTTGCATCTCGTGTCACCACCATTGCCGCTGTGATCTGCCCCCTCTCAAGTAACCTATTTACTATTCAAAATTGATGTTGGCATTTCTAGCAACTTGCAATTCATACATATATGGGGTTCAAAATGCACAGAATAACGAGATCTGATGCGTGGATAAGGTGAGAAGTAGTGCTGTGAGACGGGTAACAATCTGGACAAATACTGAAGTGGGTCGTGGCAGCGTTGCAGGACAAGAGACTCTTGTCGTCAGTGATTTTTAATATATTTTTGTTACTATATTTATTTATTATTGTTTTATTTTCTTGTTTGCTTGTTTGTATTGCAGCGGGACAGTGGTGGCGAACGAGCAGATCCCCACCGGCAAGTCCTGCCATCCCTTATGCCCCAGAGCCCCTCAGGTCAGTGACCGCTGCACTGCCATTCTAAACATTTGCTTCTCTCTCTCTCTCTCTCTCTCTCTCTCTCTCTCTCTCTCTCTCTCTCTCTCTCCAGCCTATTCCAGTCATTCACCACTCTGTTAGTGAACCAATAATGTCTACCTATGTCTGTCCTGAATCTAGGCTTATCTAACTTGTTGTATCCATTGCTTCTGCGTGTCCTGCCCTGCTGGCTACTAATTTCTATCACCTGATCAGTGCTTCCTTTATCTATCCCTTTTACCCATTTGTAAACTTCAATCATATCGCCTCTTGCTCTCCTTGTAGTAGTAGGGAAGATGTTAGAAGCTGTCATAGCCCTTGCTATGATAGCTTCTTACATCTTCCCTACTACTGATGTCAAACTAATTGGGCAGTAGTTGTTAGCTGCATGTCACCTTCATCGGCTGTGGTTTTAGGGGACACAGATAACATACACCTGTAGGATCACCAGGCGAAGGCAGGGTCGACTCACTGGCAGGGTGAAGACAGGAGGAAGGTCTGCAGGTAATCTGGCAGGTATTTTGGGCCAGAGGTAGACCCTTCAACGGTAGCAGGGATTATGGTCGAGCGGTATACAATTTATATTAGTTTTTAGTTTTGGTGGATAAGTACACTCCAGAGGTTGTGGCTTAAGTGTATTAAATTATTTGTCTGTACAATTTATACACACGAGTGAAAATAGGCGGGTCACTAAATGTTCTGACACGGCCTGAGAGTCTTTCACTAGTTAAGTCACCACAAGTTCACCGGAATAAAGAGTCACACACAAGAGTCACGGCACGCACTTGTCCACATCACGCCACCCAACTTAGATCTGCCGTGCCGCACCCCAGCGGCGCGGCACGTAAGGCATGGTGGGGGTGTTGCATGTAGTGACATAAATTACTTGCACACTTAAATATTGTGGTTAGTAAGGTGTGTTAGTTACTCAGGTGTCTTTCATTAAAGTGACTTAGGTTATTGTTAGTAGTTTTAGTACTTGTCCAAGGTAAAGAGTACATTCTATGATTTACTGTATGGCAACTTAATCCGACGCATCTCTAGTCCAACAGGACAGGTATCGGGCCTGTATGAGGCGGAACGATACGTACAGACGATGCACATAATATACAAAATAAATTAGAATATACAAATATATCTCTACTTAACCAGTGCGCCTAACAGTAGTTACTACTTTCTGCCTTATCCCCTTTTTTGAATATGGGAACTACATTTGCCTGCCTCCATGACCTGGGAACTGTTCCTGTATCTAACGAATTACTGAATATCCTTGTAATGTGCTTATCTATAGTCAAACCATAATGTACTGACCCGTAAGGTGTGTTTTGCCACCTGTGCGATGCTGCCACATATCTTATTACTTCAAAGAAAACGGAATGAGCACCTTTCTCCTATTTATTTAAAGCATAACTACGAAAAAAAAGGCGTGCGAGATCCGATGATATGTGTAGCTAATTATACTATTAGTATGTTAAAAACATTCAAGATATTTATTGTATACGTGCAAATGAAACTGGTAGTTTATATATATTTTTCTTTTCTATGCTCCCGTGAGATACACAGTCATATTAATATAATGAGTGGTGTCCTTCCATCGTGGCGACCAGATAGGAAGTGACCCGGTATGTATGGGCGCGGCGACCTCACTCAACCCCCCTTCCCCCTCGGATAATCCCACCTCAGGTCAGTGGCAACGTCGCCTCACCTGATATGCCGCGTTTTCATATACGTATTTGTATCTCTTGATATCAAATAATTGATCATATCATCTGTTATTTTAAACATTTTAGACCATCCTTAGAACATGGTTTGTTGATAATACTACGAGTAGAAGACTGAGAGTGGCAAGGGGATGTATGTTTTGATTTGAGATTTGTCACCATGGCCAGTCACACCTTACGGGTCAGTACATTCTGGTTTGACTATAGTTGTTGTTCCCTACACTCCTTCAGAATTCTCTGAAAAATATCGTCTGGTCCTGGCGATTTAGTCTTCTTAAGCTTGTCTATCTCTTTTCTAACCATTCCCTATATATGTATATGTCATTTAATTTTTCAGCCTCTTGCCCCCTAAAAATTTGTTCCAGCCAAATTTCTACTTGATCTTATCCTCCTCTTTGGTATATACATGTATATATATTGCTCCTGTGCCATCTAAATTTCCCTAACTATGCCTCTCTACTTCATTTACTTGATCCTCCCCTCTGCCTACTTCTATTTCTTCCCAATTTACACTCTGTAGGTGAGTTCTAAGGTCCTGATAATTGGCTCTTCTAAAATCTGGCATTAAAGCCATATTTTGTTGTTCTTTCCTCTTTGCATTTATCTTGAATCTGATTTCATTATGATCACTATCACCTATCTCTACCTGACTAACCAAAGTTTCATTATTTGTTACCCTTGTCTCTTCCCTCAACCCCATTTATATCTAGTCTCTCTCTCTCTCTCTCTCTCTCTCTCTCTCTCTCTCTCTCTCTCTCTCTCTCTCTCTCTCTCTCTCTCTCTCTCTCTCAAGGTACCACCAACAAAAGTTCATTGCTTTCCTCTTTGCAACAAAGCAGCTTTTATAATCTTCTATTTATTTAGTTATTTCTCTCCACAAAGTATCTTAGAGGACAAATGTTTGTAGTCAATGTTTGTGTGTTGTGGACTGTTGGTGAGGCAGTTAGAGAAGTGATGTAGTGTTTGGTGACACGAATATTGAAGTAACTAAGAAATATTGCCACAGGGTAAAAATGACACACTGGACATTGTTAGCTGACACCTGAGACCAGATCAGACCAGACCTTGACCTAGTCTGGTCTGGTCTGTGAACACCAGTCTATTGCATTTGTCACCCTTGCATGTCTTTAGGAGCACACCATTAGCTGACAGTGTGGCCACTGTGGTGGTGGTTGAGGAGCACACCATTAGCTGACAGTGTGGCCACTGTGGTGGTGGTTGAGGAGCACACCATTAGCTGACAGAATGGCCACTGTGGTGGTGGTTGAGGAGCTGACAGGTCTAATAATAGTAGTAGTAGTAATAATAATAATAATAATAATAATAATAATAATAATGATAATAATAATAAGCGGTTTATTAATAAAGTTGTCCTGGGACTGAAAATTTGCACGCGGGGAAGGTGGGGGAATTACCTTATTCTAGAAGTGAAAACTACCTAAATGTAGGACTTGTGTAACTATGATCTACTGTTCATTGTTTATGCTCCGGATGATAGTGGGGATGGCACTTGGTCCTATCTGTGCGTGGGGCTTTCAAGGGCACCAGTTTGTTGGTGTGCCTCGTTCGAGTGGAAGGCGGCGCTTGTGGTGGAAGGAAGTGGCGGTGACGCTGGCTCCTGAGTAAGCCTGTCCTGAAGACGGTGAGAGCTTGGTGGTACCTCTGGGCCAGCGTGGGCAGGCTCAGGCTAGTTAGGGCAGCGTTGTAATCTACATATGAGGGCCCCAGAACCATAGGGACTCAAGCGCCATTTTTTTTAATTGAGAAAAAAGCGTCTGAAGTCTATAAACGATAGCTCCACTTCTAAGAAAGATATTGATTTCAACTAAGTTTCAGACAATAGCCCTGCTCTTCAGATTTTTTTTGGCCAAGAGTGAAAGAAAATGTATGGTGCATTTGTGTGCTAGCACGTAAAATGTCCCTCCCCCACTTAAGTTTCTGTATAATTCATTGCATGACCTGTGATTTAAACTTTGACAAAAATTTTAATGAAATAAATAATGATTTTTTTACACTTTCCTTGTGTCGCAATAACAAAAAGGGGATATTATAGCAATAATGATGATGATAATAATAATGATAATAATAATAATAGTAACAATGATAATAATGATTCATTAAGCTGCATTTAGGAATTGCATCACAGAGTAAATGTAAGGAAAATACAACATACATGTATTGGTACATAGTACAATACAATAGTTACTTAAAAGAAAGCAACAAAAATTGGAGGATGGTTTATGAGATGTTAGAGGAAATCATAAAAAATAACTCGGTAATGATGGTTAAACAAAGGATTAACATGTGGAACTTGTTATTCAAAGAAAAAGACTGGATAATCTGTACTCGCTCATTATGTTGCTATACATCCGCTAAAGAAGTGTGAGGTTGGGGGGAGGGGGCGGTGAAGTTACTACTGTCCTTCGTCATACTCCATGAGGTTGTCATAGCGGTGTGTTGATTGGCCCATGGTAATGCATTTCATATGGAAGAAAATGTTGATTGGAAGAGATTTGCCTATGTGCTGTGTGCCGTGCACTCTCATTGGTTGGCTACCTCCTGTTAATTTTGAGCCCCTCTGGTCCAAAACAGATGCGACCCCAGGCTCAAACGCCATACATAGAATAGTGCTTTACGTATTGATGTGTAGAGAGTACACTGGCTTCTACAAGACTTTTAACCTTACTGAAATCGGAAAACGGTGTCAGAAACAACGTAGCCAGACAGAGGAAGAGTTGCCAGTTCTGGAAATATGAATATCTCAATAATCAGGGAGGCGGCGCTTGAGCCCCTATGGTTCTGGGGCCCTCATATGCAGGGCCAAGGATGAGCCTGCACGCCCTTTTCTGGACTCTCTCCAGCTGGTGTAGCTGAGTGGTGTTCAGGGAAGATGATCAAGCTGGAGAGGCAGAAACAAGCTTAGAGAGGATAAAGCAGGTGTACACTCCCTTGAACTTGTTCGCCGGTGTTCCTAGAGACCTGAGTCTGCGCAACATGTACAGACGATAAGACGCAGCTCTTACCACACTGGCCACGTGCTGCCCCGGGAAAGATGGTTGTCCAGTTTTTGTGTGTGTGTGTGTGTGTGTGTGTCGGACTGAGGGTGAGGCAGGAAGCCCCTCCCTGCCTGTGTGGTGACGGCCTCCTCTGTTACAGGTGTCAGGGCAGCGTCCAGTGACGGGACTACCTCGGTGCATCCCCAGGGTTCCTGCAGGACTGGCCGTGGCCAGGAGCAGTGTTGCAATGGAGGGTGCAAGGCCAGGCAGCAGCAGCAGCAGCAGCAGCAACATGAGGAACAGCCAGGAGCAGTGGGCGACCCCAGGCGTGAGGACCTTCACTTGTGACCACTGCGGGAAAGTGTGCTCCACCAAGGCTGCCATTGCCAGACACGTCCTCTCCCATCTTGGCAAGGCAAGGCTGAGAGGCAAGAGTGGCCCCACTGAACACACCGCCACCCACACTGGCGGCAGGACCTACACTTGTGACCACTGCGGGAAGACATTTGCCAAGAAGAGTATTGTTGCCAACCACATTCTCATCCACACTGGGGAGAGAAAGTTCCAGTGCCTCGAGTGTGGGAAAAGATTTACCTGGAAAGGTAGTCTTAACACACACATCCTCACCCACACTGGGGAGAGAAAGTTCCAGTGCCTGGAGTGTGGTAAAAGATTTACCCAGAAAGGTAGTCTTGACAGACACATCCTCACCCACACTGGGGAGAGAAAGTTCCAGTGCCTGGAGTGTGGGAAAAGATTTACTGTGAAAAGTGATCTTGATAGACACATCCTCATCCACACTGGGGAGAGAAAGTTCCAGTGCCTGGAGTGTGGGAAAAGATTTACCCGGAAAGGTAGTCTTAACACACACATCCTCACCCACACTGGGG
>CM035181.1:22854306-22872125 GCA_020233015.1 Callinectes sapidus
AGAGTATAACACAATAACATCAAAATGTAAAAGGAGAGGTGATCTAAGCAGGGCCAGCAGCCGTTCTTTAGGGGGTTAAGTTTGTCCCACATCACCGGTGAGGTCTAAATGGGTTATTTATGAAAATCGGCAGCCACCAGCAGATGTCACTGGACCCGGATTCAGAAAGCACTTTACACTATTCAAGGGGTGTATATCTCAAGGTTACAACTTTCAAACAGTGTATGGTATTCAGAAAGCCACTTACAACTTTCAAATGTCGTGGGAAGGGTGTAAATCTGGGCCCAGAACTACACCACCTGAGGAGGTGGTGTAACTCACTCAGATGAACATAAAATTCGGTATAACTAATGTTTGCCAAGAAGATATAAGTGATTTGAAACATTATGACACCCAAAAAATCATTCTATAAAGGCTGGATGATATATAGCCCACTGTGGAGACGATTCTCGGCTAGCCTAACTGCACCCCCACGGGCCCCACAGGCGAGCCGGACGGACCACAGACCGACACGAGTGTCCCTAATATTTAGATCTCGTGTTTTTATTTGTTTCACTTGATTTCTCCTGCAGATACATCATTACGATGTTTCTCCATCACTAAAACAGCTTGCCACAGGTCCTACAAGTTTGTGGGAGAAGAGGGAACTCAGAAATGTGTGGTTTGCCCCGCGGCAAAGTGGCCGACACAAAATCATATAGAACATCACTAATTTATTCAGACACACATTACCTTCTTAATAATAATGTCCTTGTGTATGTCTTCTGCTTCTACAGTGACTAAAACTGAAGGGAACTGAAAAAAAACTTTAAGTAAAACAAGACAGAAGTAGAGGTGGCAATCAACAGAGAGACGACTATCAAAACAAGTCACAAGAGGAAGAAGAAGAAAAGGGCGGAGTTTAGAGGGAGCGGGGAGACAGGAGGGTTTGTGATTGGTTAGCCGTTTTGTGTCGTGGGTTGTGATTCGCTGGGGTCTGAGACGTCAACATGGGCGGGAAATCTCGATCAGCTGCCTCTATGTGTCCACTGAAGAGGAAGAAGAAGTTACACTTAGCTTTCTGAATCCCAATGTGAGCATAGTGTAAGTAGCCACAACTTTCGAAGGTTGTAGAGAAATTACAACTTCCTAACACCTTACTCTTTCTGAATCCAGACTGGCCGGTAAGAGATAGCTGAGCCAAGCAAGATATTAACTATCGCGATTTTTCTGTACTTAACCAAGCAGTTGTGTGGCATTGTATCATTATGTACAAGTGAAGTAATATAATAGCATTACTCTGGAAATTGTTTACCGTGATGTATCTTGAGAAACCAAGGCCAGAATGTTTAACATCTGGCAATTCCATTTCACATTGTTCTTACGATTATGAATAAGATTAAACTGATATTGTGTTGTTCACCCGTTTAGCATAACCAGTGTGCACTCTTCAGCTAGAAAAGTACTCGTTTAGAGTGTATCAGTCTCTATTTTGACGAATATCAAAGTGAGGCAAATCTTGCCACTTAAGATTCAGGAAACTGACTGTCCCTAATCTGGCAAGAGCAGCAGCAGCAACTTGTGCATTTACTACTACGAGTTGACATATTTCAAGCCTGAGGGCAGGAGGGAGGGCTCTGGTGGGAACGCAGGACCACCACCACCACGGGGTGTGTGGAAGTGGGGATACTGAAGCATGATGATCTATGTTTCAAGCTGGAGGGCGGGAGGGAGAGCTCTGCTGGGAAGGCAGGACCACCACCACCACCACAGGGTGTGTGGAAGTGGGGATACTGAAGCATGATGATCTGTGGGAATGACAGCAGACAGCGCCGTGATGTGTGAGGCATCTACTGCTGCTGCTGCCTCCTTTTGAAAGTCCCGCGCCGCCAGCAGCAGCAGCAGCAGCAGCAGCAGCGTGGCTTGGCGGGCTCTCTGACTGACTCTCTCTTGTGAATTCCCGGAATTCATATTTGGTGGAGTATATATTCCCCCTGATGATTCTATGTATTACGATGTGTCCCAGTTTGGTTTTCTCAGTGCAAATGTACACGATTTTAATGCCCGTGTTGGCACACCTCTCGTGCCAGATACAAGTGATTCTCCTCTGAGTTACGTAGGAGTAAAGGACGTGTCAGTAAACGGTCATGGTAGAAGGTTGTTGATGTGTGCATGAGTAATTCATTGGTGGTAGCTAACCATATATCACACAAGGGTAGATCTCTGGGGGGTAATCTGTCATACAGAAAACGGGAAAGATGGATATCTGAGATAGATCTGTGCCTGATTAAATATCAGTGGCTTGATGTAATAAAGAAGTTGGAGGTAAACCAATGCATTAGAGGATCAGATCATGCACCACTCTGTGTAGAACTTAACATGGGTGACCGTTTCGTTTGTGAATCCCTATTATTAGAAAGAGCAAGTAATTTGGGACAGACATATTACAGGCCACCTGTCGCCCACTTGTTTGAGAAAAGCAACCCATACAGGGCGGTTAGGGTTCAGCGTTTTAGCACTGTTATGGAGACTCATCCCCCGCCTCAGTTGGTAGGAAATTTATCTGATGTGTTGGGCACAGGGTGTGATATTATCCAAATGGTATCTAATGAGTGTGAAAAGCAAAATAATGAGCATGATAATAGTGGGACATTACTAATCCCAGATGGAAAAGGCTTTTGAATACTAATGACAGCAAAGTTATATGGAAAGCCATCAATTGGAAAGGAGAAGTTTCTAGGCACGATAATGTTCAACCGAGTAATGCTGAATTTAAATCTCATTTTGAAGATCTATTGAACCCTGTGAGTCAGAGAGAGCAAGTAGTGGCTGATGCTGACCTCGATGATGCTCCATACATCCCACTGTTGGATGACCCGTTCACGCCACAGGAGTTAGAGGTTGCCATGAGAAAAATTAACAAAAATAAAAGTTACAACGGCATAATTATGTCCAGGATTAGTGGCTAGCTTGCCTTTGATTTGGTTAATATTTTTGTTAAATATTTTCAATATGGTGTTTTCAGGATTGTTTTACCCCATCTCATGGTGTCATGACAAGTCAGGAAATAAGATGGACTGTGGCAACTATAGAGGAATAAGCATCATGGACACCTTAGCTAAAGTATATGACCTTATGATTTTAAGCAGATTACAACTATGGTGTTTTATTGATAAGTGTCATGCTGGGGCACAAAAAGGTCGAGAATGCTTAGAACAAATAATGACATTGAGATTGATCATTGATTTTGCCTTAGGAAAAAAAGAAAAGTTGTATGTTCTGTTCGTTGACTTCAGCAAAGCGTATGACCGAGTCCCATGTCAAAAACTGATAAGTCACCTTAAATCATTGGGATGTGGCAAAGTAATGCTCTTGGCTATTAAATGTATATATAAATGTACACAAAATGTTTTAAAATCAGCTATAATATCGTCATCAATTGGAGTACGTCAGGGTGCACCAACCAGCTGTTTACAGTTTGTTATGTATATTGATAAAATGGTAAAGATGATAAAAGAAACACTTCCGTAGATGGTTTTCTGGGCACTTTGCATTGCTTATTATTAATGGACGATACAGTCATACTTGCCACTTCAAGAGACATGTGTAAGAGGAAGCTTGATATCTTGTTTGATTTCTGCAATGAATATGGCATGATTTTAAATGAGAAGAAATCTAAATTCTTTGTTATAAATGGGGATGATAATGATAAATTACCTTTTTACAGTAATAATGTTGAAGTACAGTATTGTTCGAAATATTTATACCTTGGTGCATGGTTTGCGGATGACGGTAAAACGAGCTCTGCGATATCACTTCATGTTGCTGCTATGTCTGCTTTTGTTAATAAATTCGCCATATTTTGTAATTCTAACAGGGATATGCCATATTTGTACAAATTGAGAGTTTTCAATGCAGCAGTGTTGTCATCTTTATTGTACAGCTCGGAGACCTGGCTAACACCAAATGTCAAACAGGTAATGAGTCATTATAACCAATTAGTAAAGTGTCTTCTTGGGGTAAGGAAAAACACAGCTATTAACCTATGCATTGTCGAGTCAGGTATACCACCTATGGAATTCCTTTTGCGTAAGAAAAGAAAAATATTTTTAAAAGAAAAATTAAGGTCACACGACATGGACGAACCTTTTACCTATGTATATGAACTTTGTAAAAGGCACAAGACACGTGGGTATAAGTTCATTCAGAAGGCTCTAGACTATGATATTGTGTCTGATCCAATACAACCAATTAGACAATTGATAAGAGATAAGCCTGAAACATCTACAAAATATGTCACATATAGGTCTATACTTAACACTAGTCTTTCGGTACACAATATGTACAATAGCAAGAGTTATATACCAGATCATCTCCGCGTGGCTTTTACAAGACTGCGTCTGATGTCACACAGCTTGAAAATAGAATCAGGAAGGTGGAGTAGAACACCAGCAGAGTTTAGGTTGTGCCATTGTGATGAAGGGAAAGTTCAAGATGAGCCTCATGTCCTGTTAGAGTGTCCTTTGACTAATGGCTGTAGGGAAGCTTTCCCATCTCTAGATTTCTCTTCGGTGTACAATTTGCTGAATGAAAGTGTTAACTGTGATATGCTTTGTAAATATATTTTTAATGTATTGCATGAGAGTTGCACTTTGTGATTTTCCTCGTGAGAATTGTTAATTTCTGATTTTTATATATTTTGTGTTTTAAGGGTTTATTAATGATTTTTATTTTTATTCTAATTTTTTTAGGACTTTAATAGTTTTTATCATAGTATGTAAGGTAGTTTTGTTCAGTTTGTGTTTTATTTATTTTTATATACATTGATTTCTCCTGGACATTGCTAGTTTTTTTAAGGTCACACATTTTTTTGTTTTTAGAGCTTGTTGATTCTTTATGTTTTACTTTCGTTTTTCGGGTTGTGTTAACACCTAGTTTCTGATCACGCATATCATATAATGTGAAACTGTGAAAATCAAATAGCCCTAATATTTTAGTTATATATAAGAACATAAGAACATAAGAAAATAAGGAATCTACAAAAGGCCGGTTGGCCTACTCGAGGTAGTTCCTGTGACTCTAAAAAGAATATATCCTCTACCATCTATCATCTCTATCCATGAACTCATCCAACCTCTTTTTAAAACAATCAATAGATTTAGCACTCACCACATGCCCGCTGAGCCTATTCCACTCATCTACCACCCTATTTGTGAACCAGTTCTTCCCTATCTCTTTCCTAAATCTGAATTTTTCTAGCTTGTAACCATTCGATCTCGTTCTATTTGAAGTACTAACTAAAAGTACCTTATCTATATCCCCCTTATTGAATCCCTTGATCCATTTAAACACCTCTATCAGGTCTCCTCTCACCCTGTGTCTTTCCAATGAGTGAAGTTGAAGGTGTTTTAATCTATCTTTATAATTTAAGTTCCTAATCCCATGTATCATCTTCGTCATTCTTCTCTGTATGGATTCTAACCTATTTATATCCATCCGATGGTAAGGAGACCAAAACTGAACTGCATAATCTAAATGAGGCCTAACTAACGCTAGATAGAGTTTTAAAATTACCTCAGCTGTTCTGTTAGTTACTGTCCTGGCAATGAAACCCAATATTCTGTTTGCCTTATTTCTAGCGCTGATACACTGTTCTCTAGGTCGGAGGTCCTGACTAATTAATACCCCTAAATCCCTTTCCGAGTTTAGCCTACGTAACTCTGTACCATTAATTTCATATCCATTATCCAGGTTATGTCTACCTATGTGAAGAATGCTACACTTGCTAGTATTAAAATCCATTTGCCATTTATTTGCCCACTCGTGCAATATGTCTAGTTCTCTTTGTAGAATCTCGCTGTCACGCGGTGTACTTATCTGTCGCCCTATCTTAGTGTCATCTGCGAATTTACTAATGTTACTGCTGATCCCAGTGTCTAAATCATTTATGTAAATTATGAAGAGCAATGGACCTAATACTGACCCCTAAGGAACCCCACTAATTAATTTCCCCCAATTTGATTTCTCGCCGTTAACTATAACTCTTTGTTCCCTGTTACTGAGCCATGATTTAATCCAGCTATAATATAATTTTTGGACAAAATGTTTTTTATATGTAATTCTGGCTATCTGTAATTTTTTGTCAATAAACTACTACTACTACTACTGACCACCACCACCACCACCACCAGCCAGCAGGCAACACCACACCACCACTGCCAGCAGGAACGGTCCTCGCTACTGGAGGAGACTGAGTACAGACGACGTGCACCACCACCACCAGCAGGCAATACTGCAACAGCAGCAGCAGCAGCAGGACACGGTGAGTGTGGTGGACAAAGGTGGCCGCCACACTGCAAGCTGAGAAGAAGCCTGCTATGCAACTCAAGGCAACCCACCCATCCAGGCAGCAGGGAGGCCGTCACGTGGGGACACCACCACACCACACCACAAGCCCCCAAGGAACCACTCACCAGCCCAGCAGCAGCAGCAGCAGCAGGTCAGCACTGAGGCAGCCCTATTATAGGGTACTTTTGGTATTATTGCAGTTTCAGACCATACATACCACCACGGCACAGTAAACTGCCTACCCGTCCTAAGTCTCACTGTTAGGAGCATTTTAAACCCCATATTACCTGTCGCAAATTTATAATAACTCCATATACCGGAAATTTCCCAAGATTTTTGACTCCTTATATCGCTGCTATATGTCTCCCCCACCCAAGACCCCCGATTCCCCCCTCACATGCCCCCAAGCTTGTTTGAGGGGAAGGGGGGATGTGGGAAGAAATATGGAGTATTGGCTGAGACTGCAAATTTACTGTATCTCTTAGTATTATTTTGTATTTTTACACTAGTCTCAAGTTGTGCACATTTCCTCAAGTGTGGTTAACAATTTATTTAAAATTTCTCTGGTGACTTCAGTTTCTAACACTTCCCAGTTTGTTTTACTTAGTTCTTCATTGATAGAGTTCCAATTTATGGTTTTGTGGAGGAAGTTTAGTGAGTTTAGTCCATTTTCTATATTATTTCTTATTTCCAACCTGTTTGTCATTTCCTCCTCAGTGTTTGTTATAAATTCCACCAGATTGTTATCAGATAAGATGGTTTTCAACATTTTTTTTACTATGTATGAGCTCCACATTACTTACAAAAATTAGATCTAAGATGTTTAGTTTTCTTATGGGCTCATTAACAATCTGTTCTAAGAAGTTTTCCTCTACAATCTCCAATAGCAGTTTTGCTTGCTCCTGGTCTTCCTTTGTGCCACCAACAGTTTTACCAGATGGCCATTTGATAATTGGCAGGTTAAAGTCTCCTAAGACGAGCACATCGTGTGGTTTTGTATTGTATTCCTTTAGCTTTTCCTTGACCCTCTCCGCTATTTCTGCAAACTTCTGTCTCTCCGATCCTGGAGGTCTGTAAACAAGTGCCACGAGCTGTTTCTTTTTCCAGAGTCTTACCATTAGCAGCTCAATGGTGCCGTCTGAGTGGGAGGGAGTCCAGCACTTCCACATTGGATGTAATGTCATTCCTTATGTACAAAACCACACCTCCATTGCTTCTATTTTTCCTGTCTGTGTGGAATGTGGTATAATTTTGAATTTTAATTTCTTCATCTTCTATTTCCAGTGAAAGATGAGTTTCTGTGAAAGCCATCAAGACATGGTTGCTTTCCTGGGCCATTACCGTAATATATTTCAATTTGCTCTGATTATTCACTGGGTATGGGCCCTGTATGTTGCTAAGTAAAAATTTTTGTAACAATTGATTGGCCTTGGTGTATACCACTGGGCTTGTGGTTGTTTTTGCCATGGAGGTTGGTGGCCTGGTGGCAGTGTTTGGTGTGTTTGTGGTACTGACACTCTTGCCTGAGGGAGGAGCTTGTGCTTCCCGTGCAATTAGGGTGTGTGGGATGGCCAGCTGGTGGACAATTTGCTCCATTTGTGCCTGAAAGTGGTCAAGCTTCTCTTGAATTTCTAGTTTGGCTAAAAAAATTACCCACTTCTTTTCTTGTGTTTTCCTTAGTGTCCGTGTTTCTTGGATCTCTCTCTGGCTGGTTTTCTTCTACATTTTTTGTAGTCTTTTTTGTTCCCTGAATGTGAGTAAAGTGGCACCTCACTTTGCTACATGTTCCTTCATTCAGGGACTGGTAGCACATCCTTGGGTGGTAGTGTGAGCACTGACTGCCTTTGTTGCAGCCTTTTTTGGATAGGTCGTATTTACACCCTTTTTAAAAACACTGTTGTGGTATATACCTGCAGTTATTATTTCTATAGTAGCGACAAACCTTTTTTTGTGGTTTCAGCACTCCACCAGTTAGGCTTTCATCACCATACATTGCAATAGATTCACCTGTTTTAATCTCCTGGCTTGTCCAGACTTTTAGGTCTGATTTGATACTACTTCCTCACTCATTTTGGAGACCCAGGCTAAGATTGTGTTGCCTTGTGTACCTTCATTTTTGTTAGTCCTTGGCATTGGCATTGTGGGCAGTCTGTCCTCTTGCTCACTTTTATTACTACCTTCCATTATTTGTTTTTCAGTTTGCCTGTCAGTTTTCTTTGTGAGGAACTGTTCTTGGATCACTCTGTTGGATTTTGCTTCAGCTTCCCAGTCATTATCCTCATACACACATCTTCAACACATTTTTTGCAGTCATACTTTCTGCCAATCACAGCCTCTTAAAGGTTTTGTCTGAAATATTGAGATCAGTCTTGGAAGATGTCTAGCCGTGAGAGGTGCGTCGTGCATTATGTGCCAATTTCCAATAAGGCAGCGACTTTTGGCTAATATGTAGAGCCCTCAGGGTTCAGTTAGAGCCTGCAAGGTTCAGTTAGAGCCTGCAAGGTTCAGTTAGAGCATGCAAGGTTCAGTTAGAGCCTGCAAGGTTCAGTTACAGCCCGCAAAGCTCAGTTAGAGCCTGCATGGTTCAGTTAGAGCACCCCCGGGCTAGATTTGACCTCTGTCAGGTTAGGTTTAATTCATGTAATGTTTTAGCT
Organism: Callinectes sapidus; assembly: GCA_020233015.1. Lineage (NCBI taxonomy): Eukaryota > Metazoa > Arthropoda > Malacostraca > Decapoda > Portunidae > Callinectes > Callinectes sapidus. The sequence continues at coordinate 22,863,288 of CM035181.1, forward strand.
CAGAGCGCAGCTGGCCACGGGTGGTAGTTTCATCGTAAAGGTGAGGTTATTTACTTCATTGTGAATGGTTGTATGGCATGACCAACTACTTCAGCTCTCAGATTATGGTATTTTAACGTGTTAGTGATTTTGGGGGTACGGGCGAGGTCAAAGCTTGTTCCGTTGGCGAGTGTCATCAGTGTTTGTTGTGTCTCATTGGCGAGGAAGAAATTATCTCTCCTTGGTAGATTTCAGTCTGCTTTGAACTAATCTGCCTGTTGTTTTACTCACAAATTGATTGGGGGTGGGAACTACTGATTTCTGAGGAAAACGACAACCAGATTCGTTCAAAACACACCAAAATCTACAAAGGAAAAATAGTTTCGTCCAAATTGGAAAGACTGGTGTAAATAAAAATTTACCCCCCAAAACACTGATTTGTGAGGAAAACAACAAGTAGATTGATTCAAAACACATTGAAATCTATCAGGGAAGAATAGTTTTGTCTGAAATTGAGAGACTGGTGTATAGTAAAAATTTACCCAACATTTCCCAGCCAGCAGCAGCAGCAGCAGTAAGGGAGGCAAAAATTACACTCCCAATATTGTGAAACAATATTACGGATACTTTTACTGCCATCTTTTTTTAGCGTGTATTAAAAGTATCTATATACTATTTGTTTGTTCATTAAGTTTTTCACTCGGTGATTTATTGTTCTTTCTATTCTTGTGCAAACTGTTTGGGGAATATTTTAGCGTTCTACTTATTGCGAGGGAGGAAGTTGGCACCAACATCAAGATCCAGAACATGGCAGCCATCACAAGAACAGCATGGCTCATTATTTTTATGATGATTATTGTTATTTTTATTATTGTTATTATTTTTGTTTGTTTCTCTTTGTTCTTTTCACTGATGTGTGGCTGAGAAATGGATCTAAATGTTCAGATTGTTGGCCTTCTCACAGGTCAATACACTGGCAATTAATTTCTGAGGCAAAGTAAGTTTTTTTTTCATTTGGATATAGTTTTTTTTCTGTCCACTACAAAAGTTATACCTAACCTAACTGGACCATAAACCAACCTAACCTAACTTAGGTAAATGTTCACATGCAGAGTCACTCTCTCGCTCTCCACCATCGCAGCTGCAACCAGCCGCCTGCAAGTAACCCATTATCTTTCAAAAATTGGTGTTGGCATTTCTAGCAACTTGCAATTCATACATATATGGTGTTCAAAATGCACAGAATAATGAGATCTGACGCGTGGATAAGGTGAGAAGTATCGCTGTGAGACGGGCAACAATCTGGACAAATACTGAAGTGGGTCATGGCAGCGTTGCAGGACAAGACTCATGCAATCAGTGGTTTTTTATATATTTTTGTTACTTTATTTGTTTATTATTGTTTTACTTACTTCTTTGTTTGTTTGTTTGTTTGTTTTGCAGAGAGACAGTGGTGGTGAGAGAGCAGACCCCACCGGCAAGTCCTGCCGTCCATTTTGCCCCAGAGCCCCTCAGGTCAGTGACCGCTGACTCAGAACGCTGCACTGCCATTCTAAACACTTGCTTCTCTCTCTCTCTCTCTCTCTCTCTCTCTCTCTCTCTCTCTCTCTCTCTCTCTCTCTCTCTCTCTCTCTCTCTCTCTCTCTCTCTCTCTCTCTCTCTCTCTCTCAAAGTACCACCAACAAAAGCTCATTGCCTTCCTCTTTGCAACAAGGCAGCTTTTATAATCTTCTGTTTATTTAGTTAGTTATATATTTCTCTTTACAAAGCATCTTATAGGAGAAATGTTTGTAGTCAATGTTGTGTGTTGTTGTGGACTGTTGGTGAGGCAGTTAGAGAAGTGATGTAGTGTTTGGTGACACAAATATTGAAGTAACTAAGAAATATTGGCACAGGGTAAAAATGACACACTGGGCATTGTTAGCTGACACCTGAGACCAGACCAGACCAGACCACGGCCTAGTCTGGTCTGGTCTGCGGACACCAGTCTATTGCATTTGTCACCCTTGCATGTCTTTAGGAGCACACCATTAGCTGACTGTGTGGCCACTGTGGTGGTGGTTGAGGAGCACACCATTAGCTGACAGTGTGGCCACTGTGGTGGTGGTTGAGGAGCACACCATTTGCTGACAGTGTGGCCACTGTGGATTTTTCTTTTCCTGTAAACCGTATATAACCATACATTTCTTTCTGTCCACTGTGTCTCTCACTAAATCTTCTTCCTTCTCTTTGACTATCTGAATTACTGTGTCCTTGGTTTTATCTTGAATTTGTTTCTCTATTACTTCTGCAAAACTAATATTTTCTTCCTCCCTTTCTTTTTTCCATACGCTCTTCAATTCTTTCAATTTGTTTTCACTGAACGCTTTATCGATGTTCTCCAAGTCATCCTTTACTTTTTCCTTTGGGTCTTCAAGTTGTAGCTCATACGTACCACATTTTTCTTCTCGTAAATAATTTTCTTTTTCCATGTCCCCTATTTCCTCTTTCAACTACATGTTATCTTCCATGGTATGCTCGTATTCTTTAAATATATTTTTTATTTCTTTATTTTCTCTGTCAAGAGCGTCACACTTTCCAATACTTCCTTCATGAACCTCATCTCCCTTTCTATTTGTACCAGTATCCTCATCGTACCTCTGCTCTCCTTTTCAAATCCTGACAAATCTGCCCTTTCCATTCTCCTTAGTCCCATTGGGGTCTCCAACAAGTTTGGTTCGTGTATGTGTGTGTGTGTCGGACTGAGGGTGAGGCAGGAAGCCCCTCCCTGCCTGTGTGGTGACGGCCTCCTCTGTTACAGGTGTCAGGGCAGCGTCCAGTGATGGGACTCCCTCGGTGCAGCCCCAGGGTTCCTGCAGGACTGGCGGTGGCCAGGAGCAGTGTTACAATGGAGGGTGCAAGGCCAGGCAGCAGCAGCAGCAGCAGCAGCAGCAGCAGCAACATGAGGAACAGCCAGGAGCAGCGGGCGACCCCAGGCGTGAGGACCTACACATGTGACCACTGCGGGAAAGTGTGCTCCACCAAGGCTGCCATTGCCAGACACGTCCTCTCCCATCTTGGCAAGGCAAGGCCGAAAGGCAAGAGTGGCCCCACTGAACACACCGCCACCCACACTGGCGGCAGGACCTACACTTGTGACCACTGCGGGAAGACATTTGCCCAGAAGGGTATTGTTGCCAGACACATCCTCACCCACACTGGGGAGAGAAAGTTCCAGTGTCTGGAGTGTGGGAAAAGATTTACTGAGAAAAGTAATCTTAATAAACACATCCTCACCCACACTGGGGAGAGAAAGTTCCAGTGCCTGGAGTGTGGGAAAAGATTTACCTTGAAAGGTCATCTTGACACACACATCCTCACCCACACTGGGGAGAGAAAGTTCCAGTGCCTGGAGTGTGGGAAAAGATTTACCCTGAAAGGTCATCTTGACACACACATCCTCACCCACACTGGGGAGAGAAAGTTCCAGTGCCTGGAGTGTGGGAAAAGATTTACCCTGAAAGGTAGTCTTGACACACACATCCTCACCCACACTGGGGAGAGAAAGTTCCAGTGCCTGGAGTGTGGGAAAAGATTTACCCTGAAAGGTCATCTTGACACACACATCCTCACCCACACTGGGGAGAGAAAGTTCCAGTGCCTGGAGTGTGGAAAAAGATTTACCCTGAAAGGTAATCTTGACAAACACATCCTCACCCACACTGGGGAGAGAAAGTTCCAGTGCCTGGAGTGTGGGAAAAGATTTACCCGGAAAGGTCATCTTGACACACACAGCCTCACCCACACTGGGGAGAGAAAGTTCCAGTGCCTGGAGTGTGGGAAAAGATTTACCCAGAAAGGTAGTCTTAACAGACACAGCCACACATGCAGAACTAAAATTTAGTACAACACATTATATAATAACTGTGCCCATAAACACACAGGAGGTAAGACAGTCACGTATAAAACCAGATAAATGGAATATTGATGACAAAAGCAGTCAGTATGAGAGAAACATTGATAAAGGAAGAGTAAATGATTTGGTAACAAAGATCCATGATTTAACTGTTGATGAAATACATAAGGAACTACATCAAATTCTTATGGAGCCAGCACTTGTGACTTTTCCTCAATTTAAGCAAAAAACATACATAAAAAGAGTACTAATTCCATCTTAGAGGATTTAAGCAAAAAACATACATAAAAAAGTAATAATTCCATCTTAGAGGACTGTGACTAACAGTGTTTAAAAGTGACAAACCAATATCATAAAGCCAGACAGATAATATACAGTCTTCATAAAAATAGAGTGAACTTTGATAAGATGACAACAGAAAGTAGAAAATACAAAATAGAACTAAAAACTGTGAAAAGTAAAGAGAGAAATAACATAGTTAAAGAACTCTGAAAAGTAAATGTAGTGACCCTAAAACTTACTGGAGAATCTTGAATGGTCAAAAGAAAACCCCACAAATCCCCATTTCACTCAATCAATTTTCTGAACATTTCCAGCAACTTGCCACTGATAACACTTCAGTAAATAACAACACTGATTTTGAAAAGACTCAGACTTCTTCTTTTTCTTCTTCCGGCTATTCCCATTTGGGGTCGCCACAGCGGATCACTCGCCTCCACCTTGCTCTGTCTTGCACCTCTTCTTCTACTGCCCCCATCATCTGCATGTCCTCCTTCACTGCATCCATAAATCTTCTCTTTGGACTCCCCCTCCTCCTCCTGCCTGGCAGATCCATTTCCAGCATCTTCCTTCCCACATATTCTTCATCCCTCCTCTGGACATGACCAAACCACCTGATTCTCGCCTCTCTAGCTTTATCCCCAAACCTTCGTACATGCGCTGTCTCTCTAATATGTTCATTTCTAATTCTATCTAGCCTCGTCACTCCTAACGAAAACCGCAGCATCTTCAGTTCTGTCACTTCCAACTCTGCCTCCTGTCTTTTTGTCAAAGGTACTGTCTCCATACCATACAACATGGCTGGCCTTACCACTGTCTTATAGACTTTTCCTTTAATTTTTGTAGAAACCCTTCTGTCACATATCACTCCTGTCACCTTTCTCCACCCACTCCATCCAGCCTGCACTCTCTTCTTTACCTCTCTACCACACTCTCCATTACTTTGTACAGTTGACCCCAAGTACTTGAACTCATCCACCCTTGCCACCTCTACACCTTGCAACCTCACTGGATCCCCATTCTCTCCAGCATTAACAGCCAAGTACTTCGTTTTGCTCCTGCTTATTTTCATTCCTCTTCTCTCCAGTGCATGTCTCCACCTCTCCAGTTCTGCCTCAACTTCCTCCCTACTTTCACAACATATCACAACGTCGTCTGCAAACATCATTGTCCATGGAGACTCCTGTCTAACCTCATCAGTCAATCTGTCCATCACCATTGCAAACAAGAATGGGCTCAGAGTTGATCCCTGATGTAGCCCCACCTCCACTTTGAAACCCTCAGTTAATCCTGCTGCACACCTCACTACTGTTTCACTATCGTCATACATGTCCTGCACTACCTTCACATACTTCTCTGCCACTCCTGACTTCCTCATACAATACCATAGCTCTTCTCTTGGCACTCTGTCATAAGCCTTCTCCAAGTCTACAAACACACAGTGCAGCTCCTTTTGGCCTTCCCTGTATTTCTCCATCACCATTCTCAAGGCAAATATTGCGTCTGTAGTGCTTCTCCCCGGCATAAAACCAAATTGCTCCTCACAGATCCTCACTTTCATTCTCAGCCGGGCTTCCACCACTCTTTCCCATACCTTCATTGCATGACTAATGAACTTTATACCTCTATAATTGCCACAGCTTTGCACATCCCCCTTGTTCTTGAAAATTGGTACTAGAACGCTCTTTCTCCATTCATCTGGCATCCTCTCACCCTCAAGGATTTGGTTAAACACTCTGGTAAACAACTCCACTGCCATCTCTCCTAAGGACCTCCATGGTTCCACTGGTATGCAGTCTGTGCCTACTGCCTTACCGCACTTCATCTTCCTCATGGCCCTCCTCACTTCTTCCCTGCTGATTTCTTGCACTTCCTCATCTACTATCTCCAACTCTTCCAACCTTCTCTCCCTTACGTTTTCTATGTTCATAAGCTCTTCAAAGTACTCCTTCCACCTCCTCAATACACTCTCCTCATCTGTTAATACGTTATCATCCCGCATCCTTTATCATTCTAACATGCTGCACATCCCTGCCAGCTCTGTCTCTCTGCCTGGCCCATCTGTAAACATCTTTTTCACCTTCCCTACTATCCAATTTTTCATACACCTTCTCATATGCCTTTTCCTTTGCTTTAGCCACTTCCTTCTTTGCTACACTCCGCATTTCCTTATACTCCTGCTTACTTTCTTCATCTATTTGTCTATCCCACTTCTTTTTCGCCTGCTTCTTCATGTTTACGCTATCTTTTACTTCCTCATTCCACCACCAAGTCTCCTTGCCTTCTTTTCTCCGTCCTGATGTCACACCAAGTACCTTCTCTGCTTTCTCCCTCACAACTTCAGAGATAACTTCCCATCTGTTCTCCTCTATCGTATCACCGAAAACATGAATCACTTCCTCCCTAAATTTTCTACTGTACTCCTCCTCATTGAGTTTCCACCACCTAATCCTTGGTTTAGCTCTCACTTCCTTCCTTGAAAAGACTCAGACTGACTCCTCACTGAACAAACTGAACAATACCATAACAGAGGAGGAAGTATTAAAAAAAAAAAAAAAAAACTCAAGTACCACGAAGCTCCTGGAACTGACATGAAAATAAATGAATACATAAAATAACTGAAAATATTTTGTTACCTTTATGTGTCATGTTTTTCAATAAGATCCTTGATGTGGTGTAATGCCATCTGAATGGTTGGTTGGCATGATTGTCTCAATATACAAGAGCAAAGGTGGTGACACTTGTGGTGTCAACAACTACAGGGGCATCACACTACTTAGCTGTCTAGGCAAACTCTTCACCTCAAGTCTTAATGAAAGGCTTACCTACTAACTATTCTAACACACAATAATTAACATCATCAATGAAACTCAAGCTGGTTTCAGACGTGACTCTTCCACCTTGAATTGCCTTTTTCTTCTCAAATGTGTAATTGATTTGTTTAACCCCTTCAGTGCTGTTGGGACACATTTTTACCATGAGTTTTTAATGTGATAAAATGATTTTGTTGGCATTAGGAAGGGTCTATGGAGGTGAGAAGGTTAATGGCCAGACTCTGTACTGGTGAAACAAAAAAGTGACATAATTTACCGCTAAAAATACTTAGGAGAGAGAGAGAGAGAGAGGGGGGGAGGGGTATATCACATAATAATATCAAAATGTAAGACGAGGGGTGGTGTGTGTGTGTGTGTGTGTGTTTGTAAGTGGTAGTTCGGCCTTTACACAAGCCCCCCTTACAAAAATCTACTATAAGTAGATTAAACTGAACTCAATCAATCAATCATGGGGGGCATACGCCAGGGGGCGCGTTGCCTCGCCTACCCTACGGCGCCACTCCTGGCGGCCACGCAGGCTCCCTTCCTATACCGAGTAACTCCCAGCAGGAGGCATCGACTTGCCGCAGCCAAGAGTTCTGTGGGCGTCCCCTAGGCCTCCTCCAGGTTGGGTTGTCCCATACGGAGACAACCCGACAAGCAGGGTCGGCTTCCGGTTATCGCGCCACATGCCCATATAGCCGCAGTTGGCGCTGACGGACTATGCTAGTAATAGGCCTCGAATTGGTCTCGTGGAACAATCGCTGATTTGACACAAAGTCATACCAGCGGTATCCCATGATCCTGCGAAGGCATCTAGTACCAAAGACATCAATTCGCCTCTTCAGGTCGGTGTTCAGCGTCCATGTCTCACATCCATAGAGTAAGACAGGGATCAACAGCGACTTGAAGATCCGAATCTTTGTCCGTCTGCATAGGTATCGACAACGCCAAATACTCGTGTTGAGCGAATCCATAACGCCGTGGGCCAGGCCAATCCGCCGTGTGACTTCTTGGCTCGACCCACCATCGTTATGTACTACACTACCAAGGTATGTGAAACGTTTCAAGATCTCAATGTCCTCGCCACACGCATGGACAGACTGTACTGTTTCATCCAGCACGCCTCCAAACACCTGGACCTTGGTCTTGGCCCAGGAAACCTTAAGTCCCAAGGGCTTCACCTCCTCGTGCAGTGCATCTAGAGCCATTACCAGAATCTCTAGTGACTCAGCGAAGATTGCTGCATCATCAGCAAAACAAGATCTGTGTTGGTGTTGCCGACAGATGCTCCACAATGACTTTGTGCCACAACTCTGCCTAGTACCCAATCCATGCACGTGTTGAAAAGTGATGGAGCAAGCACACAGCCCTGCCTCACACCTGTATTCACAGGGAAGAAGCTGGACTCGCCTCCTCCACACTTCACAGCACTTACATTCCCGGAGTACAGGCCAGTTAATAGACCAATAATCCTTGCAGGAATCCCACGGAGACGCAGAAGATCCCAGAGTGTCTCTCGATGCACTGAGTCAAACGCCTTCTTGAGATCGACATAGGCTGCAAGCATTCCCTGTCGAAACTCACGTCGGCGCTCCAACAGTACGCGAAGCGCTAGGATACGGTCAGTTGTTGACTTACCGGGCGTGAACCCTGACTGTTCAGGTCTCTGATACTTCAGCAGGTGAGTGCGGCTCCGTGTCAGCAGCAAATGGGCAAGCACCTTGCCTGGCACGCTGAGCAGCGTTATTCCACGGTAGTTGCTGCAGTCTTGACGGTCCCCTTTCCCCTTCCAGATAGGGACGACCCTTCTTCCAGTCAGGGGGAATGGTACCTGAATGCCATACAGCAGTCAAGACAGCATGCAACCCC
>CM035181.1:22881147-22893182 GCA_020233015.1 Callinectes sapidus
AACAAAAAATAGTCCTATCCTGTTAACTAGGTTCAGAACACGCAATAATAGGTTACCAGTAAATGTCGGCAGATACACAGGTGTAAACAGAGAAGAGCGGATATGTAATTTGTGTAATGGAAATACAATAGCGGATGAAAGTCATGTGTTACTTAAATGTTGAAAGGAAGAGCTTGTCAGGTGGAGAGATATATTATGTATGTACCAAGTTACTACACACATAGACCAACAATTTTTAAGTTAACTTTGCTGAATTGTTGCAAAATACAAATGTAAATATTCTCACAAATTTATCTTTGTTTACAAAGTTAATAATGGAAAAGTTTAGGTAAATGATCAATATGTATATTGAATTACCTGTTAGTGTTGCCTTTTGTTTTGTTATTTGTTTATTGTAATATTTTCTGTTCTTCTTCTTCTTATTCTTATTCTTCTTCTTCTTCTTCTTCTTCTTATTCTTCTTATTCTTATTCTTATTCTTATTCTTATTCTTATTCTTATTCTTCTTATTCTTATTCTTATTATTCTTCTTCTTATTATTATTATCATTATTATTATTATTGCTGTATTTTTACTACAGAGCTGTGCTCCATAATTTCATTTTAAAGTCTGAGCATACAAATAAATTCTATTCTATTTTATTCTATTCTGTTCTCACACTCACTAGAGCTGCAAGACAAGAAGTTACTAAAATATCAGGACTAACTAACTAACTAACTAACTGGCTGGCTGGCTGGCTGGGTGTAGGGAGCAGACCAGCCTGTCTATTGAGTGTGTCTTCCAACCCCATTGTCAAGGTGGCCATCTGGTATGTACAAGTATTGCTCATGGTAATACATGTTGGTAATCTTATAATGTATGTTGTGATATCTACAGTGTCTTTTAGGGTTTTGCAGACAGATATGTGTGTGTGTGTAATTGTATGTATTAATTGTATTAATGTATTAATTACTAATGAAGGTGCTTTGATCCAAACTGGCTTTCACTTTCTAAAATTTCTTTATGATATTATTCTTCAGATGAGCCGAGTCATGTCACATTAGCTAACCTAACCTTCATTAATCATCAAACTTCAGTGATACCAATATTCATTACTTGTGTGGTAACAATATGCAAAGTGGGAGGTTGTAAGACATTTATCTCATTCTTTTAGCTAATCTTCTTTGGGGACTGCCATCAGTTTTTTTTTTTTTTTTTTTTTTTTTTTTTTTCATGTAGAAGGGAGGCGGCCAAGGGCAACAAAAATAAAACAAAAAAAGCCCACTGAAGTGCCGGTCTCTGGAAAGTTCAAATTCATGAGCCAAAAGAAGAATGGGATATATAAGTGTGTTGATACCTCTCTCTTGAAACAGTTCAAGTCATAGGCAGGTGGAAATACAGAAGCAGGAAGAGAATTCCAGAGTTTACCAGAGGAAGGGATGAAAGACGGAGAATACTGGTTTACTCTTGCATTAGAGAGGTGGACAGAATAAGGGTGTGAGGAAGAGGCAAGTCTTGTACAGTGAGGCCACGGGAGCAGGGGAGGCATGCAGTTAGCGAGATCAGAAGAGCAGTTAGCATGAAAATAGTGGTAAAAGAGAGGCAACATTGCGGCAATGAGAAAGAGGCTAAAGACAGTCAGTCAGAGGAGAGGAGTTGATAAGACGAAAAGCTTTTGATTCCATCCTGTTCAATGGAGCTGTATGAGTGGTGCCTCCGCAAACATGTGAAGCATACTCTATACATGGATGGATGAGGCCCCTGTGTAGAGTTAGCAGTTGGGGAGGTGAGTAAAACTGGCGGAGACGGCTCAGAACACCTAACTTCATAGAAGCTGTTTTAGCTAGAGAGGAGATGTGAAGTTTCCAGTTTAGATTACAAGTAAATGATAGACCGAGAATGTTCAGTGTAGGAGAATGGGACAGTTGAGTGTCATTGAAGAAGAGGGGATAGTTATTTGGAAGGTGGTGTCGAGTCGATAGGTGGAGGAATTGAGTTTTTGAGGCATTGAACAACACTAAGTTTGCTTTGCCCCAATCAGAAATTTTAGAGATTAGAAGTTAGACGTTCTGAGGTTTCCCTGCGTGAGCTGTGTACTTCCTGAAGGGTTGGTCGTCCATGGAAAGACGTGAAAAAGTGCAAGGTGGTATCATCAGCATAGGAGTGGATAGGGCAAGAAGTTTGGTTTAGAAGATCATTGATGAATAATAGGAAGAGAGTGGGTGATAGGACAGACCCTTGAGAAACACCATTGTCAACAGATGTAGGGGGAGAACAGTAACCGTCTACCACAGCAGCAATAGAATGATCAGAAAGGAAACTTGAGATGAAGTTGCGGAGAGAAGGATAGAAGCCATAGGAGAGAAGTTTGGAAATTAAAGCTTTTGATATGTTTAGAGCGACAGCAAAAGTTTCACCAAAATCTCTAAAAGAGGATGACCAAGACTCCGTAAGGAGTATTTTTTGACGTTTCAGTCAACTCTCTCTCTCTCTCTCTCTCTCTCTCTCTCTGGCTTATTGGTTTAGGTTTTTATTAATTTTCCTCTTCTATTTCCTGGTTTTAATGGAATGTGTGTGTGGAGAGAGAGCACACTAATAGATAGCTTCACAAATAATACAATAAAATAAAGCAAACAAATAGATAAAAAAAAACACAGCTAAACAACACACACTCACCGAAAGCCCCCAAAGTATATATATATATATAAAAAAAAAAGCAATAAAATATATTACGCTCGTAGGCCATCATCTACCCCGCCAGTTTCACCCCAGCCAAATGTGTAAACATTACTCTAATATTCATAATTAACTGCAATTTTCACCACACTCACGCCTTGTTACTGCCATCTCGCGCCAGGGAAGTGTGCTGTGGAGCCATGGACAGCTGTGGAGTCCTGAGATAAGCGTACAGTACAGAAGAAGTACAGAAATATTAGCTGGTTTAATATGCGTGGCTAATGGGGCTGTGTGTGTGGTGATGCTGTGATGCTGTGTGAGTGTTTGGTGATACTGTGTGAGTGTTTGGTGATACTGTGTGAGTGTTTGGTGATGCTGTGATGCTGTGTGAGTGTGGTGATGCTCTGTGGTGACATGCTGTAATGCTGAGTGTGTGTGCGTAGGGAGTGTGATAGAAAACGTAACATTTTTGTAGTAGACATTTATTTTTTGGCATTTTTTCATTTATTATTATTATTATTATTATTATTATTATTATTATTATTATTATTATATTGGTTCTGTTCTTTCTCTTCTTCTTTCCCGATTGATTGATTGATTGAAGTGTAAAGGTTGCCATACGTACAACAGCATACATACATACATACATACATACATGGACAGATATACAAAAAAAAACTTATATTTTTATTGTAGCACTGTACGTCAGGAACACTCTAAATAGCTATCTATGTAAATACCACTGTAAAATCAGTCAGTAATGCAGAATCATTATGGGTTCACATTGCCTGTCACGGGAGGGAGAAAAATAGTTATCGGGATCATGAGAGGCAGGCCTGCGGACTTACGTAGATGAGGTAGCTATATAGTGCACCGCTGATACAGGAAATTGGAAGGCAGGGCAGCAGCTAGGTATGGTATAATAATGTGTACATTATGGGGGACTTCAACTATAGAGGCATTGACTGGAATAGGTTGACAGGGGACGGTAACACGGAGGAATTTTAAATATAATACATTAGGGAACCCACAAGGCAAGGAAATATCTTGGATCTGGTATTCACAAATAGTGAAACTTTGGTTAGTCAGGTAGAGATGGGTGATAGATTTGATGAAAGTGATCATAATGAAATCAGATTCAAGATAAATGCAAAGAGGAAAGAAGAACAAAATATAGCTTTAATGCCAGATTTTAGAAAAGCCAATTATCAGGGCCTTAGAACTCACCTAGAGAGTGTAAAGTTAAAATGGCTAGGGATGCCCAGAAGGATCCAAAGGGTTTTTACCAGCTATACAGGGCTAAAGCTAAGGAAGGAATAGGACCTCTTAAAGGAATGGATGGAAGTTTGATAAATAAAAAGGGGGGGAGGAAATAAGTAAGGAATTGAATAATTACTTCCTATCTGTATTAACACAAGAGGAGCCAGATGGAGAGCTAGAGCTGGAACAGATTAAATGACATATCTAGGTAGGGAAATGGTTAGAAAAGAGATAGATAAGCTTAAGAAGACTAAACTGCCAGGACCAGACGATATTTTTCTGAGAATTCTGAAGGAGTGTAGGGAACAACTAGATGAGCCCATTACAAGGATATTCAGGAATTTGTTAGATACAGGAATAGTTCCCAGGTCATGGAGGCAGGCAAATGTAGTTCCCATATTAAAAAAAGGGGATAAGGCAGAAAGCAGTAACTACAGCCCAATTAGTTTGACATCAGTAGTAGGGAAGATGTTAGAAGCTATTATAGCAAGGACAATTAGGAAGCACTTAGATAACCATAAACTAATTAAACACAGTCAACATGGGTTTAGCAAGGGGAAGTCCTGCCTGACAAACCTGTTATCCTTCTACAGGAAAGTATTTGAAACCTTAGATAGTTTTTTTTTTTTTTTTTTTATGTAGAAAGGGAGGTGGCCAAGGGCAACAAAAATCAAACAAAATAGCCCACTTTGGTGCCGGTCCCTGGAAAGTCCGTATTCATATTCCAAAAGAATGGGATAAGTGTCTTGATACCTCTCTCTTGAAACAGTTCAAGTCATAGGCAGGTGGAAATATAAAGGCAGGCAGAGAGTTCCAGAGTTTACCATAGAAAGGGAAGAAAGACTGAGAATACTGGTTAACTCTTGCATTAGAGAGGTGGACAGAATAGGGGTGAGAGGAAGAAGCAAGTCTTGAAGTTGCAGAGAGAAGGATAGAAGCCAAAGGAGGGTAGTTTGGAAATTAAAGCTTTGTGCAGACTCTATCAAAAGCTTTTGATATGTCTAGGGCTACAGCTAAAGTTTCACCAAAATCTCTAAAAGAGGATGACCAAGACTCAGTAAGGAAAGCCAGAAGATCACCAGTAGAGCGGCCTTGGCGGAAGCCATACGGGCGGTCAGATAGAAGAGTGTGAAGTGATAGGTGTTTAAGAATCTTCTTGTTGAGAATAGATTCAAAAACTTTAGATAAGCAGGAGATTAAAGCAATAGGGCGGTAGTTTGAAGGATGAGAACGGTCACCCTTTTTAGGAACAGGCTGAATGTAGGCAAACTTCCAGCAAGAAGGAAAGGTAGATGTAGATAGACCGAGTTGAAAGAGTTTGACAGGCAAGGTGCACAGTTTCGGAGAACAATAGGAGGGACCCCATCAGGTCCATAAGCCTTCCGAGGGTTTAGGCCAGCGAGGGCATGGAAAACATCATTACGAAGGATTTTAATAGGTAGCATGAAGTAGTCAGAGGAGGGAGGAGAAGGAGGAACAAGCCCGGAATCGTCCAAGGTAGAGTTATTAGCAAATGTTTGAGCGAAGAGTTCAGCTTTAGAGATAGATGAGATGGCATTGGTGCCATCCGGTTGAGCTAAAGGAGGGTAAGATGAAGAGGTAAAGTTGTTTGAGATGTTTTTGGCTAGATGCCAGAAGTCTTGAGGTGAGTTATATCTGGAAAGATTTTGACATTTTCTGTGACTGAAGGAATTTTTGGCAAGTTGAAGAACAGACTTGGCATGATTTCGGGCAGAAATATAAAGCGCATGAGACTCAGGTGATGGAAGGCTCAAGTACCATTTGTGGGCCACCTCTCGACCATGAATAGCACGAGAGCAGGCTATGTTAAACCAGGGTTTGGAAGGTTTAGGTCGAGAAAAAGAGTGAGGAATGTACACCTCCATGCCAGACACTATCACCTCTGTTATGAGCTCAGCACACAGAGACGGGTCTCTGTCACGGAAGCAGTGGTGACAGGCATGATATAATTTTTCTGGATTTTAGCAAAGCCTTTGACAGAGTACCCCACAGGAGACTGATAAGTTTTTAAGGTCAGAGCTCATGGAATAGATGGGAAGGTATTAGAGTGGATCAGGGGATGACTTACAAGTAGAGAACAGAGGGGACAGATAAATTGAAAGAAATCAAAATGGGGTAATGTCACTAGTGGTGTTCCACAGGGTTCAGTTTTAGGACTGTTGTTATTTGTAATCTACTTAAATGACTTAGAAACAGGAATAAGCATTGATATCAGTAAATTTGCAGATGACACAAAAATGGGAAGACAAATTAAGAATAAAGAGGATACTTGGAGGCTACAATAGGACTTAAATAAATTGCAGGATTGGTCAGAGAAATGGAAAATGCAGTTTAATGTTAACAAGCGTACCATTATGAGCGTCGGTAAGGAAAATTGGCCTGTAGAATATCCATTAAGTAATGACACCTTAGGAAAGACACGTAATGCGAGGGACTTGGGGGTACAAGTTAGTAGTGACTTACGTCCAAGGCAACAGTGCATTCTAGCTAGGAATAGAGCCAACAAAATATTGGGTTTTATAGGCAGGTGTGTGACAAATAGGACTCCAGCAGAGGTCAGTCATTTTGAGGTTGTACATATTTTAGCACTAGTTAGACCCCATCTAGATTACACAGTTCAATTTTGGTCCCCGTATTATAGGAAGGATATAGAGTCCCTGGAGGCAGTTCAGAGTAGAATGACCACAATGATTCAGGGGATGATGAGAAATGTATCCTATAAAGATAGGTTAAATCGTCTAAATCTCCACTCCCTAGAGAGAAGGAGAGCAAGAGGCGATATGATTGAAGTTTACAAATGGGTAAAAGGGATAGATAAAGGAAGCATTGAACAGGTGATAGAAATTAGTAGCCAGCAGGGCAGGACACGCAGAAGCAATGGGTACAACAAGTTAGATAAGCCTAGATTCAGGACAGACATAGGTAGACATTATTGGTTCACTAACAGAGTGGTGAATGACTGGAATAGGCTGGACAAACATGTAGTGAGCACAGAGTCAATAAGTAGCTTTAAAAAATGGTTAGATGAGAGTATGGATAGAGATGATAGGTGGTGGAATGGATAAATACTACTGATTAAAGGGGCTGCCTCGTATAGGTCGTACTGCCAGGCCTTCTGCAGTCGCCACCCTCTTATGTTCTAAGGGAGGAAGGATTACAGTGCCATGGACTATGTAAGTTAATGTGTGTGTTTTACCTGTGTTTTTATTGTTACTTTATTTTTTTCTTGATTACTACCACTACCACCACCTAAACTAATCTAATCTAACCCTAATCTCTTAATATTGTCATTATTATTGCTATTTTTTATTATTATTTAATTTTGATTATTACCAGCACCACAACAACTTAACTAAACCTATTATTATTATTATTATTTTTTTTTCTAATTATTACCACCACTTAACCTAACTGTTAGAGGGGCGAGGTAAAAGAGAGTCAGGATGCCGTATTCTGCCTTTATTGAGAGAAGGACAATGCTGCACTTAACCTACCAAATCCCAACAGATAAATGGCCAGCTAGAATACCTCACCATGACCACCACTGCTGCAGGGAAGGGAAGGGCAGCTGTCAGTCTCATCTCTGGGGAAGATCTGGTTTCTCTAACCTCTACCCAGCTGTGATGGAGTGCTTCGTCATCATAGTGTGTGGGTGAGTGCTTTGGGTGTGTTTGAATGTTTTCATTGTTTTGTCATTTTATTGTATGGGTGAGTGCATTTTATGTGTTTGAGTGCATCTTTGAGTGTTTTCATTATTTCAGCAGTATATTGTTTTTTTGTTTGTTTATTTGAGGTGTTCATTATTACATTGTGTGGGTGAGTGCATTTTTGCGTGTATTTTGAGTGCACTTGAGTGTATTTTCATTGTTCCATCATTATAGTGTGTGGGTAAGTGTGTTTTCATTATTCCGTCATTATATTGTTTAGTTGAGTGTGTTTTTTATTGTTTCATTTTTATTTGGAAGTTTTTTTGTTTGTTTATTTGTTTTATTGATCAGTTTATCTTTTTTCCCCCAGTTGTTGCTCTGTATGGCAAGACACAGCCAGAGTTTTTTGTTTTATCGATTAATTTACCTTTTTTCCCCAGTTGCTGCTCTGTATGGCAAGACACACCCGAGTTTGCTTCTTACCTCTACCTGGATGCTCCCATATCATTGGTTCTCCTTAACCCATTAGGTTTTGTGCTGATGGAGGTAACTTTTCTCTGCTAATGGAGGTTAGGTTAGGTTAGCAATGGAGGTGACCTTTTTGTGCAGATGGAGCTTTTTTTTTTTTTTTTTTTCACAAGTTAGGTATGTTCATTTCATAAAAAGTGTTATTTGTTGTTCCACCGTGGTGAGTCCTCAATGGTCCTCATAGTCTTAAGAGTCCTGATAATAGTTACACGGCAGATCAGAGTCTAAGATTAAAGGGAAAATTTATAAACCAGTAATCCCTTCAGTACTGGGACACATTTTTACCACAAGTTTTGGTTGTGATGAGATGATCAAATTAGGAGGGGTGTATGGAGGTCAGAAGATTAATGGCCAGAGTCTGTACTATTACAATCCCCACATGAATTTCAGAAGTTGTATAAAATTGATAAACATTAAGCAGAATATATGTATATGAAAACCATTCTAGTAATGAAGGGGTTAATATAAAGGTTGATTCCATAGCAGTGGTGCCTGCAATGTTAAGCCCTCTAGTATATATAAACTGAAATTGTCAAAATTTGCATTCCTTAGAGAGACATAGGTTAAGAGGGGACCTGATAGAAGTATTGAAGTGGTATAGGTGTTACAACAAAGGAGACATTAGCAAAGTTGTATGTATTGATAGAACCAGAAGTAATGGGTTCAAGTTAATGTCCCCACAGGCATTAACTTAACTATCTAAATCTAGCGGCTGTTCCCTTCAAACCTAATTAGCCTATAAATAATGAATAACTATAGTGTGATAAAGTTTGAAACATGTTACATACTCAACTTACAATGCATTTACTTTATTATAGAGACCACAAGAGGACAAGGTGTGTTGTGGAGCAGGGAATTGGGCACTGGAAGGGGCAATTTCACATACTTCTTGGTGCAATTAGAGTGAAGTCCCCTGCATATACTATGTGCAGGATCATTGAGGCCTGTGCACTAGTCCACAAAGTATGCAAGGACCGAAACACAGGGTTACCAGCTGAGGATGGGGCTGTTGATCCTGTTGATCAAGACCCCACAACACCAGCAGGTTGTGTGGGCTCTCACAGGATGGTGCCAAGAAGCCTCATCCTTCCTGAGGAGGAACTCGCCTTGGTTTCCTCCTCAGTAGACTGTTGCTCCTCATCCTGTACCAGGGTCACCACGTGGCCCTCAAGGAGTGGAGTGGCAGGCCCTTCTCTTCCCTGACACGATTAATTGCTGCCACACCACCACCACCCTTTGTTTCCTCACACACTACTAGCACAATGTCCATATTGGGGTCCCATGCTGTGGGGCCGAGGGGCTCCTCAATGGGCATGGCATGCAGCTCAGCACTGGGGTCCAGCTCCTCCACCACCAGCTGGGCCAAGCCAGCCATCCTCTCCTCAAGGGGCCTAATAAGCTCAGTCAATGTTTTCTTTCTGAGCAAAGGGCCATCAGCAATCCCACAGACAAGCCGGCCATTACATCGCAGCAGTGCTCCTGACATCACCCGGCACCCAACACTACATTAGAATAAACCTTGTCTGTTGGGAGAGAAACAGGAAGGGGCATCTCATCTTCACCTTCTCTCTCTCTTCTCTTGTGCTTCAGGCAACACCACCACTTGCCCACCAGCAGCCAGACAACTACTGTAAAGCTTCTCCTTACCCTGCCATGTGTCCTCCAGGAGCAACACATCCACTGGGAGTAGAGTCCTAGGTGGTCTTTGTATGGAGTCCTTAAAGCCAGCCAACAACACCCGTACATCCCGACCACGGCAAAGGGAACTGCCGCGGCTATAGATGCTTGTGATGATGTGACTGTACAGGGTAAGTAAGTGGTTTGATGCTGTCTGGCAGATGAGTTTTAGCATGTGGGTCAAGGTGGACATAGAGTGTTTTAGTCACATGCTGGGAGGCTGCTCTCAACACCTGCAGGACAGTGAGGGAGGTGACACACACACACACACACACTCACACACACACACACACACACATTAATGAAGAAGAAATATTGGCAACCTCAAGGATTTAATTTTTCTTTTCCTAACCAGATCACTCAGCCTGAAACATTCACCAGACAAATGTACATCCACACCATCACCCAGACCCACACTTACACCATGCCACACACACACAGCCGGGCTACAATGCCACCTGCCAGCTGAGTGAGCACCAAGAGGCCTGTCACCAGACACATCTGGGAATCAGAGGGACAGTAATTGAGAATGATTGTGATGATTATCAGGTTCAATTATGAAATGCATAGTAATGGTATACATAGTTGTTTTCTTTTCACATATTTTTCCTTGTGGTGGGGGAACAAGAATTTATTCTCAGTCCACATTGTATATGTATATTATGATGGTGAGGGATTAATGAATTCAAGAGAGAGTAGACAGACATTGAGTGTGTTTCCATTGTGAAGAGGATAAATCACAAGATTACCACCATATCTTTACTAGTAGTAGTAGTAGTACATGGGATTGGATAAATATTACTTAACATTCTATCCATTTATTAAAGACATTCATTTGTACAGGTTTGTGAAGGTAGAAACAAGCTTGGGTGACGGCTGGCCTGGGTGATACTGTGGCTGGCTTGGCTTGGCTCAGCTTGGCTTGGCTCAGCTTGGCTTGGCTCAGCTCGACTTGGCTTGGCTTGGCTTGGTTCACTGTCACTGGTCCACTGTCAAGATCCTACACTAATAATCCTTCTCTTTCAGCCTTCTGTCCTGCTGGTTAAGGATCTACAATGTGTCCTGCAGGATGTCACAGCAAGGCACTCAATGCTCCACCTTCACTGTCACAGTGCTACACAGGGGATAAGAAAGGTGTGTGTGTTTCTTACTTACTCTGTATTCATCTTTTTTTGTTTCTTCATTCTCTTAAGTGTTTAGTTGTTCTTGTTTTTTTTTCTTTATTTAATCTTTACTTCTTTTTTGTTTCCCCCTTTCCTACTCATTCTTTCTTTTGCTCTTCCTTTCCATTGTTCTTTCCTTCTCCTTTGTCTTTTCTTTATTCTTTCTCTTCTCCTTACTAATTTCTCTCTTCTTTAATTTTACTGTGATGAATAGATGTGGTGAAAAATAACGGTCAGTATTTAGAAACACTTTGTTCTCTCACCACCACTATTTTCCAAGGCCACAGAGATAGTACAAGCTGGGTTCCTGAGGGTGTTTCTCCCTGTCAATCATATAGTAACCTTGCTCATTGGTCATGAGAAACTATAATTGACAAAAGTTTTGAAGGTTGTTTTTTATGGTTCTAATGATAAATGAATAAAATTACAATTGATAAAGCTCTCAAAGGTGTCTTTAATTGAGAAAAGTTTTCAAGGGTGTTTTTTTAAAGACACCCTTGTAAGCTTTATTAATTGTAATTTTATTCATTTGTCATTAGAACCATAAAAAACCCTTGAAAGCTTTATCAATGGTAATTTTATTAATTTATCATTAGAACCATAAAAAACACCCTTGAAAACTGGTAACCTCATTAATTTGTCATTAAAACCATAAAAAAAACACAATTGAAAATTGGTGTCACTTAAACAGAAGCCTGGGAGTGGGAGGTGAGGTGAAGAGTTTATAAATATAGACTACTGATGTGTGGTGCGTGTAGAGTGAGGCAGCAGGGAGTGGTGGTATCTCATCAATTGCTAATTGGGCCCACACTAATAAGTTTAATTAGCAGATTTAATGGGATTACCTTTATTGTCAATAGGTCTCCAAAGAAAGAAAGGAAGGAAGTAGAAGTAGTAGTAGTAAAAAGTTAGAGGAGGAAGGAAGCTAAGCTGCTAGTGGAAGGGTCACAAACACAGAGGGGTCTTTTTATTATTATATTATTATTATTTACCTCCAGACAAGACCTCTCTATTATACCTCAAAGAGTCTCCGGAGAAAGACCACTTCTAAATTCACACCCCCCAAAAATTAAAAAAAAAAAAA
>CM035181.1:23104422-23106922 GCA_020233015.1 Callinectes sapidus
CTCTCTCTCTCTCTCTCTCTCTCTCTCTCTCTCTCATAAAACATTCCTGACCATGTATTTTTTTTTCAAATTTCTGGTTTCATTAACTAAGTATCCCACAAAAAAGTTTTATTATTTTCCAGAAAAAAACGAAAAAATATATATATTCATCTTCTTCATTCCTCTCAGTTACAAGATTAGATGTCAAATTAATGTCCACTGTAAACACAACGATATCCAGGTACACGTGCCGACACAGTCCGAGGTTATTACAATGATCATGGAAAGCTTGAGTGATGAAGTTGTTGATATATTCCTTGCCGGCTACACTTTATTAACATGGAAGTGTTTGCCTTGCCTTTAGTTGTCCTCAAACGACAACCTACAGAATAGGAGGAGGAGGAGGAGGAGGAGGAGGAGGAGAAACAACAACAACAACAACAACAACAACAACAACAACAACAACAACAACAGCAGCAGCAGCAGCAGCAGCAACAACAACAACAACAACAACAACAACAACAACAACAACAACAACAACAACAACAACAACAACAAGGGAAAAGATAGAGAAATGAAAGAAGAAGAAGGAGAAGAAGAAGAAGAAGAAGAAGAAGAAGAAGAAGAAGAAGAAGAAGAAGAAGAAGAAGAAGAAGAAGAAGAAGAAGAAGAAGACAAACAGGAGGAAGAGGAGGAGGAGGAGGAGAAGGAAACACGGTCTGGCATCGGTTAATGCAATATGTAGGGCAACCTGTGGTGGTAGTAGTGAAGGAAATGAGGAGGAGGAGGAGGAGGAGGAGGAGGAGGAGGAGGAGGAGGAGGAGGAGGAGGAGGAGGAGGAGGAGGAGGAGAAGAAGAAGAAGAAGAAGAAGAAGAAGAAGAAGAGAAGAAGGAGAAGGAGGAAGAACAGAAGGAGGAGGAGAAGGAGGAAGAACAGAAGGAGGAGGAGGAGGAGGAAGAACAGAAGTAGGAGGAGGAGGAGGAGGAGGAGGAGGAGAGAGTGTGCGGGTACGAGTATGCTTTTATGAGAGAGAGAGAGAGAGAGAGAGAGAGAGAGAGAGAGAGAGAGAGAGAGAGAGAGAGAGAGAGAGAGAGAGAGAGAGAGAGAGAGATTTAACAAATACGACACGTGTATACTTAAATATGCGGGATCCTCCTTCTTCCCATACCGACTGCCACATTACACAGCGACTGGTCTCGGAAAATGAAGAAAAACATGCTGGAGTTGGACGTTGTATTCCGTTTTCTTACTATTTTTGGATCTCTTGAGGATATTAAGTCTGATGAAACTGAGTGGAACGGGAGAGAAAAGGAGAAATTGAGGCGGGTTGAGAGAGAGAGAGAGAGAGAGAGAGAGAGAGAGAGAGAGAGAGAGAGAGAGAGAGAGAGAGAGAGAGAGAGAGAGAGAGAGAGAGGGAGATCAAAATACCAGCACTTGGCAGAATGGAAATCCCTCTTAACACACTTTTTTCTTTTTACTTCATAGAATAGAACGACTTACTCTCACTTCTTACTTCACTCAGTCACTCGCTCACTCATTCACTCAGCCTCTCACCCCCGCCCTCTCTCTCTCTCACGTGCCTTTTCCACGAACGTCCCTTGAATACCGACGTTGAAATATTCTGAACATACAAAAACACTCTCCTCTGTTCACAACAAAAAAATAAATAAATGTAGCTGTGATTTTTCTTTCCATCTTTTTTTTTCGTTTACTTGCAAAATTGAAGGAAAATTACAGAAAATCTTGACAAAACTTTCCCTTTCGCCATCACTACTACTACTACTACTATTACTACTACTACTACTACTACTACTACTACTACTACTACTACTACTACTACTATTTCCTTTGATATTTCACCATCACTAGTTTTCTATTCTTTCTTCCTTTCACTACATACAAGACACTGACAACCACCACTACTACTATTACCATTATCAACAAAGTTTGGGGGAATAGAAGAAAGAAAATGCAAATGCTACTGCTAAAAATATGTACCTAACTTATGAAATAATGATAATTGCAATGAGATGTTGTTTTAGTTATGTAATGTCTAGAGTAAACGTAGTTCTTACGAGGAAACGTAACTCCTCAAATAAAAGAACTTGTACATACCAGATTATAATTAAATCAATAGAAGAAAATCAGTTTAAGAGGATAAAGTTCATTTTATTCCCAAGTGGCACAAATATTGCTCTCTTGATGAAGTTTCAATTGCAAAAGGGATTTGAAAATTAATTTGTGTTTCTAAGTCTGTAGTTGGAGCAGAAAATTATTTTACGAAAAAAAATTACACCATTTACCAAGGCATGTGTGTCTCTCACGACAGAATCGAGGTCGTGATAGAAAGACACGAAAAATTACTAAATGAATTCATGATGAAAAAAAAAAAAAGTACCAGTGGGAGGAGAAAAAGTTGTCAGTTGTAGCGAGTTCAACACTCTTATCACGAAGGAGATCAAATCTTCAAAGAACTCTAAATTAAATATGACATTTCTGAGTTTAAACATGAGGAAAAGA
>CM035181.1:23111922-23117366 GCA_020233015.1 Callinectes sapidus
AAATCAAGAAAATCATCTTTACATGTGGTATATATGATACGGCAAGGTAAATTGTAAATGAAAAACTTCAAAACGCATGTAAAATTGAATAGCGAGAATTATTGGAATTACTGGTAAAGATTTGCTGGCACATGATATCCAGAAATCTCGCAATAAATATATTTTATCACGTAATTCCAAACAGAACACAAATAGATAAAATAACTAATAAAGACCTACACATCAATGCGAGGTGTTTTTATAAAGGCGTACACATCAATGCCAGGTGTTTGTATAAAGGCGTACACATCAATGCCAGGTGTTTGTATAAAGGCGTACACATCAATGCGCGGTGTTTGTATGAAGGCGCACTACGTCAGGCGCTTTTTCGTACCCATCTCGTAAAACATTCATGGGTTTCAGAAGTTTGATGACTCCGACGGACTGGTTGGATGGAAAAATGTAGTGGTAATGCAATTCTGAATATTGCCGCATCAGCCTGGCGAGTCTCGGGTTGTTGTAGCTTGTCTCGGCTCACCTTGGCTCGCTATACAAAAGTCTCTACGTTACCCACATAATAGAGTTAGTCACCTGCATATTAACTTCTTGTTACTTGGGGTGGAGAACATGTATACTGTACGAACATCACCGTTGATTCGCCTCTGTGGTAACTGAATATGACCGCTTGTTAACCCCTTTAGTTTTAAGGCACTTATTTACCACGAGTTTCGTGTAGGATTAGACTATTTCATTGACATTAGGAAGGGTCTATGAAGCTCAGGTGATTAATGGCCAGAGTCTGTGCTATTTCAATTCACCACTTCGATTTTCTGAAGCTGTATAAAATGGACAAATAATAAGCTGAATAAATGCAAAAACCCGTTCTAGTACTGAAGGTGTTAAATGACTACCTTAGTACCACGTCATTTTGTCTAAAACTACATTCAAGCACAATATTGTTATATGCATGTATGTATGTATGTATGTATGTATGTATGTATTCATGTCACCTTGCATAAGTTAGGTGTATTACTTGTTTTCAATCACTGAGTCAGCCATGTCGGTTCAGTACTGTAATCTACATATAAAGAACTGTGCAATTACAAAAGTGAAGACCACCAGTGGCTTGTATAATAAACCTTTTACTGTTCTCTCCTTGGAAACGGCAATTATACATCAGCTTTTTTCCAGCTTGCAAGAATCTCTCTCTCTCTCTCTCTCTCTCTATCTCTCTCTCTCTCTCTCTCTCTCTCTCTCTCTCTCTCTCTCTCTCTCTCTCTCTCTCTCTCTCTCTCTCTCTCTCTCTCTCTCTCTTTCTAACCAGCTCTCGTCTCCTACACAGGCGTGGTTCCCTCCCCGGCACCCATGTTTAACAGCTTCGCCTCGAACGTGAACGCCTTCCTGGAGAAGCCGCCCTTCAACCACCCCAACGCCGTGCACAAGATCGGCGGCATGAAGAATGTGAGTACATGACGTAATAATATCAGCGAGTAGGAGAGAATTACGTGACATTACATCAAAGGGGCTGGGTGGCATAGTTGGTTAAGGCAACTTGTCTGGGGCCTCCGTTGCATGTAGGCGGTCTGGGTTCGAATTCTGGCCAAACCTACTTCCCCGGTGGGAGATTAGCGTTCTCAAGGTAACCCTAAAGGTGCCATATAACCTAGGATGTTGCGGCACTTAAAAGGATCAAACAAAGGGCGTTGTTCTAAAACATTTCTGCGTGTCACTTTCAGTACTTTCAAAAGTATCTACAAGGATTTTTCAAGGTTTTTTTTGTCGTAGTAAGTGGTTAGCAAGATTTTTCGCATCGTTAATCGAAGAAAGCATCTTGAAAAGCCGGCAAGTCATCTCTGTGACCTTTGAAATCAGCAGTGTTGAGGAAGGAAAGCGTCTCTGAAAACAGGGCTAAGTTACCAAGACTGCAACAGAATCTCTGGTCCTTGCAAGACTATTGGGAGAACTAATTCTAAGTATGAAGTTAGAAGGAGGAGGAGGAGGAGGAGAAGGAGGAGGAGAAGGAGAAGGAGGAGGAGGAGGAGGAGGAGGAGGAGGAATACAAAGGAGTGCCAGGCAACAACAGACCTTTTGGTCCTTTCAGGGCTGCTTGGTAACTACGACTAACTATCTACAGGGAAGAGAGACAGGGCACTACAGGAGGAGGAGGGAACAATAATGATATTTTTTTATGTAAGAAGAAGCTGGCCAAGGGCAACAAAGATAATGAAAATAAAAGGCCCACTAATCGCCAGTTCTCTAATAGATCAATAGAGTTAGCCGAAAGTCAGAGACAAATGTCTTGACACCTCCCTCTTAAAAAGAGTTAAGTCATAGGAGGTTAGAAATACAGAGGTAGGTAAGTTCCAGAGCTTACAAGAGAAAGGAATGAACGATTGGGAGTGCTGGTTAACTCTTGCATTAGAGTTGAACAGAATATAGGTAAGAGGAAAAAGATAGTCTTGTGCAACGAGGCCGCAGCAGGAGGGGAGGTATACAGTTAGCAAGATCAGTAGAGCAGGTAGCATAAAAATAGCGATAGAAAATAGCAGGAGATGACATTTAGGCAAACAGAGAGAGGCTAAAGAAAGTCATCAGAGGAGAAAAGTTGATGAGACGAAAAGCTTTTGATTCCACCCTATCTAACAGCGCTGTGTAAGCGGAACCCCCAAACATAGACGGACAAGGCCCTTGTACACAGCAAGCAGTTAGGAGGAGAGAAATATGAAGGTGTGATATGAAGTTTCCAGCTTAGATTATGAGTAAAGGAGAGACCAAGGATATTCACTATAGAAGAGGAGGAAAGCTGCGTGTCATTAAAGAAGAGGAGATAGTTGTCTGGAAATTTGTGTCGAGTTGATAGATGAAGAAATTGGGTTTTGGAGACATTAGAAAATACTAAGTTTTCTCTGCCATAATTAGAAATTTTAGAGAAACCAGAAGTCAGGTTTTCTGTGGCGTCCCTGCGTAAACAGTTAACTTCCTGAAGGGATGGTCGTCTCTGGAAAGATGTGGGAAGTGTAGGGTGGTATCACCAACGTAGGAATGGATAGAGCAAGAACTTTGGTTTAGGAGATCATCAGTGAAAAGTAGAAAGAGAGTGGGTGATAGGACAGAAACCTGAGGACCACCACTGTTGACAGATATAGGAAAAGAACAGTGGCTGTCTACCACAGCAGCAATAAAACGGTCGAAGAGGAGATTTAAGATACCTTTCCAGAGAGAAAGATAAAAACAGTATTTGGGCAGTTTTGAGATCAAAGCTTTGTGCCAAACTCTATCAAAAGCTTTTGATATATCTAAGGCAACAGCAAACGTTTCAAAAAAATCTCTAAAAGACTCAATGAGGAAAGCCAGGAGATCACCAGTAAAGCGAGCTTCATGGAAGCCATACTGGTGATCAGAGAGAAGATTGTAAAGTTAAAGATATTTAAGAATCTTCCTACTGAGAAGAGATTCAAAAACTTTAGGCAAGCAGGAAAGTAAAGCTATAGGGCAGTAATTTAAGGGATTAGAACGGTCACCCTTTTTAGGGACAAGCTAAATGTAGGCAAAGTTACCGGAAGAAGGAAAGGTAGAAGTCGATAAACAGAATTAAAAGAATTTGGCCAGGCAAAGTGCGAGCACAGACGCACAGTCTTTTCAGAAGAATAGGAGGGACCCCATCAGGTACATAAGCATTTTGACCAAAGGCATGAAATAGTCAGAAGGAGGAGGAGAGGGAGGAACAAACCCGGAATCATCCAAAATTAGTAAAGGTTTGAGAGAAGAGTTTAGCTTTAGAGATAGATGTGATGGCAGTAGAGCCATCGGGATGAGGTAAAGAAGGGGAAGAGGAAGAAATAAAGTCATTGGAGATGTTTTGGACAAGATGCCAGAAATTTCGAAGAGAGGTGGAGTTTGAAAGTTTTTGGCATTTTCAATTAATGAAAAAGTATTTGGCAAGTTGTAGAACAGACTTGGCATGATTCCGGGCAGAAATATAAAGCGCACGAGATTCAGGTGATGGAAGACTTAAGTACCTTTTGTGGGCAACCTCTCTATCATGTATAGCACGAAAACGGGCTGGGTTAAACCAACGTTTGGAAGATTTCGGTTAAGAGAAAGAGAGGAATGTACGTCTCCAACCCAGACACTATCACTTCTGTTAGCAGCTCAGTACATAGAGATGGGACATCAATGTTAATAGAGATAGTGAGTATTTAAACACGAAAATGAGAAGAAAAAAAGATTTGCTGGCTACCACAGGATATTTTTTGTTATCAACTTATCACAACCTCTCATTTGAAACAAGAAAAGAAATAGTTTAGAAAGAAAAAATAGTACAAGGAAAAAAAATGAGAATGATAAGACGTTAAAAGGAGTGAGAAACAACAACAACAACGACTATAATAACAGCAATCTGGAAGAAGAGAAGCAACACGAGGAAGAGAAAAAGGAAGAGGAGGAGTAAAAAAAAATTAATTAAGAAGAGTGATAAGTAGACATAAAAGAGTGTGAGAGATGGAGAGGAATATGATAGAAGTGTAGTAACTCAAGGCTCGAGGGAAGGCGGAAAGCGCTGAGCAAATTAAGTAAGGAAAGAAGGAAAAAAGGGAAGGAAGGAAGGAAGAAAGAGGAAGATGAAGATGAAGAGCAAGAAACGAAAGCGGTTATGGAAGAAAACCGTAAATATAGAATGGAATAGCTACTAAACTATGATCTTTAAAATCTAAAAAGCAAAGCAAATTATAGAAGATAAAAAAGAGAAAGAAGAAAGTAAAGAAACAAAAGGAAGGAAACACAAATGAGATGAAGGAAAGAAACTGAATCAAAAGAAGGGAAATGCATCGGAGGAAAATAGAAAAGAAAAGGTAACTGAAGGAAGGTAAGGGAAAGAAAAGGAAAAGGAAGGTAGCGCTGCAAAGGAAAAGGAAAAGAAAGCAATGGAGAAAAAAGATGAAAGAAAATTAAAAGAACAGGAAGGGAAGCGAGTGGTAGGAAAGAAAATAATATCAAAAAGAGATAAGGAAAACGACAGGAAGAAATAAAATAAAAAAATCTAAAAAACACAGAAAAATAAAACCAAGAAGCACTGGAGAGAAAGACACGAAGATTGGACCCCAGAGAAAAGAGCTGCTGTAAGTGAAGAATAGAGGAACATCACACAGGGAATATTTCAAAGCATTAGATGGGAATAAGTCTTAAGTAAAAAAAATAAAAAAGAAGAAGAAGAAGAAGATCTGGCAAAAGTAGGGGACGCGAGGAGGGAATTGGGTGAACGGATTTGGAGAGTACAAAGGCCTGGAGAAAAGAAAGGAAGAAAATCCAAAGCAGGTCTGGGAAAAAAAAAAATTACAGTGTTCCGCGAAGCATGAAGCGATAAGGAGAATACTGAAGCAGTGAAGGTCGAGCAGGAGGAGGAGAGGCGCGAACATGATGCTCTCTCTCTCTCTCTCTCTCTCTCTCTCTCTCTCTCTCTCTCTCTC
>CM035181.1:23180931-23201383 GCA_020233015.1 Callinectes sapidus
ACACACACACACACACACACACACACACACACACACTGCACCGTGGATGTTGCCAAAATATATAATAATACCTCACAATGTTTCTTGTGTCACTTAAAAGAAAAATGGAAGTTCAACTATTTATATAAAAAGAATATAAAAAATAAAAGTATTGATGATCTATACAAGTGTCACAATTCTACTTTTTTTCCTTTCCTTCCCCCAACGTGGCTCGTTTCCTGCTTTATCTCAGTTCAAGTACACAAGAAGTTACTTCCCATACCACTCAAAACATTTAATTTTCTTCAGTCTTCTTCTCACAATACGTGTATCCATTTCGGTCTCCTTTTCTTCCTAGGGTAAAAACTCACGAATCCAAACAAATTCTTGTTAAAAATTGCAGACTTTTCCTGATTCAGTAATTACTGTTGATGTGTTGCCATGGCAAACACAACCAGCACACACTCACACGCTGACCCATGGCTTGAACCATTTTAAAGAATGAGTATCATGATGCCACCAAAAAGAAAGATTTCTTTTTCTACAATTTCTACAATTAACTTTCTGAAGCTGCTTGACCAGACCTTTTCCTAATTCTCGCCCTTCTCAACCCCGACTCCTTAACACCTAAACGATAGTCAGAGAGAAGAATTAATATATTGATATTTACACACACCCACAAGGTGGCACCAAAAGTGTGAGCACGATACCATAGCCACGTGAACATAGCCGTATACGGCACACCACCTACCACCTCTATACTCACAAGGAAGCATCACCATGACCTCACTTCCACACACTCATACCTCAGGAACACACATGCTACCTTTCTACCTCTATCATGAGAAAAAAATATATATATATATATATATATATATATATATATATATATATATATATATATAGAGGTAATATATTTCGACAAAAAATGTCACTAATTTTCTACGTCTTCAGGTGTGATGTTGAAATGTGCAATATCTTCACAAATTTAAAGGGCAAAATAATTAAGAAATTGCACCAAAAAATAAAACGTGTGTGTGTGTGTGTGTGTGTGTTTACGCGCTCATCTCTTTCACCCACCCTCTTATTCTATCACTCCCTTTTCCAAATGTCCTCCTCTCCTATCAGCACCTTCATTTTCATTAACAAGCACTTTCTTTACAAACTCCTCGTTTTTCATCTTCTCATAATAGCGAATCTCATTATAGCGAAGCGTTCCTTCTCACTCATACCACCATTCCACACCTTAGACTACTCACAATGATGCTCATCCTACATTTCTCACACATGCTTTTCTTCCTTGCTTTCATCCTCACATATTGTCACAACATGCGTCTTTTGAGTCTCAATTTCACAGGGGACACTCTCGATATCCATCAATCAATCATGGTGGGTGTACGCCGGGGGCGCGTTGCCTCGCCTACCCTATGGCGCCACTCCTGGCGGTCACGCCTCGTGAGTCCCCATGCAGGTTTCCTTCCCATACTAAATAACTCCCAACAAGAGGCATCGACTTGCCGCAGCCATGAGCTCTGTGAGCGTTTCCTTGGCCTCCTCCATACTAGGTTATCCCTTTCGCAGACAACTGATAGTTGTGCCCTTTTCCACATTCAGACCTCTAGGTAAAATAGCACTATTCCTTAGCCCTCTCTTTATATCCATTAACATTTTTCCTCTGAAACTTCTATAGGTGATCCCTTATTTTTCCATCTATCTCCTCGTGTTTACTACCTACATATATTAAACCATTCCCTATTGTTTCTTAATCTCCCTTTACTACCTTCCCACAGCTAGTACAAAATTTTCTTTTTATTTAACTTTTAAGAATAAGTAAATATATTATTATTGAGACACTATAAACACAAACTTCCCCTATATGGGGCAATCATATGTAACTCATATTACACAATAAAATATAATAATCTATATATATGTAAATGTATCAATGTACCTATAAATGAGTGAATATATTGCTAAATATATAAGAAGAAAACGAGAGCGAAAAAAAAAAAAAAAAAGCAAAATAATATAGCAATCCCTAGCAAACAGAGAAAATGGGTTCCATTTTCCAATAATGCGTAGAGGCTGTTAGAGCTTACGGCGCCACGATTTTTCCTCCAAGGTATAATTCACTGTCTGGCATCCTTCTAAAGATCCGTGGCGGGGATGGTCCGGGAGTTAAATTAGGTTAGGTTATGCTAAAAATAAATTAATAAATAAATAAATAAAATCGTAATGTTATGATATTCTCGTTTTTCCTCATTTCTTGTCCCCCCCTACCCAAAACCCACAATTCCCAACGTGCCCCCAATCTCGTTGTGGGGGGTTGAGGGTGCGGACGTATTGCAAAGATTGACTTAACCAAATACAGTAACTCCTCGTTATATCCACAAAATAAAAAAAAATAAAAAAAAAATAAGGATTTCACTTGTGTTCAATGGTGAACGCGGGAAGAGGCTGCTGTTTGTGGTGGTGGCCACATGGCGTGGTGGCGCTACGGTACGGTGTAAACAAAACACGGGCGGATACAGTATCTGTAAATTTTTCTTACCGTAAATAGAATCGAGAGTAGTAATTACCAAATACCGTAACTGTGAATTTACCTCATGAAGAATTACCGTATGAGGACTCACTGTACTGCAAACGACTTAATTTATTAATACCAGTTGTTGCTTGTGAGGTATTTCGGGTTCCTAATGTTATGTATATATATATGTAATTGTTATATCATTACCTTCGCAAACTCATTCCACGACATATATTAACGCCCCTGCTTGATAGAGACAATAGTAACACAGCAAAGACCTTAACCTGGAATACTCACCACCAGCACCACCATCACCTCCTTGTCACGCCACTCAGTCGTTTCTCAGTCTCCGTTAATCAGGGACCACACTCTCGTCGCCATGCATTCAATAGTGACTCAGATCGAATCCAAAGCCCCACATACTTGCACATCCTCATCCAGGACACATCCAAGAACATGCAGTATCATGCAAGGAGGTGGCAGCTCCTTACGCACACCTCGCCACACCATGCCACTGTTTTTTTTTTTTTTTTTTTTTTTCCAGTCAACACCACAATTCTGGACCAAGTTACGTTCACCTCCTATTTCCTGTTCACTTAAGTTCACATACACTCAGTTACAAACACCTTAGTATGAGAGTCACACGAGAAAATACTAATCAACGCACATGCCAGCAACGTCCTGTGCATCCTCCTCGAACACGACACAATTACTGACAAGAGAGAGGAAGAGAGAGGAAAGTGTTCGAATCCTTGAGTGCCCGAAGCATCAGCAGACCCTCGGACACATGTCTCACATTCCCGTTTTTCATGAGGAACTTTCATAATGAATGCATATGCTTCCATAATAATATATGTAACACAACTCACATTAAGTTGATAAAGAGATTATACACGTAGCCATACGAAGCTTTCATAACAAGGAGCTTCATCAAACATCATTTATCACTGGTTATGTTGAGTAAATTTTTCTATGAAATGTTTCGGTGATTAACTTCTCAATATACTAACAATATAAAGTATACAAAGGGCCTCTCTCCTAACAGTACACGAAGTATACACAAAATACATTACCTAACTAACATTTGTAACCTTCCACAAATAACACTAGCCGCTGTTTACACTTCTCTCGTCTTTTAAACTGCAACACCAGTTTTATCGAATATTTTTTCCAACGTAGTGGGGAGGAATTAGGACATTGAATAGGATACGGAAAGCATCTATAAGTTGTTCGGATGGCAAGAAGTTCAAAAAAACTACAGCTGCTCTTTTGTCAAGCAAGGTGATGACATTGCTTCATTGTATTCTTCAAAACAACACGTACCATGCTATAAATACAGTCAAACCTAACGCTTCTTTTTAATGTCCAGTCAATGAATATCAAATATAGGGAATGGAAAAAAATAAATAAATATCAGAAAAAGCTAGGTGCCTTGAAATTGTATAGAAGTTGAATGTAAACAATCACAGTACATATTAGTTTCGAAAGAACAATCCTCAAATAACTTCACACCATACCCTGTGCTGCACTGTGTAGAAAAATCTGACGGTTGCCATTGTTATCATCATCATCATCATCATCAGATGTAAACAAAACACGTTCAAGCAGCCAGGCAGAGCTCCTGCATGGAGGCCCCCGCCTGGGCCACACAACTCTCACCGCTCACCTGAATCGCTTACGCTTGGCCCTTGACCCATTCTGCCCATGATGCAGGACTGTTTCTGAGACTATCGAACACTTCATGCTTCACTGCCCGCGATTCCACTCTCATCGCTTCATTGTATCCTTCAAAACAACACGTACCGTGCTATAAATACAGCCCAACCTAACTGGCTTCTTTTTTAATGTCCTGCGCTCTCAACTCTCAGCTCTAAGTATCACTACTTTCGACCTGCCCACCCTCCTGGCAGCCTCAGGTGTCCACCCTTCGCTCCAGCCTACTGCCCTACGCCTCACCTGTGTCTTCCTGAGGAGGACCGGTCAGCTACCACGCCTGTGATAGCCTCATAGGACTACACCAGGGCTCATAGGAATTATAACGGCTTCGCAGTCCTAACAACAACAAGCTCCTGCATGGAGGCGTCATAGTGCATGTTATAGCCTTCAATCTGTGCTCAAGCCAACAAAAAGACCAGTAGCCTGCATAAGGTTAGTTACAATCACATAACGCGATTATTGGAACTTTTGAAGGTATTCAGGTATTTATTACTTTTACACCAGTCTCAATGTGGCTTTTCATTCCCTTCCCATTTGTTAGAGCTTTCCATACCGAGTAATTTGAACCCCACATATAGCCTCCGCAAATCATGTATAATGGAGCTAACGATTTTTTAAGATTTGCCTAATTTGCAGGACAACTGTCCACCCAGTCACACCCGCACATCTGCTGTCTTCAAGGCTAACTGACTGTTGGTCTGCGTGAATATGTTCATACATGTGTGTCAATATTCTGCGCAGGCACTGTAATTAGTCATGGTGATTGGTTCCTTGGTTTGTCTAGGGGCCAGTAAAAAAGTACTTAATTAATTCTACCAATCACAGCCTCTTGAGGACATAGAGGAGGCTCTATTTGAAATATTTAGATCAGTCATGGAAGATGTCTAGCTATGAGAGGTGGGTTGTGCATTACACCTTGATGTCCAATAAGGTAATGACTTTTGGCTAATACATAGAGCCCTCAGGGCTCAGTTAGAGTCCACATAGTTCAGTTAGAGCCTGCAGAGTTCAGTTAGAGCACCTCAGGGCTAGATATCATCCCCACTAGGTTACATTTAGTTAGTGTAATGTTTTTGCTTAGAGCCCTGCTGGCCAGACGGTAGTTTCATCATAAAGGTGAGATTATTTACTTCATTTTAAATGGTTGTATGGCATGATGAACTATTTTAGTTCACAGATTATGGAATTTTAATATTTTAGTGATTTTAGGGGATACAGGAGAGGCCAAAACTTGCTCTGTTGGCGAGCATCATCGGTGCATGTTGTTTCTCATTGACGAGGACGAAGTTATTTTTCCCTGGTAGATTTCGGTCTGTTCTGAATTTATCTGCCTGTTTTTATCGTAAGTCGTTAGTTTTGGGGTTTGGGGGTTAGGGGGAAAAAAAAGGTACTGATTTGTGAGGAAAACAAGCAAATTCATTCAAAACACACTGAAATCTTCCAGGGAAAAATAGTTTCGTCTGAAATTGAGACACTGGTGTAAAAGTAAAAATTTACCAGTATTCATAAAGTTAAAGCTGTAACACCCAACAGTGGAGCTGCACTGCAATAATGGGGTTGGCTCGTCTGATCTGGTGATCTTTATAATGTACCAGTGCAACACAACAGACTGTGAATAGAGGGACCTTATTGGGGGCTGCAGCACAGTTGTATAAGTAGCATCATAATCTGATACATGATGCAGGCTGTAAATTGTCGATTAACCACTGTCATATTAAGATGTATGTATATAAGTGGACCCGTCTAGTATTTTAAGATAATTGACATATAATCATAAAACTTGTGTTAGAGACAAGATCGTTGCAGGTGCATGAATCAGCTGAGTTACTGAAGGGGAGAGTTACATGGCTTCTAGATTAGCGTAGGCCATGGACACCATAACAATCTTTCATGCTTTTCTCCATTACAGGATAACAGGTCTTGTGTTTCTCCATGGAGCCTGAAGATTCCAGTGAAAGCACTGTAGGGGAGGAAGGGCCCAGCACTCCTTCCAAGGGGGCATTCACTGAGACCCATAAGGTGCAGGTGGCAGTGAACCATGGCAGGGGATACATTTGGGATGCACGTGATGTGTGGCATTTGTGGCGTGATTGCCGCATGGTGGGTTGCCTAGTGGGCTCACTGCCAAGGCACCCTCATCAGTCCTGCACACTGGGCCTCCCCTTGCGTCTCCTGCCTGAGGAGGTGACTCTGCTAGTGGAGGAAGGACTAGGGGAAACT
The DNA here is from genome assembly GCA_020233015.1 of Callinectes sapidus. Taxonomy (NCBI): domain Eukaryota; kingdom Metazoa; phylum Arthropoda; class Malacostraca; order Decapoda; family Portunidae; genus Callinectes; species Callinectes sapidus. The sequence goes on from CM035181.1 coordinate 23,187,374, forward strand.
GTAATATACAAGGAGATGGAGGAGAGGCCATCACAAAAGCTAAAAGACACCTTCAGTGAATGCAGAGAAAGGTGCTACAGGGAGCAGGTGCAAGAGGCAGCCATACAGCGAAGGGAGCAGGTAAAAAGGATGGCAGATAAGATCCTGGAGGGTAAAAGGAAGAAATTCCTCCTAAGACAAAAGGAGAAAAATGAGCAAGTTAATGGAAGTGAGCCCAATAGAAGTAAGGAAGAAGAATTTACCCTTACAAGAGAGGATGTGATACAAGAGGAAGAAGCAAAACTACAACCCCTACCCCAGCACTTACAAATAGTAGAGGTGTTCACTCGTCATCCGCTTCTGGACCACCTGACAACTGAGCATTGCCCATGGTCTTACCCCACTACCCAAGAAGAGAGAGTGAGGTACAAGGTGTTCCGTGATCTATGGCGTCAGGGTCACTATCTCACTTCAGGCATCAAGTTTGGGGGGAACTTTCTTGTGTATGCTGGGGATCCTCGCCTCTACCATGCACATGCCATAGTGAGGTGTGTTGGGGAGCAGCAGCTACATCAAGGAGGGGAAGTTGACTTGGTTGCTGCAACTCGAGTGGCTGCATCTACCAAGAAAACATTTGTTCTTGCTAGCTTAGGTAATGATGGGCAAGTACTGTATCGTTCCTACCACTGGCTTGAGGAAAAAGAGTTAGAGGAGGAGGAAAATATGGATGAGAATGATGAGGAGTTGTAAAAGGTGGTGATGGATTATTTTGCTCATGAGTGACGTGGGCTTTAAATGCTGTGATATTTTCATTTATGTAATTTAGACATTTTCTTCCAAACTTTGTTCAACATTGTATAACTTTGAAACTGTGTTGGTTTAGAACATTTTTAATAACTTTTTTTCACATCCATGAAGCTTTACCTCAAACCTGCTAAAATATGGGTTTATTAGACCTGCTTATCTTTGTTCCTTTATTTATTTATTTCCTTTTTTTCTATGAATATACCAATTATAAATACAAACATTAATTTGTTTATTTATCTTATCAAATATTTATATTTATTGGTTTATCTTTATTCATTTAATCATTTTCTGTGTTGGGGGAGGGAGAGGGTGATGAATTTGTGTGGTAGAGATTAAATTAGTGAGACACACAGAAGCAGCACAACACACAGCATGTTGAATAAGACTAATATTATCCTCTTCCTCATAATTTAACTTTTTTCCAAAATATTGTGACATGAACACAAGTAGCTAAAAGAGGGTGCTAGAAGTGAAAGTACAGGTTGTTCAAAGTTTAAAAATTTTCATGCACATATATAGCTCTTTTAAGCCATGGTATGAAATTCAAGTGAGTGTGGACTGCAGACACAATGGCAGGGCCATACAGGTACCCATGGTGGAGTGTGTTGACTTGGATGTGAAATTGTGACTCATTTCTTTAAATTTTTTAGCTTTACAGCATCCCATAACAGGATGAGTACCTAATGTTAATGTAAATCATGTAAAAGCAATCTACTAACATTAAACAAGGATAATATGGTTGTCATGAACAACTGATACAATAATGGGCTGAGTGGCACTGTGATTGGCCTGGCAGGGGGTAGGAAGCAAGGTAAGGAATAAATCAGGTGGATTGCCACTCACACTCAGTTTCTCACCAAGAGTGTAGTATGGAAACACAAGCTGATGCTAGGTATGTACTGCATTCTTAGACATTTCAGTTATACTACCATTAATTCTTTCTAAAGATGCTTCTATAACTGAAATGTCAAAGAATAAAGTACATACTTTGCATTAGCTTGTGTTTCCACTCACTGTACACTCCCAGGAATATCACACTCAGGCCTGAGGCATACTATAGGTCCAATCACGGTCCATTATTGCTCCATTCACAATACAAGCTGATGCACATGTGGAGTATGTGGACATTGTATTTCTCCAGAATTGTTGCCTACCTGGCCTGACTGTTAGGAATGTCACACCTGCCCCCACATCTCAATTTCATATCACAGTTAAACAAAGCCACATATGTGCACTGAACCTATGCAACTCAGAATAACCTGCACTTTCACCTTTAGTAATATCCACCGAAACTCTACACTTCTTAAAGACACAGATCAACACTGCTTGGAAAAGTATTAGTAAATTTTCCAGTAAAATATATGCACCCAAGTTATATAGAGATTAAGAGACAGAAATATCAAGTTTTATGGTGCTGTACAATTCTTTGGTAATGATGGAAACAAAGCTCTAGGAAATGCATAAAACATCTGCATATAAACTTTATTTAAGATTTTTAGAATTTCATTCTACTATAAAAAATGTCTCACATCAATTGATAAGAAAAATAGACTTTTAGATTTCATGCACAATAGTGACTAGCTCAGAAAGCGTCCACCTGCTAGTAACGCCACCACCGATTTAGGTACTTCCTGAGATCAAATCAATGAGGGTCACATGACAAAAATAACCATGCAGAAATAGTTGTTGCTGTAAATAAAGCTTTGAAAAATTAATAAAACTAAGAAAAGCTTAAAAGAATTACAGCAAAACTCAATGTTACTCAATGTTAAATTAATTTTAATGAACTACAAAACTGAAGAAAGAAATAAAGTATTCACGGTAGGCAACAAAAGTAGAAAGAATGCAGCACATATGAGGCATTTATTTTGCAATTACTCATTCATTAAAGTGGCTGACATGTTATTTTGGTGATTGCCTGACACATTCTTCCCAAGACTGATCATGAAAGGCACTTGATGTTTATTGTGGCATCCTGTGGGAACTAAACACTGCTAACGTAGCCAGTGATGACTGTGTGCATTAGACATATGAAAGTGAAGAGAAATAAAGATATGCAACATTAAGGTAGTCTCTTCAGGTAACAAAGGCTTTCACTTCCCTTGAGGAAAGTCAAGTATTACTACTCTAGTATTTTTCAATAGCACCATAAATTAAATTATCTTAGGCTTATCTTCCTAAGTAAGCATAAAAAAAATGCGGACCTTGGTCACTAAAACTTGATATTAAACTAATCAATTAAAGAGAAACGTAATGTAATGCTGTTGCACAAAAATTATCTTTGGTTTTGCCTTATACTTGCCATTCTATAACATGATCATTTGAGTGATACTTTCTAACATTTTACTTTAGCTATATGGCTCATTTACTAAACAGTTTCCAAAAGGCAAATATACAGGGATGAGCTGCCCAGGTTGCATAACCCCTATAGAGGAGTAGAATCCTAGCAGACAGGCCAACAAATCTTCATTACATTAATAAATCACTCCATTGGAAGAGGAAATTGATAAGAATAAAATGAAACGGTACAGAAAACACATAAATATTAATAAATAAATATAAAACACCATTGTTAAAAAGATAAACATCGTAACAAATTTCCAACCTCAGTCATTTAGTTCTTAATAAATAAAACATCAGGATATGGAAACACAATCCCAAGACAGAAAGACAACAAGAGCATCAAATATTTATTGGTCTCAAGCCTCCCTCCCCCCTAAAGGCTTTCCCCTCTGTCACAGCCTCACCAGTCATTCTCATCACTCTCATCATCGCTGCTATCACGGCCACCACGCAAGGAACTCATCATCACATCCTTCACCTTAGGCCCTCGAGGATCACATTCAAGGTCAGTGGTGAAGGCTCCAGTGCGGGACAGCTTCCATTCCAGTTCTGGAAATATGTGTCTGTCACACACACATTCTCTCTCTCTCTCTCTCTCTCTCTCTCTCTCTCTCTCTCTCTCTCTCTCTCTCTCTCTCTCTCTCTCTCTCTCTCTCTCTCTCTCTCTCTCTCTCTCACGTGAAAAATCCATTCCTTGCTTATATCAGAGTTAAAATTCTCATGAAAACCTTACCAGTGCAGATAAACACCTATGTAACACTGTAACTACAAATTGTCAACAGCTTATAAGTACCTATAACTTCATTCATTCCTAATCAGTCTAACAATAAATACCAGGCATTAATATTCAAATGAAAAAACAACTGAAATCAAGCAAAAAAGTACTTTGTGACTCAAAGTCTCCATTAGCATCAGGACTACCAACACCACCACCAAGGGCTCACCCTCTAACGTGATCTTGTCCTTCCCAAACTCAGCTGCTCCAATGAACTGCTTCTTCATCTGGCCCTCAAAGTAGACAAAGATGGCAGGAAGGTTGCGGTCAGGGAAGTTGGGGATGCAGGTGGTTGAGATAGCTTTGATGAACTTCACCTGGAATGGGTGAGGAGGTATAGTGATAAAAATGGGGCCGCAGTGGTACAGTGGAAGCGCTTGTGCTTTGGAGGTCTTGAGATCCCGAAGCGTACGGATTCGAATCCCGGCCACGGTCTGAGCAGAGATTGGACATCCAATCAGGGTATGGTTCCCAAATAGGTGGGCTTTCAGATAGGTGGTCTCCTTTAGCCCATAAATTCCCGTAAAAAAAGCACACAGTTTAAATAGAAACAATTTTAAAAAGGAAGAAAATTAGTACATATTTGCATGATTATGTATACAAAGAGAAGAAATTAAGGACCATTAAAAGACAGAAAGTACACATATTAATTGACAGACCATACACAGAATAGGAGAAGGAAAGAAAATGTAAGAATGGCAAAAATAGAAGGGAATACAGTAATCCCTCATTTGTTGTACATATTACATTCCAAAACCACCACTGATAGGTAGAAATTTAAGAAGTAAAAACAGTGTCGATTAAAGTGATTCACCAGGGTATTATGGTGTTCTTTTATACAAGCTGTCCCATGAGTTAAGGTACATAATTTGGGATTCAATAGTTCAACTTAATTCTAAGTTAAAAATACTCTATACACATATGCCGTGTTTGCTTCTAGTTGGTGGGCATCTCCCTCTTTCCTGGCTCACCACCAACTTGAATGTTGCTGCACAGCATAAGTAATCATAATTGTGTGTAATATGTGCTGTGAAAGCCATACAGGAAATAGCAAATGACAAATTAATTTTTCTGTTGCATCATTCAAGAAATGCATGGGTAACAACAACAGAGTAATTGATGAGTTCTACTTTTTAAAAATATGAGGCAACTCACGGCAACCATCACCCAATTCACCACTGATATTTGACATTTTGACATCCAATGATAAGCCTCGCTGTCAGCTCACTCCAAAATTTTGCATTTTGTTAGTGTTAAAGTGAAGATTCCTCTCACATTTATTAACATTCAATATTCTGTCATGATATTCATGTGAGGACACCCAGGACATGATACATATTCATACTGTGATGGGAATGCAATGCAGCTCAACACAATATCATCCAAACAAAAACACAGAGCCCTACCTTCAGCACAACAACATGAATACAAATTCATGGAGGTAAAGGTCACTAAGCCTATCAGCAGCCAGGATACTGGACAGCAAGCTCTCATCAGTCGTGTTTCCTTTATCAGCCAATAGTGTAGCATGTAGGAATCATTTGTAAAAACTAAGCCTCACATTGCTACCACACAAGCTTTGTTTTCCATACCATACAAGTGCCTCTTTGTTTAACCATATGCAATACACCTGATGGTTCATTTAGTAATTTTCAATTAAAGTCTTATGTACACTATTATACTTTACTTTTGTTTTAATCATTAATTTACTACTTTCTAGGCTTGAATTTTTTCAACAAAAATCACCGAATTTTAAACAAATCTACATTCTGATTGGCTGCAGAAATCCACGAGTTACTGAGAAAACCACGATACTAATTTACATTGAATATTCACAAAATTACGCAATATACTGAGGTCACAATAGGTGAACCACAATATAGTGAAGGATTACCGAATATGAAAATCAATAAATTATATACATGCAAAAAAAAAAGAAATACATATCATATATCACAAACCTTGGCAGTCTGATACTTTTTTTAATATATATTTAAAGGAGTCACTGGCTAAAGAAAACAGAAAATAGGGAAAACAAGTCCCACTGAAGTGCCCGTTAGTCCCAAAGGAAATGTCAAGACAATCATAAAGAATAATGAAAGATAATTAAGTATCTTGAAACCTCCCTATTGAAAAGTTTAAGTTATAGAAACAAAAGCAGAAACAGACAGGGAGTTCCACAGTTTACCAGGAAAAGAGATGAATGAAAATTAGTCCTAGTTAACTTTTGCATTAGAGCTTTGGATAAAATACAAGTGAGAAAGAAAAAGTCTTGTGCGTAAAGGCCACTGGGGGGGAAAGGAGACATGGAGTCAGTAATGTCAGGCTCCTTCATAGCCAGTAGCTACTTTCTCCTGCCACACCCAGTACATACCTTCACACCTGTGTCAGAGCAACACTGTGTGGCACCCGGTCACACCTCACAGGGCTGCATCATTCCTCACCATATACAGCTGCTCTCCATTTGTTTGTCATATTATGATCATTCCACTATGCTTCAGTGTCAGTCCTCTTCTCTTTAAAGACTCCTTTACATAATGTACCCATGCATAGATTAAACCAAATAAAATAAATCAATACCTTGGCAAACTTTGCTGCTAGTCTAGGGAGGTGCTGGTTGATGAGGGCACACAAAGGCACACCTTGCTTGTAAAGGTGCAGGAACACCCACACACCTGGCCCAGCCTTGTTCACCTTCTCCACATAATCTTGGGCAGTGATTTCCAATACCTGAAGTATGATGGAAACAGCATTAACAAAAGGAATGAACCAAAATCTTTATAGCTTGTGAAACCTGTTGGATATATCATAAAAATACTGAAACTTATAGAGACAAATATAATCTATTCATGAAAATCACCCTGACCAAAGAGCTAACTTGTGTCAAAGGAGTTACAATAGTGTATTTTCAACACATTATTAGCCAAGTCATAAATCATCAAAAAGGCCTAAGTAACTTTTTTTCTGCCTTCATCATCCTGGCACTACAGAACTACACCTCATAAATTCCCGGCGTGAGACAATCACCTGTTCTTGTATAAAATCCTGTTACAGTCACTATTTCAAGGATACAGCAAAGTGGTTGACAGATGACATCTAAATCTATACTGTAAAGTAGAGCCATGTGTGCTCTGAGGGCCAAGAAATTCCCATGCACACGACTTCAAATCCTGGAGAGATTGGGGTAACAGTTCCCAAATGTGTGAGCTTTCAGATAGGAGGCCTCCATAAGTGGGCTCCTTTAGCCCATAAATTCCCATAAAAAGCCCATTTGCATGAAACAGAATAGAAAAGCAAAAAGTTATGAGATGATAGTTTTATGGTGCAAGTCCTGAGATTATGTGGGAGCTCACAAATTTATAAGAATCCTGAACTCCCCAAAAAAATATCCAAGTGATGGGTGAAGACAAACTATCAAAGATATTTAGGGGTGAAATATGAGGCACCAAAAGAATAGACTTGCTTTGGGTATGGGGGGTGTGGGAGGAAAGTACAGTGTGCAGGAGAGGGGAAAGCTAAGAAAAAAGCACACACACAAAAAAAATTATGGAATGAAATTATTCAGGTGGCTATATGAACAAAATCAAAAGAACAACTGCACCTCATTCTACTCTTAATTTCTTTCTCCTACCTCTCCATACTTGCTGGCCTCAATCTCAGCCTTCATCTCAGCCAGCCTTTTCTTGCGGTACTCTAACAAAATGGCCTCATCTTCATCATCTTCTAGCTCATCCAGCTCTTCAAGATTCAGCTTCCCAAGACGGGCATCTGCAAAAAGCATCAAGCACACAGTACATACATCCATACACATCACTGACCAACACCTCTGAAGAGGCTAGAACAAAACAAACGCCATTATACTTGGCCCATTGATGCATCCTGGCTTTAATTGTATCCAAAGAAAATAATATCTAAATATTTTCAATAGATCTAAAATATCAGTTGTAAGAACCAAACAAAGAATAATTCATGGCCATAATCACCTGCACTCTGCTTCTCTTCAATGGTTTGCTCAATCATCTCAGTCAGCATCTCCTCTGTCACCTCGGGCTCCTTTGGTGGCAGGATACCCTTCTGCCGCAAAATGTCGTTCCATTCTGTGTCTTCGTTAGGATTCTACAAAACAAATATGAAATTTACACTCACACCTTATTAACCATTTTATAATTTTTACAAAATTTACCACAATTACCTGCTATCCTTATTCCTCAAGTTATACATTTGACATTCTATACCACATACAAAACATCCAAGGCTGACTGTGATGCAGTGTAGGCTCTAAGCAGTCTTATATTTGGGGGTCCTTAATATAGTACCTACTCTCACCTGGACTTATTTCCTCTAAGCAGGCTTCTATTTTGAGTGTCCTTGATTTATGCTAACCTGAACTTTACACCTAAGATCAATCTGAACTGTATTCTTTATTTATTTATAATCACACTGATATTCAGTACTGATTACTTTGACACAATACATAAAAAGTACAAAATAAAAAGAGCTGAAAACAGCTTTTTTGTCACTTGTTTGTTTTAAATTAGGTTGTCAAGATATTCTGGTATATGAACAAAGTCATCAATAGCAAAGCATAATATCCCCGAACACACATACTGCGCATTGATCACTTTTCCAACTATCATTTTTGAGTAAAAAGTTTCATTAAGAGGTTCTAACATGAACCAGGTCTTAGTACTGAAAAGCCACAAAGATGGCAGTGTGATAGCTAGTATAATTTAGAAGGATTCCTACATAGGCAAACCTAGAATATTGCAATCTTTGGTTCAACTAAGTAAAGCCATCTCAGTGATCTACAGTCAATACACTGGTGCACCACAGCAATATGATACAATTGTATGGGCAACCTGGATGACGAATCACCCCTACCCAACCAAATGTTATCAGTTTGTGCTTGCTTTCCTCAGCTTTCAAACCTGGCTTCCTTATTATTATGCTGAACAACTTTGTTGGAAATTTAATGAAAATACAAAAATTGAGTAAAACTACATATTTACTAAAAATAACATAAAATCTTAAAATAAGGGTAATAATTCAGTATAGTTATGTCTCTTATCTATAATTATTTCCTTCCACACTTTCCCAAAACCCATAGTATACTTATCATACAATAGTACAATATGATTTTGTTGATTTCCGACCAGTTTTCCAATGCATTTTCTCAATTAATGTTCCCCCACCCAGAAACCCATTTCCCAAAGATTGTTGGGAATGAGAGGTAGGCATAAGTTGAAAAACAGCCAGATCTCCAAAAACATATACATTTGCAATGGAAAATATGTATACCATTAATCAATTCACTGCATTTCTCACCAGAAAAAAAAAAAAAAAAAAAAAAACGTGAGCCACATCAGATTCATTGATTAAGTGAAAGTCCAACTTGCACGGTTTCTTGAGAATTGAGAATATTAATTGGTGGGTGTTGGGAGGGGGATGTGGGAAACGCGGACATACTACAAAGATTTACCATTGCCGCACCTAATAATAACAATGTACCTGTCAGGAATACGGAATGGCTATAGAAGGGGAAAAAAAAACATATACAAAGAGGCGACAAGATTACCCTGCCATAGGAGTAATGCACACTGTCTCACGAAAGTCACGACAAACTCTTCACGTTACGACTGCCTAGTAAAATTTTCCCGAGACGAACACGCTTCTACTCGCCTGCATCTTGATGTGTAGTTGATGTTAGTGTGCTGAGGATGGGAGATGATGGGTAGACCAGCTGCCCCTTCCTCGTGTTAGTCTCAAAAAGGCCAATTTTAGCCTGACCTACTAGTCTTGTGTACGGTTTGCCAGACACTCCCACCTTTCCTTTCACATACAAGATTACCAGAAAAAAAGTCGATGGTTTTTATTTATATACATATCAGTATATTATCTCAAGCAACTTTTCATGGTGAACGAAATTGTACATATGATGGAAATATAAATGTTTGTTTAGTCAGTGTACTTGAAAAGAGATTGTACTACTAGTATAAACAATCTTTCGCCATCATAGTAATAATCATCAGCCCTCTTGTAGATTCTTCCAGAAGGCTTTTGGTAGAAGGGCCTGTAGTTCTAGTTCTGTGTCGTAGCAGTTCTTTGTGACTTAAAATTTATAACTGGCCTTAGTCATACTGTATTCGGAATTTTATTTCACTTCTGAGTCAAGGGGCTTTCACACATTCAAGAGAATGCCGGATTATTAGACTACATACTTGTACTTGTAGATGAGGTTTCGGGTCTTGTTCAGCTATTATGAGAAGGTAGCTCTCCGCAAGGCCGTAGACTTATAAGAAAACTGCGAACAGCGGAAATCATACTGGATGCTCTTGTCATGTAGGATTTAGTTACAAATGTCTTCATTGTCTTCTTAAGAGTTTCCAGGTTTGAACTGTTCTTCACATGTAGTAAATCAGTGTATAGTCTACGAGCGCTCTTAAATATTCGAAAGGCAAGCTCCATATTCACCAACTCGGCTCATTGGGCCTCCGCATCGTGTCTATTGATGTAGCTGAGTCCAAACGAAAATCATGTAGCTTATCTTTTTTGTATTCAGCATCAAAATGTAGTGCTAGATAAGTCATAACGCTCACTTTGTACACAATGCAAACATCTCATAAATTGATACATGTAAACTTGTAAAGATAATAATACTGATAACCAGTAAAACGCTTCGAAAAACGATTGAAGAGTGTGTTATTTGTTAACTATTTGACCTTAGAGACATAAAAGAGAAAAAGTGTATGGGTTATTGCTTAAATAGCATACTTTACAAAAATTGTTGCTATATCTCAGGAAGAGGTTGCAGACACTTACCGCAAAGTTAATTCACTTTCAGCGAGATCTAATAATACTAGTTCTAATCTGGACCAGTTCTTGTCTGGAGAGGTTAAGGGGATGTTGTGAACTATCATTAAAGTTAGTGTGAACTCGCTGAACGTTTCCCTTTGTGTCTCACAACTCGGGGGGTAGTCACAGCCTATCCTCCAAAGACAACTCTCTCCCTCTATACAAAGCCACATGCACTTACCACACACACACACACACACACACACCACCCACTTATATATATATATATATATATATATATATATATATATATATATATATATATATATATATATATATATATATATACTAGTCTAAAGAGTTCCCTTCTGGGGAAGGGATCTTTTGGTATGTCTTGAAACCGCCCTCAACTTTTTCTACATTAACTCCTGCAACATTCGCGGTCTCAGATCAAACTTTCAATCTGTAGAACACCTTCAGGTGTCTGAGCAAGGATATTATAAATATCTTAGAATCCTTGTGTCTGAGGCTTCTGATAGTAGCCCTTTTTCTGTTCCCTCCTACTTTCTCTATCCTCATTTTCGTTCCAAAGTTTGATGTTGCGTCTATGTACGTAATGACATGCTCTCGTAGCCACGCTCTTTAATCTTCCGAATTTTCTACCATCAGTCTTCGACTTCCAAGTCACTCAACTACTAAATTTATCTGTGCTGTTTATCTTTCCCCTAACTCCCCTGACATAGTAAATTCTTTGATTATTTAACTTCCAAAGTGGAGCACATTCCGTTTCTCCATCCCTTCGCGGAGATCTCCATCCTTGGAGACTTCGATGTTCGCCTTGGCTTTCCTCTCCAACCACTGACCATTCTGCTGGTGAACTAGCCCTCAGTTTCGCTATCCTCCATGACCTAGAGCAACTGGTGCAACACCCTACTCATATCCATCACCTCCTTGGAGATATGCCCAACATTTTCAACCTTTTCCTTACCTCTAATCCTTCTGCTTATGCTGTTACCCTATCTTCTGCATTGGACTTCTACGATCACATTCTCATATCTGTATCTTATTCTATTTCTCCGATCCCTCCTCAGGGTTCTCCCAAAGCGGAGACGCCTCTAGCGTTTTGCTTGTCAGTTGGGGGGACCTGAGAAGGTATTATGCTGGTTTTTCCTGGAATGATTACTGTTTCTGAGACGCAGAACCATCTGTGTGTTGAGCACGTCATAACATAAGTGATAGTGTCTGGCATGGAGGCGTACATTTACCACTTTCTCTCAACCATAGGCGTACAATTTTAGGCCGTACGCCTTCTGGCTTCTGCAAAGTGCCATCGAAAACGCCTTGCTCCAGTGAGGTGATATATAGATGGAAAAGTTAAATTCAGCCCCTACCTTTGAAAATCATCCTGATGGCAGGGTAAATGTTTTATTACAATTTTTTTCTTATTTTCCTCTTTTCTTCCCCCCCTTTCTCTTCAATTGATATAAAGGTAGATGGTGACATAACTTTATATCAACCTTAGCTCGCCAACCGCGCCTCCGATGTAAACAAACGTTGGTCGAGCCTCGGGGGTGACGCAACCATGCTATCTCTCGTGCCCTTGATGAGGCTGGTGCCCCTACGCGCGCCTCACACCACCCTCAGCTCTTGTTACAGGTAAGGGACGTCCAGGCAGTACAGGAGTGACTATGCTCAAGCAGTGTTAGTGAGCGGTGGGATTTGTCTTGCGCATCCCGTCTTATGTAACCAGAGTTGTATTACTTTTTGTATCTATTTTTATTTCTTGTGTATTGATTATTTATTTATCAGTAGCCCAGGAAACGCTCATTAAGGTTAAATCCATCACAATATTGTGGCCAGTTTGGCCATGACAGGAGTCCATACAAGTGTTACGCCAACCTTACGTGATATATATATATATATATATATATATATATATATATATATATATATATATATATATATATATATATATATATACCTATAGCACTTAATTGAAAATTACTCTTAGACTCCTTACCTGTGTTCTTCTGTTCAGTAAACATTCTATGTATGAAAATCATGATCTTTTAAGTATCATAATGTCTAATCACCACAAATTGTAAAGCATTTTGGACAATTTATAGTTTATTACAACCAACAATTTTCTGAAGTGGTATATGTTTTCTTGTGAGATATGTAATGAATTAATTGATCTATATCTTTTCTGTCACAAATGCATAGTTTTCAAGTTATGACACTCTTCAACTTATGCCTACCACTCATCCCCAACAATTTTAAGGGACCCATAGGAAATGCAGTAGGTGGAGTGAGTGAGTGACTAAAGAATTCGAGTTCTATATGTACTAGAAGGATAAATTGAGGCTTCTTTATTTTGGCCATCCACCTGGGGAATGTATCAGAAATAGATTATTTACACGTATAAAACAATAACTTAATTCAGAATTACATCCACCTTCACAGGTAACATTTCTGTATGATGGATTACTGTTTATATATGTTAAAATGTTTTGAGGTGAGAACTGCCTCAAGCTCTTACTTAACATAAGATATAACCATCTATAATGAGTCCTGTGCCCTAACAAGAATCATTTGCACATACCAGACTCCATCAGCAGCTGGTCCTAGCAAGTTACAGGTACAAGAGTACCAAAGCCTCTGAAGAAGAAATAGATCTGGACCAGCCTCTTAAGTTTTCTACAAGTCGAGCAGCAACATGGAAGGCTAGGGACACATATGGCAGCATGGTGACAGAGGACAAGATGCCATGGTATCAGCCATATGTGGTGGCCATCAGTCTGTCAACATTTCTTCTGTACTTCTGTGTGTTGCGTGAAGAGAACGATGTGGACACGTCTCTAAAAATGAGTCTTTATGACCGGATTGAAGGATTGGAGGAGAAGCAGTTGGAACTTACTCTAGAAGAATACATCCAGTCTGGAAAGGACACTGCACCTATCAAAGCGCGTCTCATAGAGATCAGAGAATTAAAAACAGATTAGATGGATGTAGTAGTATAGTCACTGCCATTTTGTGTACATTTTCATTAATCATTGCACAGCCTTACATGACCAGCAGCCTCTGTGTGGTTGTGTGTTACATCTGTAATGAGTCATTGTATCATTTCTTAGGACTGGATAGAGGTGTATGTTATGGAACTATGTAAGTTTCATTGATATATATATTGAAAACTGGAATCCTGTATATTGTTAATATATATACCAAGAATTGACCACTATCATTTCAGTTTACTTGTATCATCCTTGAATGTTGTGTGTGTGTGTATATGTGTGTGTGTGTGTGTGTGTGTGTGT
>CM035181.1:23201510-23215460 GCA_020233015.1 Callinectes sapidus
TATATATATATATATATATATAACATGAACAGAACAAATCCCCATTTGTTCTTAACTGAATGTAATGAATGATCAGATTGATGCAAGTACACTGAACACCAGCAATATAATGCACTTTAGTATGTATATATTTGTCTAGCAGAAGAAATAAACAATAAAGAATGAGGCTGTGGTAAGATCAGAGGACAAAAAGACATATTGAAGTCATACTTAATTCAGATCTCTGTTAGAGAGAATATATAGTCAGGTAAGGGCCACAAATATAATCAATCGTGTATTATAATTAACTTCCAATTGTTGAAAATAGCAGATAAGTAATGGTAAAGTTATATTTTGGCACTGGTAAAACCTTGTCTAGATTATGTTGTGGATTTTTCATAGGTCTCATAGTACAATGGATAATCACTAAAACTTTTATATAATTGATACAAAATGTTGCTTCCAACTTTTGAATTGAAGTCCTTTATTGAGGCATAAATTAAGAAATTAATCTGACAGATGTATTCATAATGGTTTAAAGGTGAAACAAGAATTATTTAAGCAAAATTCTTAAAGGTTAGTAATCAGTCTAGAAATAACTGGTTTAGCTTGATAATTACATTGAAATGAATAAAAGATACAAGGACCCAGCACCATAGGGGCTCAAGTACTTCTTTTTTTTTTTTTTTTTCTGTGAAAGCTGCATTTGAAGCTTATCAAAAATAACTTCAGTCCTAAATAGGATATTGATTTCAACTAAATTTCAAACAAAAACCCTGCTCTTTAGAATTTTATTGATCAAGAAAGAAAGGAAAACTGTACGGTGTAATTTTATATGTGCTTTAGAAAGTAAAATGTTTATCCCCCCTTTTAAGTTTTTGTACATTTCATGGCATAGCCTTGGATTTGAACCTTGATAAAAATATCTTACCTGAAGTAAGTTTCGAACACCTTCCTGGTATCACAACAGCAAAAATAACTTAGTACTGTATAACAACAATAGTAATAATGATAATAATAATAATAATGATAATAATAATAATAATAATAATAATAATAATAATAATAATAATAATAATAATAATACAATAAAGTACATGAAGAAAAATGATCATATGTTTAATACTATATTGAGAAAAAAATTGAAAAAAATATATTTATTGGTAGTGCAGTAAAAGTTACTGAAAAGAAAGCAATAAATTGAAAAATGAAAAATGCTTTGTCAAAAAAAAAAAAAAAAAAAAGAACAGATGGTACTGGTTTGTCAAAGGAAAAGAATGGGTATGAGCAATTTGTACTGTTGAAAGCCATTATTAGAATGTAATGAAGTAGACAAAGATATTTTATGAATGCAAGGACTAACACATTTTAAGGTCTAAGGAGGACTAAGGGAGGAAGGGTGAGGAAGGCTAGTTAGCAGTGCATTGATTGGCCCAGTTACTTATTTTTTAGGGAAGAAACACTGATTGGACAAGAGATATCTATGATGTTTTGGTTGACTCCCTCTGGCTGAACCACAGCCTCTCTGCCCTTGAACTGACATGACATTGGTGTGCTCAACCATCCAACACAAAATGTGCTTCCAAGTCAGTTAAATTGTGACCTCACTAGTAACTACAACTTCAGTATTATTGAAGCTGGGAAAAAGTCAAGCTTATTCTTTAGATATGAGTATGTATCTCGCATATTCTGGGAGGCAGTGCTTGATCCCTTAATAAAGTGGTTGATAACTGGAATAAATCAAATTATTAGGTTGGGTTGCTGAATACCTACAGGCAGGCATGTTTTAAAGTGACTCCTTTATGGAAGCATATTAGATTTTTTGCAGTTTCATTTATTTTCTTGGGACATTCTTGTCCATACTCTTCACCCCTACACACTTCATCCCCATTAGCCACTTCTCCCTCTCTCATGTATCCATTTTTTTCTTTTCTTTTTTTCCACATATTGTATTCAGTCATGCTGCACAGCATTCAGTGTACATTTTATATGCCCTTCTCATACCTCAATTCCAAAACTCACTCACTCACTCACTCTCCATTTAAGGTTTCACATTCTCCAAGTACTACCATAAATGGCCTTTAGTTAATTTCATCCATACATGACAAACCTTTTAAAATACTATTAGTATGTACTGTACTTTAATTATCTGTCCCAATCACATTGCTCAAGTAATTCTTATCCAAATCTTAATTTTGCCTTCCATCCCATATTGCCTCACTCACACGTCAGTGTTGTACAGGCTGTAGTGCTTATGTTACCTGCATTTGGGCTGTTCTAACATTTATTTATCTAAAAACTCAAACTGCATCAACCATATTAGGTTGTTAGGACTAAAAGTATCATTATATTCTAAAATTTAGAATTTTTGAAATACTTGTAACTCATCACTATATTGATTCAACAAAGAATTGCTTGTTTTTGCTACAAGCACCTTTCCAACTTTGTATATTCACAAGTGTCAAAACTTTTTTTTATCACTGTATATTGCTGTCAAAATTAATATGGTTTCAGCATGATAGTTTTTTAAATGTTGATGGATATTGTCTGTGTTACAGGGCCCTGGGTCCTGGCTTCTCCACTTGGAACAAGCTTCCTACTACCCTAAGCAAGGTATCCTCAGTCACAATACTAAGAGTTCATGAAAGCGGTGTAGTAACAGGTGTGCGCCACATAGCAGAATGGCACACTAGGCGTGATATCAAAGCACTCACACAGCTGGAATCCCTAGTGGTGACCCTGTCCCTTGGGGTCTTCTTACTGTACTTCATGTGGCTGCGAGAGCCCAACGACATTGATGAGTATCTAAACCAACCCATCTGGAAACGTCTGCCAGACATTGACCCAGAGAAAGCAGAGCAAATGATGGAAGTGGACAAATACCTTGGTTTGCAGGTGAGGTTTGCCAGTAGTGTTCTAACCCTATCTCCTGCAGTATGGTAATGTTAATGCTGTCATTCTTATATCCATCTTATTTTCATTTATGACCTTAGATATATCATAAAAAAATGTTCATTCCTTTGTCACTCACAATCCACACACTTTCTCTTTGTGCATTCCTTGTTCTGTAAGCAAGGGTAAGCTGTCAATATATTACACAACAAAATCTGATCACAAATCATACTAAAAAATTACTACCTTACCAATTTCCTATATCACACGAAATTAATATCAGGTTTGTGATTTACACCTTCAACACAGTCATATCTTAGATACTTAAATACTTACTAGAACAAAGTAGTCAATTTATCTTGGTATGTCTTGTATAAGCATGCCAGTAGCAAGACCTTGGAAGAGCTACTATCAATCAGTCTTAGTCTTAAGTTTCTACTGTACATGCCAATAGAACTGACAGTAGTAGTGTTGAAAGTTCTACTGGCATGTGCATAAGGAATTTGAAATAGCATGCTGAAGTTCTACTCTACAAGATGTCCAAGTTTAAAAGCATGCAACAAAGGCTTAAATAGGGATAGAATAATACAAACGCCTGACTGCAAGATATCTAGCACCTCCCCTTTACAGTAACTCCTCTAAAATTCACCTGTCATACCTCTATTTCTGCAGTAGAGGGGTCATTCAGATTAAAAACTAACCTCCCTTGCCCTTTGCTTGTAATATAATCAGCACTCACTACTCCAACCACAGCAAACAAGATGACATTGTTCCACTTTAGGCCAATCTTTACAGCAAACACTGCCCATACATACATACTTCCATATGGTACTTTTCTTATCTCATCACCATTTTCCTAGCTTCATGATCCTTTTGTAGTTTTATCCGTCATCAGTTTCATCCTGTGATTTGTAGCCTGTCATATACGGGTTCCTGTTAATCTACATATTTCCAACATGTGTTCACTTAATACACAGGTCATTATAAAGATACCCATTGATTCCTGAGACAATCCCTTTTTATGCTTCATATTCCATCACAAATTCTTTCCATTCTGGATCACATCTTTGTAACCATAAAATTTTACACAACCTTAACAGCCACCTATTATTAGTTTAGTCATCAGGATAATCACATACATATTATTTAGTGTAATCTTTGCAGTCCTTTTTTTCATAGCCAATGGTTATTATGTTTTAACAAAATAATTTCCAGGAATAGGAAAACCATATACCCACTGTTTAGAGAGGAGGCAGGGTAAACTCCCTTTAGAATTTAAGACTGACATTTAAGATGTATATTTTTGTCACTAATATCTCTTATCTGACAGGTTGATTATACTGAACTTGAGAAGTATAAAGAAGAATATTATGCAGAACAGTTTGAGAAATTGAATAAAGAGAAACAACTGAGGAAGAGGCACAGAGATCTGCTGCAGTCAGTGTCATCCAACTCTCAAACACCAACTTAGGCACAGAGATCTGCTGCAGTCAGTGTCGTCCAACTCTCAAACACCAACTTAAGATTAAAATTAAAGTTGAAACCAATAAGAAAAATATCTTCATGTAAGTTCAGATAGGTTAAAAAGGCCACTGCCAAAGTCCCGTTACAATTTTCATTATTATAATTGCAGGTAACAAGCCATCTACACTAGGCAGAACATGTTACATGTGGAATGGGATGCTGAATTTCTCATGTAAAAAGACTAGAATGAATAGGTAGAACACACACTACACTAGATCTAGGCTGAGACAAGGATGATGTAAAATGAAATGTAATTGGACTAGGTCACAGGACCTGATGAAAGATATGGAAAATATAAAAAATTCTTGGGAAAGTTTTATGAATCAGTTCTAGTTTCTAAAGATTTCCCTAAGTCCCTTGCCTATATGTATCTACATATATATGGTACTTGGGACACAAGAATATCTTTATTGTACATAAAAATTCATCATAACATGTCAATAAAGTTCTTCCTGAGAAGAAATGTTTTTTTGTATTTAGCATAACCCACTACTGCTAACACAACCACCAGATATTTAGGAGCCAAACGTCAATTACATGTCAGAAGTTTATTTTCGGTGTAAATCTACAGTGCAGAACCAATAACAAGAGAAATCCAAAAGAGTGGCTCAGGTAATAATTTCATTATAAGAAACCCATGCCACCAGATGTAAAGAGACAGGCATTAAGACTTATAACTAAATGTAATAAAAACGACTTTCCCACTACAACTAAATAAGATCATGAACACGAATGACCTCCACACTGACAATACAAATACACGACATTGTTCCCAGACCAGAGAAAGAGAGGAAAATAATGATTTCTTGTACTTTGGAATATTATTTGTGATCACATAACCTACACAAGAACTGTGTATTCTAAATCTTTTAAATTTATTTCAGCAAAATCACTGCCAGACTATTGTAAAAGAAACATACCAGAGGCAGAATACACAGCTCCAAACACTGCTGTACACACAAAATAAATTAGTTTCTCTTGCATCACAATTTTCCACTACAGAGCAGTTCTTAAAAGCTGCTCTAGTTTAAAAAGAGTACAAAACTAGTGCCAGTTACTCACTGCACTCACCAGCACTTCAAAAGTCAATTCAAAAGGGAGGAGGATCAGCGTACCTAAATGTAACTTAAAAACATTCACTTTGTCCATGGCAGTATGTAGCTTAGGAGGTTATGTCTTGAATGAGCACAACAGGATGAGGGAACACCTTAAGCGCGCTCTCCACGGATTCGTCGTGCCAGCTGAATATCCTTGGGCATGATGGTTACACGCTTTGCGTGAATAGCGCACAGGTTAGTATCTTCAAACAGACCCACAAGGTAGGCTTCTGACGCTTCCTGCAACAAGAAAGATATACTATCAACTCATGCCTTACATTATCTTGTCAAACTGTATAACTTTACTCAAAATGAGACTAAAATATCCTAAAATATAGTGCCATGCAAAAATAACCACCATAAGACTGCACAATATAAGCAGTCAACCTTCACATGACAAGCACACATGTAAGCTAATGCACACAGCAAAACATCTGCCAACACTCTGGTAAAATAAATAAATCTTAGCTCCTAATACACAAGGTGGTGAAAAGAAAATGATCACATCAAATTATGGGAAGTACCTCCACCAATGCCAAGCCTATTCCATTACATCAATAGAAGGGAGAGGAGTCTTATTTAGATAGTTCAAGACTGCAACTGTTTGCAGGTTCTCCTCTTAACCCCTTGCTTCCGGGTGGCGGGGATTCCCGCTCGGGCGATAGCTTCCGGGTGGCGGGGATTCCCGCTCTCGCTAATATCTGCGGTAATTTTGCGTTTAGCGCCAAACATTTGCTACCCTGCGGTATATACACGCCCAAAGGGATGACACACTGCATCTCAGTTACCTCTGAGCTCTCAAGGAGGAAAGACGTGCCTCTGAAAGTTTTCCTGCGTTCGGATCGGTGCGTTCCTCTTGCTCGCCGCCCACCACCCTGCACCATCTACCTCCACTCCATTACTGCCCACCACACCCATCCACCCTGTACCATCTGCCTCCACTCCTAGGACTTCATCTCGAGTGGTGATGCCTACAAGCGCACAGTGAGTGAGTGTGTGGTGGTGACTAGGCTAGCGCAAATCAAGACTGGCAAACGCACACGAACACATCATCGCTCTCCGCCCGGGAGATCACTCTACTCATCAAGTCCTCACTCCACAACCAGACCACCTACAGAGCTCTATGAGGTATCCACTTAAAGAAGAAGGAATTGTGGTGAGTACTGAACAAAATAAAAGTTCATAACTTAGGTAGTTTAGGCACAGGGATAGAGCGAAATCGGGGGAGCGGCCAGAAAACCGCCCGGAATAAGGGAGTGTTTTTACCGACTCGCCCGGAAGCGAGGGGTTAATAAAAATTGGGCACAAGTCAGTCTAGGCTAAAATCTAAAGTGTCCAGACAATGGCTCAGTCTATCAACAAAGGCTGTCTATCTATTGTGTTTGGCACATATGTTTTGCTCATATAATTGTCTTCCTGTGATCAGTTGATGAAATCTTCAACTTTAGTCTCTCCTGAGTTCTTCAAGCATTGCCAAGCAATAGTTTTCACTTCCATCTTGCAGCTGACACATATGATAATTGAAAAACATTCATTGCTAAACCTAATATCTTAGAAGTGCTTGTCTGGAGATGGTAGTGAAGTCCGACAGGGCACATGATGGCTGAATGGCTAGCCAGACATAATATAATGACTATGGCAAACCATTCATATCTTGCATCAGCTACAACCAGGGCTCACCGGTTAACTTATGTATAATATACAGTTCAACATCCAAGAACCCGGCCATTAATTATCACATCCCTAGTACTCACACAGATGAACTGGTGGTGCTGTGAATTTCTTCACAACCTTCAACATCAGAAAACTACCCCTACCTTAAAATACAGCAGAGAGAAAAAAAAAAAAAAAAAAAAAAGTGAAAAACATTAAAGTTAACAACTAAATTGACGCTGAAGCTAGGATCAACATCAATAAATTTCAAGTCTGATACTCTTATGTTCTATCTTCATTAAATATTCATAACTCCAGAGCAGCAAATGCAAAACTATTGGTATCAGTTTTTATCTACTATGGTGAACAAGGCTCCACACCCATGTAGATAAACATGATCAATCCAGCTTACAATTCCATGCACACACACGCACTTTAATACTTCCAATGACAAGATCCCTATCAACACAAGTCTGCTCTCTCTAAAACAAATAACACCAGCCTCCAACATCAGGATAATTCAATTGACATATGTACTGGGTTTACAGTCCTGGGATGAGAAAAGCTTCTTACATTAACCTAACCATCTCTCACTCACACACACGAACACTTTTTCTCAATAGCCATTTATAAACACTTGTAAATGGTGTGGGCAAAATGACGTGTGTGGGTAAAATGACAGCTAAGTGGGCAATACGACTTGATGTGGTGAATTGGTATGTGGGCAAAATGACTGGATACCATGTACTGGCTGCATCAAAGCAACCAGATCAGTGGCTGACAAGGCCTCACCTGCAGGGCACCGATGGCAGCACTCTGGAAACGCAGATCAGTCTTGAAGTCCTGTGCGATCTCACGCACCAAGCGCTGGAAGGGCAACTTGCGGATCAGCAGCTCAGTGGACTTCTGGTAACGACGAATTTCTCGCAAAGCCACAGTACCAGGACGGTAACGATGGGGCTTCTTCACGCCACCGGTGGACGGGGCACTCTTACGGGCAGCCTTGGTGGCCAGCTGCTTCCTGGGAGCTTTACCTCCAGTGGATTTACGGGCAGTCTGCTTTGTACGAGCCATGGTTCATGCGATTCACCTGTTGGGACACAATACTGTCAGTGAGGATAATGGTATTGGAATAATAATAATAAGTACAGGATTTATTCAACATCAAAATAAAAGGCCAGTTGTAGCCTAGAAAGACAGCCTTCACTGGCAACAAAAAGGGTTAATCAGAAATCACAATTAGTAAGACAATAAAACAACCATGACTAAAGTAGTGACACATTAACATTATACTATAAAACAAATATCCAAAAACCTATGGCTTCAAGACGGGTTGTATCCCCCCCCCCCCCCACTCTCCAATCCTCGTCTGTTTAATGCCTTGTGCGTTAACATGCTTTTCCTGAAGGACAGGCCTGGGACCACATTTGTACATCAGTACCAGAGTGAAACTACTGACCTTCCTCTCCCTTCACACCAAGGTCAAAACATCTTGACGTACACCTACACCAACACCAATTCGCTGCTACATCAACTCCACATTCTGTAACTGCCATGCACCATCTCGAACAGAGACCGCCTTCCTCGATAAAATAACGAAACTACCCACTGCGAGGCACAATTACTAAGCTTACTAATTTATGTGAGGCTGCCAAGGCAAGAGAACTTGCCCACCACGGCTTAATGCGAGGCGATGGTTAAAGGACACTATGGGTGGTAGGGTGAGGGGGGGGTCTGTGGTTGTGAGTAACTTTCTATGATACCGGCAGTGTTAAATGTCAAATACAATCAATCCTTTCATAATTAAGGAACATTAAGACAATAGCTGCTATAGGATAGTAATCTACACGTGTAGCACACATTGCGCACACAAAAATTCTAAAGTAGGTCTGATAACGTAACTTGAACAAGAACCGTTGAAACCGTTTTCTCTGCGTTCAAGAGGGCAGGGGGACACTCCCTCAGTCACGCACACACGCCTTGTCGCCATTTACTTTCGTATATACAATCTAACAGTTTCAGGAGACAGGTATCTCCCCACAGCCACACAGTACGGGTTGCAGCCAAATAAATCCACTTACCACGCCTAGCCTCCCAATCTCTGGCCAACACAATGCCCTGCAACGCTGGGGACACGATTGTCACAGAAATAATATTATTACATTAGGGTTAGCCTCTCTACAGCGTGCAACTTTCCATGAACGGTCTGCCTGACGCTGTCTAGACTAACATCACAAAATTTAGGTAGGGATTAGCCATGATGTCGCAACAGCACGGGAATACATTACGGAAGGAGGTGACCTCAAATCCTGTTTGGAGGGAAAAAATTCAAAATACCGGAAATCCACCTGCACTACCACGTTGCCACATCCACAAGCACCCAACACGCCACGGGACGACACTGACCCAGACCTCACCCACCACACGTGCGGTTGCAAATCACCCGCCAAAAATACTGGTAATGGCCGTCCGCAGCTGAGAGGACGCGCGCCGCCATCACGGCTTCCAGTAAACAAAAGATGGCCGCCTCCCGCTAATTGTCAGACTTTCACAAAGTTGCACCACCACCAATCACTTTTCACCGTGCACGAAAGCCCGTCAACGTAGTTATCAGGAACACAGCAGCAGCCCGGCACGGTAATATACCTTATCTTCACTAATATGCAACGTGTCATACCTGGATGCAGGGACGAACACGTCTACTCTCCACAACGTCTCAACTGACAATGAAGACCAAAAGCTACAACGGCCTAAGTCCCACTATTTATATGTAGACTGACGTCATCGTCCCGCCGAGTCACGGCATTGGTTCCAGCTTGTGGAATACTGTCTTCCCATTGGTCACAATAACGGCGTCTGGGATTGGCCGCAGACCTTCCACTTCTTTGCGCTGATTGGTAAGCGTTCTCGTGCGCTGATTGGTTCAAGGCATCAGTTCCTGATCCGCGTCGACTGAGGCAGGAGCAAGTCCTAGCGCTGTAGCCTAACATGTTATATTCTACGAAAAACACTATGTTAAAAACAACTGTACTTTCTCCCACACAGCTAAGGTACCAGTGGTGCCTGTAGTCTGTACTCACAACATAAAAACCAATCCCTTAGGCGTGATCACTGATGTTTGCCACAGGAGTGCTGGAGTTGAGAAAATTTGCTTTAGAACAATATTTAGCCGATCACACGAAATGGTAGAGAGTCCGCCATAACTGTGTTTGAGACAGTCACGTCTTGCGGCGGGACCCAACACCTAGTACTAGTAGCGGCCCATTCCTGCTATCCTGACGCTTTGCCTCCACCTGTTCCTTGCTCACCAAACCAAACAATAATGTCACACCAGGACTTATTCTTTTACGTAATCGCAATATGATACCATTAATTCCTACATACCCAGCAGAGCTATGGTGGGGGCGCGGACCTCACTCAAGCACTATACGATATTATTAGCACGGTGATCAATGGTCTCTTGTTCTATCGAGGCTTTACTCTCGCCTGAATAGTAAAGGTATAATTCGCAGAGCAAAGTGTAGCGTATAGTGAACCATGGGTGGCGTAGTGGCAGGCGTACACTCACTTCCACTCACTCCACCGCCCCACCTCTTCTCTTACACCCTATTTTTCTCTCTTTTTTTCCTTTTCTTTGTTTTCCAGTTTTACGTCCTCGTCCCCCAACAGCTTCCGTGTATATGTTAATCACACAGTTAGATTTTTTTTCCATTCAACTAATATGCTTCCTATAAACAAAGTTCATATTACATACTCTAATGAGTTTAGGATTTTTTGTATACGAATTTACTATATCCAAAATACTCGCATTTTCTAGTACATGAGTTGTCTGAGTAGACCACTTGATATTTTACCGGAACCGTTTCATGTTAGTTATCCTACGTAAAACTTGGTAATGACTCATCCTGGCATTTCCTCCCGCCCCTCCCTGATTTATATGATTTTTTTTATTTATTTGTTTATTCACTTATTTATTTATTTATTAAGTAATGGATAGCAACACGAAAGAAATTAGTATGGGTACGAATGGTTAAGAAATTCGTTCGGTGGTATCTCCACTTCCCGAGTAGGTAACAAAGCAATAGCCTATCAATCAAATACATCCCCCCCCCCGCGTCTCTCTCTCTCTCTCTCTCTCTCTCTCTCTCTCTCTCTCTCTCTCTCTCTCTCTCTCTCTCTCATTTTTCCTCAAGGTCACGGATAAAGAATTAAAGAGTACCATATCACGGATCGATAATGAGCTAAATAAACTAATATCGATCGTTCTACGTAAAACAAATGCTAAATCAACACATACCGGCCTTCTCTTTACCTACATAATATTACTTTTTTTTCCAATTGTCTATGGTTGCGTTTCATTTCACAAACGAAATGGTGTGCTAAAGTGGCTGTAGAGAGGATGTGTGAGGTGTTGAGTAGTGGTACGACAAATGAGTGTAAGGATGATAAGGAAAACCTGGGCAGGATTAAGAGAATATTAAGAGAATGTATTCTCTTAATCCTGACCTGGGTTTGGTCAGGGACACTCTTTTAACGTTTCGACAGAACGTCATCCTCAGAGAGTAAGGGAGACGTTCTGTCGAAACGTTAGTGTCCCTGACCCAACCCAGGTTTTCCTTACCATCCTTACACTAATGTGTGAGGTAGCATAACTCAGATTATGTCTTAGACCACAGCTATATACAAAAAGGTCCAATTTACTTAGACCTGACGTTCATCTCAGACCTCACGCCCTATACCTGACACCTACCACTCAAATCCATACTCACGTCCCCCAACTGTCATTTTCCACTTCGAGAGAGAGAGAGAGAGAGAGAGAGAGAGAGAGAGAGAGAGAGAGAGAGAGAGAGAGAGAGAGAGAGAGAGAGTACATACTACATAGGCCTACACATGGTGGTCCTTTTGTGATACAGACTATTCCTTAATATATTGACTTTTCAGTAAGAATTCCTGACCACTAGGCTTGCCCCATTTATTTGCTACAACAACAACAACAACAACAACAACAACTACTACTACTACTACTACTACTACTACTACTACTACTACTACTACTACTACTACTACTAAGGTTATGCAATCCCATCTCTATTTTTATTTTTCTTATTGTTGCGAGAGCTACTACTACTACTACTACTACATTCACAAAACCAGATCCACTACGCTCTCACTTGTTCAAACCAGAAAGATTAAATAGACTTCAACCCATCCTCATCTCCACCTCCCAGTGCCAACTTCCCACCGTGCATTATTATGACCACAAGTGTACGTAACACGGACACGTTTACACATGTGTGTGTGTGTGAGAGAGAGAGAGAGAGAGAGAGAGAGAGAGAGAGAGAGAGAGAGAGAGAGAGAGAGAGAGAGAGAGAGAGAGAGAGAGAGGGAGGAAGTAAGATTTTACCCAACACCCCAAAAATGATGAAATTGTATTTCTAACTTAAGAACATATTCAATTATGAACCATATTACAATATAGTATAATAAAACAAAATAAATTACATTTCTAATTTCCATAGAAAAAAAAAGTTGACAAACTTGAAGTGATTGGCTGATGACACTAGTACCAGTTACTGTCTTCTGTGTTTGGAACGACAGCCAACAGTGTGTTTACCACTGTGCTAGTGATCAACTGAAATGTAGTAGTGGCAGGCGGTAACGTACCTCAGCGGAGAGGGCTCAAATCGCCTACCACTCATAAAAGCTGTTTTAGCAGGAAGTGAAATGTGAAGTCTTCAGTTTAGAATTATGAGTAAAAGAACGACTGAGGACATTCAGTGTAATAGAGAGGGAAAGTTCAGTGTCATTGAAGAATGAATAGTTGTCGGGACTTTAAAGTCGAGTTGATAAATTGAGGAAGTGAGTTTCTTGAGGCATTTCATACTAATAAGTTTCCTCTGTCCCAGTCAGAAATCTGTGGAGATTAGATTTGTGGCACCACTGTGAAATCTGTTCAATTCTTCAAGGATTGGTTGTCTTTGGCATGGATAAATATAGGGTTTTAGAGTGCAAAAAATTCGGCTTAGATTATATAGTGATAGAGAGAACAGAAACCTGTGGGTCACCACTGTTAATAGATTTTAAGAGAAAACAGTACGACAGCAGCGGTAAAGTGGTCGGAGAAAAGAAAATTGAAATGAAGTTGCAGAGATAATAACAGGATCCGTGAGAGGGTAGTTTGGTGATCAGAAGAGTCCCATTAACAAAAGTCATTATGGCGATCAGATACATTGTGAATTGACAGACATTGAACAATCATCCTATTGACGAAAGATTCGACACATTCAAAAAAAGATTAAAGCTACAGGGCGATACAATGTAATTTGAGATTTTGTTTCTTTTATGAGAGGGAAGTCGAGCAAAGACAACAAAAAACAATGAAAACAGAAAACCCACTATCATTGCCTGAAAGGATAAAAGATTTAGGCGAAAGTCAGGGGCAAAAGTATTGAAACCCCTTAAACTTGAACTCTCTTGAATAGAGTCGTCATAGCAGGTTGGAAATACAGAGGCAGGCACCGAGTTCCAGAGTTTACTAACGAAAGGAATTAATGATTAAAAGTACTGGTTAACTCTTGCATTAGAGAGTTTAAAAAAACTAGGGGGTGAGAAGAAAATGTTGTTAAGTGAGGACGCAGGAGGGCGGGAGACATGCAATTTACAAGATCAAGAGACCAATCAGCAGGAAAATAGCGGTAGAAGGTAGCAAGAGATGCAACATTCCAGCAGAGAGAGAGAGAGAGAGAGAGAGAGAGAGAGAGAGAGAGAGAGAGAGAGAGAGAGAGAGAGAGAGAGGCTCGATATA
>CM035181.1:23215560-23243557 GCA_020233015.1 Callinectes sapidus
ACACATCATCGCTCTCCGCCCGGGAGATCACTCTACTCATCAAGTCCTCACTCCACAACCAGACCACCTACAGAGCTCTATGAGGTATCCACTTAAAGAAGAAGGAATTGTGGTGAGTACTGAACAAAATAAAAGTTCATAACTTAGGTAGTTTAGGCACAGGGATAGAGCGAAATCGGGGGAGCGGCCAGAAAACCGCCCGGAATAAGGGAGTGTTTTTACCGACTCGCCCGGAAGCGAGGGGTTAATAAAAATTGGGCACAAGTCAGTCTAGGCTAAAATCTAAAGTGTCCAGACAATGGCTCAGTCTATCAACAAAGGCTGTCTATCTATTGTGTTTGGCACATATGTTTTGCTCATATAATTGTCTTCCTGTGATCAGTTGATGAAATCTTCAACTTTAGTCTCTCCTGAGTTCTTCAAGCATTGCCAAGCAATAGTTTTCACTTCCATCTTGCAGCTGACACATATGATAATTGAAAAACATTCATTGCTAAACCTAATATCTTAGAAGTGCTTGTCTGGAGATGGTAGTGAAGTCCGACAGGGCACATGATGGCTGAATGGCTAGCCAGACATAATATAATGACTATGGCAAACCATTCATATCTTGCATCAGCTACAACCAGGGCTCACCGGTTAACTTATGTATAATATACAGTTCAACATCCAAGAACCCGGCCATTAATTATCACATCCCTAGTACTCACACAGATGAACTGGTGGTGCTGTGAATTTCTTCACAACCTTCAACATCAGAAAACTACCCCTACCTTAAAATATCAGCAGAGAAAAAAAAAAAAAAAAAAAAAAGTGAAAAACATTAAAGTTAACAACTAAATTGACGCTGAAGCTAGGATCAACATCAATAAATTTCAAGTCTGATACTCTTATGTTCTATCTTCATTAAATATTCATAACTCCAGAGCAGCAAATGCAAAACTATTGGTATCAGTTTTTATCTACTATGGTGAACAAGGCTCCACACCCATGTAGATAAACATGATCAATCCAGCTTACAATTCCATGCACACACACGCACTTTAATACTTCCAATGACAAGATCCCTATCAACACAAGTCTGCTCTCTCTAAAACAAATAACACCAGCCTCCAACATCAGGATAATTCAATTGACATATGTACTGGGTTTACAGTCCTGGGATGAGAAAAGCTTCTTACATTAACCTAACCATCTCTCACTCACACACACGAACACTTTTTCTCAATAGCCATTTATAAACACTTGTAAATGGTGTGGGCAAAATGACGTGTGTGGGTAAAATGACAGCTAAGTGGGCAATACGACTTGATGTGGTGAATTGGTATGTGGGCAAAATGACCGGATACCATGTACTGGTTGCATCAAAGCAACCAGATCAGTGGCTGACAAGGCCTCACCTGCAGGGCACCGATGGCAGCACTCTGGAAACGCAGATCAGTCTTGAAGTCCTGTGCGATCTCACGCACCAAGCGCTGGAAGGGCAACTTGCGGATCAGCAGCTCAGTGGACTTCTGGTAACGACGAATTTCTCGCAAAGCCACAGTACCAGGACGGTAACGATGGGGCTTCTTCACGCCACCGGTGGACGGGGCACTCTTACGGGCAGCCTTGGTGGCCAGCTGCTTCCTGGGAGCTTTACCTCCAGTGGATTTACGGGCAGTCTGCTTTGTACGAGCCATGGTTCATACGATTCACCTGTTGGGACACAATACTGTCAGTGAGGATAATGGTATTGGAATAATAATAATAAGTACAGGATTTATTCAACATCAAAATAAAAGGCCAGTTGTAGCCTAGAAAGACAGCCTTCACTGGCAACAAAAAGGGTTAATCAGAAATCACAATTAGTAAGACAATAAAACAACCATCACTAAAGTAGTGACACATTAACATTATACTATAAAACAAATATCCAAAAACCTATGGCTTCAAGACGGGTTGTATCTCCCCCCCTCCCCCACTCTCCAATCCTCGTCTGTTTAATGCCTTGTGCGTTAACATGCTTTTCCTGAAGGACACAGGCCTGGGACCACATTTGTACATCAGTACCAGAGTGAAACTACTGACCTTCCTCTCCCTTCACACCAAGGTCAAAACATCTTGACGTACACCTACACCAACACCAATTCGCTGCTACATCAACTCCACATTCTGTAACTGCCATGCACCATCTCGAACAGAGACCGCCTTCCTCGATAAAATAACGAAACTACCCACTGCGAGGCACAATTACTAAGCTTACTAATTTATGTGAGGCTGCCAAGGCAAGAGAACTTGCCCACCACGGCTTAATGCGAGGCGATGGTTAAAGGACACTATGGGTGGTAGGGTGAGGGGGGGGGTCTGTGGTTGTGAGTAACTTTCTATGATACCGGCAGTGTTAAATGTCAAATACAATCAATCCTTTCATAATTAAGGAACATTAAGACAATAGCTGCTATAGGATAGTAATCTACACGTGTAGCACACATTGCGCACACAAAAATTCTAAAGTAGGTCTGATAACGTAACTTGAACAAGAACCGTTGAAACCGTTTTCTCTGCGTTCAAGAGGGCAGGGGGACACTCCCTCAGTCACGCACACACGCCTTGTCGCCATTTACTTTCGTATATACAATCTAACAGTTTCAGGAGACAGGTATCTCCCCACAGCCACACAGTACGGGTTGCAGCCAAATAAATCCACTTACCACGCCTAGCCTCCCAATCTCTGGCCAACACAATGCCCTGCAACGCTGGGGACACGATTGTCACAGAAATAATATTATTACATTAGGGTTAGCCTCTCTACAGCGTGCAACTTTCCATGAACGGTCTGCCTGACGCTGTCTAGACTAACATCACAAAATTTAGGTAGGGATTAGCCATGATGTCGCAACAGCACGGGAATACATTACGGAAGGAGGTGACCTCAAATCCTGTTTGGAGGGAAAAAATTCAAAATACCGGAAATCCACCTGCACTACCACGTTGCCACATCCACAAGCACCCAACACGCCACGGGACGACACTGACCCAGACCTCACCCACCACACGTGCGGTTGCAAATCACCCGCCAAAAATACTGGTAATGGCCGTCCGCAGCTGAGAGGACGCGCGCCGCCATCACGGCTTCCAGTAAACAAAAGATGGCCGCCTCCCGCTAATTGTCAGACTTTCACAAAGTTGCACCACCACCAATCACTTTTCACCGTGCACGAAAGCCCGTCAACGTAGTTATCAGGAACACAGCAGCAGCCCGGCACGGTAATATACCTTATCTTCACTAATATGCAACGTGTCATACCTGGATGCAGGGACGAACACGTCTACTCTCCACAACGTCTCAACTGACAATGAAGACCAAAAGCTACAACGGCCTAAGTCCCACTATTTATATGTAGACTGACGTCATCGTCCCGCCGAGTCACGGCATTGGTTCCAGCTTGTGGAATACTGTCTTCCCATTGGTCACAATAACGGCGTCTGGGATTGGCCGCAGACCTTCCACTTCTTTGCGCTGATTGGTAAGCGTTCTCGTGCGCTGATTGGTTCAAGGCATCAGTTCCTGATCCGCGTCGACTGAGGCAGGAGCAAGTCCTAGCGCTGTAGCCTAACATGTTATATTCTACGAAAAACACTATGTTAAAAACAACTGTACTTTCTCCCACACAGCTAAGGTACCAGTGGTGCCTGTAGTCTGTACTCACAACATAAAAACCAATCCCTTAGGCGTGATCACTGATGTTTGCCACAGGAGTGCTGGAGTTGAGAAAATTTGCTTTAGAACAATATTTAGCCGATCACACGAAATGGTAGAGAGTCCGCCATAACTGTGTTTGAGACAGTCACGTCTTGCGGCGGGACCCAACACCTAGTACTAGTAGCGGCCCATTCCTGCTATCCTGACGCTTTGCCTCCACCTGTTCCTTGCTCACCAAACCAAACAATAATGTCACACCAGGACTTATTCTTTTACGTAATCGCAATATGATACCATTAATTCCTACATACCCAGCAGAGCTATGGTGGGGGCGCGGACCTCACTCAAGCACTATACGATATTATTAGCACGGTGATCAATGGTCTCTTGTTCTATCGAGGCTTTACTCTCGCCTGAATAGTAAAGGTATAATTCGCAGAGCAAAGTGTAGCGTATAGTGAACCATGGGTGGCGTAGTGGCAGGCGTACACTCACTTCCACTCACTCCACCGCCCCACCTCTTCTCTTACACCCTACTTTTTTCTCTCTTTTTTTCCTTTTCTTTGTTTTCCAGTTTTACGTCCTCGTCCCCTAACAGCTTCCGTGTATATGTTAATCACACAGTTAGATTTTTTTTCCATTCAACTAATATGCTTCCTATAAACAAAGTTCATATTACATACTCTAATGAGTTTAGGATTTTTTGTATACGAATTTACTATATCCAAAATACTCGCATTTTCTAGTACATGAGTTGTCTTGATATTTTACCGGAAACGTTTCATGTTAGTTATCCTACGTAAAACTTGGTAATGACTCATCCTGGCATTTCCTCCCGCCCCTCCCTGATTTATATGATTTTTTTTATTTATTTGTTTATTCACTTATTTATTTATTTATTAAGTAATGGATAGCAACACGAAAGAAATTAGTATGGGTACGAATGGTTAAGAAATTCGTTCGGTGGTATCTCCACTTCCCGAGTAGGTAACAAAGCAATAGCCTATCAATCAAATACATCCCCCCCCCCCCCTTCTCTCTCTCTCTCTCTCTCTCTCTCTCTCTCTCTCTCTCTCTCTCTCTCTCTCTCTCTCTCTCTCTCTCTCTCTCTCTCTCTCTCTCTCTCTCTCTCTCTCATTTTTCCTCAAGGTCACGGATAAAGAATTAAAGAGTACCATATCACGGATCGATAATGAGCTAAATAAACTAATATCGATCGTTCTACGTAAAACAAATGCTAAATCAACACATACCGGCCTTCTCTTTACCTACATAATATTACTTTTTTTTCCAATTGTCTATGGTTGCGTTTCATTTCACAAACGAAATGGTGTGCTAAAGTGGCTGTAGAGAGGATGTGTGAGGTGTTGAGTAGTGGTACGACAAATGAGTGTAAGGATGATAAGGAAAACCTGGGCAGGATTAAGAGAATATTAAGAGAATGTATTCTCTTAATCCTGACCTGGGTTTGGTCAGGGACACTCTTTTAACGTTTCGACAGAACGTCATCTTCAGAGAGTAAGGGAGACGTTCTGTCGAAACGTTAGTGTCCCTGACCCAACCCAGGTTTTCCTTACCATCCTTACACTAATGTGTGAGGTAGCATAACTCAGATTATGTCTTAGACCACAGCTATATACAAAAAGGTCCAATTTACTTAGACCTGACGTTCATCTCAGACCTCACGCCCTATACCTGACACCTACCACTCAAATCCATACTCACGTCCCCCAACTGTCATTTTCCACTTCGAGAGAGAGAGAGAGAGAGAGAGAGAGAGAGAGAGAGAGAGAGAGAGAGAGAGAGAGAGAGAGAGAGAGAGAGTACATACTACATAGGCCTACACATGGTGGTCCTTTTGTGATACAGACTATTCCTTAATATATTGACTTTTCAGTAAGAATTCCTGACCACTAGGCTTGCCCCATTTATTTGCTACAACAACAACAACAACAACAACAACAACTACTACTACTACTACTACTACTACTACTACTACTACTACTACTACTACTACTACTACTAAGGTTATGCAATCCCATCTCTATTTTTATTTTTCTTATTGTTGCGAGAGCTACTACTACTACTACTACTACATTCACAAAACCAGATCCACTACGCTCTCACTTGTTCAAACCAGAAAGATTAAATAGACTTCAACCCATCCTCATCTCCACCTCCCAGTGCCAACTTCCCACCGTGCATTATTATGACCACAAGTGTACGTAACACGGACACGTTTACACATGTGTGTGTGTGTGAGAGAGAGAGAGAGAGAGAGAGAGAGAGAGAGAGAGAGAGAGAGAGAGAGAGAGAGAGAGAGAGAGAGAGAGAGAGAGAATTTTAAAAGAAAACGTTACTTCATTACGGAAACGGACAGGAATGACGTCATAAAAAGCCACATACTCGTCATAAGATTATGCAGAAGGGAAATTAATAAATAGCTAAATAAAAGGATCTTTAGTTAAATTTGATTGGTAATAGAGATTTAGAATGATCTTTATAATCTATAGGTCTTTAGTTGAGTGAAAATTTAAGTATGTTACACCACCCCTTTTATATATAGTACTTTTTTCCATCACGTTGTGTTAAGTCCAGGGAAAACCATAACTAGTATGTTTTGATTATCTAATACACCCCAGTTCTAAAAATAATGACGCTGAGAATCGTGCCATGACTCAATTAGTTGGAGAAAGTTTCCATTCTCGGGCGGCGTAAGTTCAGACGATCAGCTGCAGGGCACCCACACTCAAGAGATGCTCAGGTCATAGGGAACACTGCATCTTTGCCTGATAAAGCCTAGGTGCGCTCTTCTCAGATAACCCAGTGAGCGGGTAGTCAATGTTCTTGTGGAAAGACTGGCATGTGACTTTATAATATATGTCAAATGAACACGACATTCGTTACGACCATTTTCTTGAAATTTCTTGATGCTGATTGGAGGACGAGTAGAGGCCATTACGGGTTACTAGTACGTACACCCAGTAAATAGTCAGATTTCAAGTACAATAAAAAAAATAAAAAAAAATGGGTTTCCCTTCATCCCTGGGTGCCTACCTATTCTATATTTCCCTAGTCTTCAAGCAGATACCTATAACATCTGACCGGCAATGCATTTCTTTCAACTCAGTACTGTCTATGTGGTGAGACTCGAGTTTGAACACAAAGGTTGCCGGAGGGGAGAGAGAGAGAGAGAGAGAGAGAGAGAGAGAGAGAGAGAGAGAGAGAGAGAGAGAGAGAGAGAGAGAGAGAGATGTATGGTGTGTGCGTGTTTGAGTGTTTCGAAGTGAATAATGAAGATGCGGAGGCTTTTCAGGGTTATAACACTAGAGCGTGGAGTGGAGTACGTGAGGTGAACGCCAGTACAGGGCTCGACGGAACTCTGAATGGCAAGAGTCACTCAGCTCGCAGAGATCAATATTTCATCTCACTTGCCAAAGACAATTTAGACTATATTTTTGATGGACCCTTCGTGTCTCTGCTAACACTTCAAGTATTGTCATCGTGGATTTAATTCGCCTTGTATTCCATTTGTAAAAAAGAGACGGAAGACACTGTGACCTTGCAGAAATAAGACTGGAAACGAGACATTTGTAGGTCTACCGGCAACAGAGAGAGAGAGAGAGAGAGAGAGAGAGAGAGAGAGAGAGAGAGAGAGAGAGAGAGAGAGTTTCCTTTGTACTTTGTTCCATCTAATACAAATTAGTGTGAGTAGGATATATACTGCGTTGAATATATTTAGAAACAAACTGATATAATATGAAAGGATAATTATGCAATCAGCATAACAACGGAAAACAAATATGCAATAGTAATATCATTAAACCTTTTGAACAAGAATATAATAATATTAAGATCAGAATGATTCGTTTAGTATAATGACATTATTCGTTATATTGCATTATATCTTTACTGGTGTATTATCATTACCACCACCACTACAATTTCCACCGCCTACTACTACTACTACTACTACTATCACTACTGGTAGTAGCGGTGATGGCGGTAGTAGTAGCGTTAGTGCAAGTGCATCCGTAGCAACTTGACCAAAGCAGGTGTAATTTACCGAGCTTGGTGTCCGCCGGCGGGTTCAAGGCCACGTCCTGAGGTTAAACTCGGACAAGCGCTCAACACAACACTGGACAGGGAAGAATCTGACCAATGAGTAATGCTTAAAGAAGAATGTGTGAATGACGCTAGTTTGCGGGAATTTTTACAGTATAGAGAGAGTACTGGTATTGATTATCCATGGCGAAAGTTGTTGACATGAAAGGATAGAGATTTGGCAACGTGGCTTGAGATGTGACACCAACGCAAACATATTCCCGAGGAAAGCGCTAGTCGTCTCGCCCCGCGTTGCGTGGCTGAGAGAGAGAGAGAGAGAGAGAGAGAGAGAGAGAGAGAGAGAGAGAGAGAGAGAGAGAGAGAGAGAGAGAGAAACGTTTCGGCATTAATCTCGACCAGTTTTTGACAGTTGTGGTGGAAAATATTCGTGAATTTTTAAGGCTGTCTTCATGATTCCAGTATTAACAAATGAGAAATTGACGATATCATCTTTAAAACAGTCATACTAGAAACCCAAAGCATTTGAGAGAGAGAGAGAGAGAGAGAGAGAGAGAGAGAGAGAGAGAGAGAGAGAGAGAGAGAGAGAATGAATGAACAGCCAGGTAGCCACCCTGGAATTACGTAGGATTATCCTGAATTTCCCTAATGCTTACTGTATAATCTTTTACATTCCCAGCCATTATCTTGACTTTTTTTTTTTTTCAATGGGTATAATTTCCCCCGGGTCTGAAATTGTAGTTACAATGCACAGACGTGATGCAGAATTTGATGTTCGTGACACTTTTTCAAGGTTACTTGTCAATAGCAATAAACTGAACGTAGTACTGTAGCTACAGCAATCAACGTTCTGGAGGTCTTCCCCAACTTACTTTTCATAACCTCTACAGATGTATATTTAATTTATCAAATGTATTTTGAACTTAGTAGTGACTGATACAGCTTTTCTTTTCTTATATATACCTGAGGAATATGCAAAACTCTCCAAAAGATGTATAGTAATTTATTGGTTGCCATTGTTAGAGCAGGTATACTGACTCACCAAGTGAATTTATCAGTTCTAAATATATTAAAATATATTTTAGCCAGCTAAAAAAAGTTCATTTTATTTCTTAAACACAATCACTTTACCTTTCACGTAGTTATCATAACTATACCACTCAAATTTTACACTTCATTGATGTAGAAAAATGGAATTACAGCTCTCAACTTAGCATATTACATACAGTAGTCTCACATTTGTGCAAAAATAGATATTTAAAAACCTAGAGGCCAACTGAGACCTGGACACCAGAACTGACACCATGATAGTACATGTGGCCAACCACTGCAGCAGCCACAGACCCTTGTGTAAAGCATCACTTCTGGACAGAATTTCTGACATGTCTTTGTCCTCAGCTGTTCAGAAGGAACAAAACAGATAATTCACCTAACATAAAATAACTACCTACAAGTATAAATAACAAATATCTAAACATATACATATATATATAACCTGTTCCCTATGACACTGAAAAGCATCATATGTCACTATAAGTTTCTTCAAAAGACCAATCGCAAATTACAAATACCAAGTAAAAAAATTAAATTAACACAATATCAGCATTCATATTTGACAAGAAAAATCATGTTTTAATCAATGCACGAGCAATAAAAAATGCCATTAAAAATATAATATAGTAACATGTTTGCATACAATCAGGGGTGAGGTAAAGTTGTTTCTTATGCCACAATCACCTTCACCTGTACTGTTGAAGATGTACCCCCAGGCAGGCTACTCTTGCAGTCTTTTCACTCACTTGCTTGGCAGCCTAAACACCTTTCAATGCAGATCCTAAATGTATCACAACATATTTATCAGTCAGAACATCAAACTAAACACAGCAACACATTAGAAACTGAGCCCCATTATTCTAAGTGACAGCTGAGAGAGAGAGAGAGAGAGAGAGAGAGAGAGAGAGAGAGAGAGAGAGAGAGAGAGAGAGAGAGAGAGAGAGAGAGAGAGAGAGAGAGAGAGAGAGAGAGAGAGAGAGAGAAATCTGACACCATGGCTCTAGAGGTGGTCTATTACTAGTCTTAGTTATATTGTTACTGTTGAGTAGAGTAAATAACATTCCTCTTGTACAGAAAATATTTAACATGTTACCAGTAACATATTGTATGGATGCTACCTATTTATTCTACAATATCTTTTCTTATAGGTGGAAATTGAATGTCCATTATTTTCCTATTCTTGAGCTTTCAATTATTGCTTCTCATCCAGCAAGTGTTGTAGGAATAAATTTAATCTACACTCTTCATTCTCAACCACATGATGAGTTTCTTTACCTAACCTCAACATTTCTAAAGTATTATATGGCTGCCATTCTCTCCTCATACAACCAAAATGTAAGACAAATACATAAATTTTCCTGCTATTTTAAATGCCTCTAGGTTTGTAATAGAGAGAGAGAGAGAGAGAGAGAGAGAGAGAGAGAGAGAGAGAGAGAGAGAGAGAGAGAGAGAGAGAGAGAGAGAGAGAGAGAGAGAGAGAGCGCGCACAAGAAATGTACGACATCTGATAGCAGACATTCTAGTGTACGACCTCCATCTTATAAATGTTTAGGCCCAATGTGCCATAAGCTGATAACAATATTATGCCACCACAAAACTACATATTCAAGAATCTAAGGAATTCATAACTGCTACAATTATT
Organism: Callinectes sapidus; assembly: GCA_020233015.1. NCBI lineage: Eukaryota > Metazoa > Arthropoda > Malacostraca > Decapoda > Portunidae > Callinectes > Callinectes sapidus. The sequence goes on from CM035181.1 coordinate 23,226,003, forward strand.
TAAAATTCATTTGAGAAAACCACAATTATCTGTTTGAGAGAGGAAAGTACTCATCTGGGTAATATTTGAAGTGTGGCCTATAATACAATAGTACTGATCATATCACTTAAAGCATTACATATAAAACATGAGGATGACAGGGCCACTGTTGTACAATACACAAACACAGACTGACAAGTGCATCTTTCAATAAGTAACTCAAGTTTAACTTAAATAACTTATTGATAACATTCTTGTGTCTGATTGATAAAACTATATGATAACTGATATTAAGAGCCTTTTGCAATCTGTTGTGATTTGAAAAACAAACTTAAATACACCAGTATCTGGTATTATGTGAACAGAGAAAACCTAAATATCACAGCACCAAACCTAAAGCTTATAAAGAATACTTAAATATTACATTATACACAGCACTAGTGAAGTGAAAAGTACTGGTCAAAATAGAGGTTCCTTGTACAAAATTTCACTTGGTGCAGTAAGGGAGAGGCTAACCCAGTAATGAGGGCAGAAAACATGTCATGATATACAACCACCATAGAATCAGCCGCATGTACCACTTCATGTGCAGACTGGGCAGTTGAGCAGTCACAGGTGAACCACATGGAGGCAGGTCACGGTGTAGCAACAATTTAATAACATTTAACAAGGAGAGGTCCACTGCCATCACCTGGTGAGGCTGGATGACACCTACTGGCCTTATGGGCCTCTAATACTTCAGGTGTTGGTGGCATACCTATACACCTATGTTCCCTCTTAAGTTACACACAATGAGGGGTGGCTTGGATTTTTTAAAACACCTGACTGTACCAAAATATTATAGCAGACTCTTAGTACACAACAGCAGCTTTGAACTGCACTAAAAATTATGCATACAAAATAAGTTGTTCCTTTTGTTTCAATCTCACATTAAACCTGAACAGAGAGCAAGCGCAATGACTCTTTTATCACAAGCGGGAACTTAGATATTATCTTGTACATGAGAAAGACCAACAGTAGAGGCTAGTGGGAGGTCTTCAACATTGCAATGGTGGTGGCTCACAACAGGCTAGACCTGTCTCTTCACATCAACACAAACATGAACACCATACAAGATCCTAATGAACTTTTATCTTTACACTTGTATGAAAAGGTAAAAAAATAACACCATATAAATAATGTAAAATCTGCAGGTAAAAAACACATCAATCTGGTTGCTGAACAATAGGTCAGCCAAGTATTTTGTTCCCTTGGCAATGTTCCATAATAAAAAAATCAGACTGGACTATATTTAGAGGCGGGGTCCCCCTCACTGCCCTGCCGACACCCAGTGCTCCATGAAGGTCACAGCACACCACTGATCCTGCAGCCTAAACAAAGCTGCCACCAGGAGAGCCCCTCACCCAAAACAAGTAGTATTGCATCTACCTAAATACATCTAGGCTGCACAGGCAGCTTCATCAATATATCACTATCAGTTAAATTGGAAAATCCTAAATATGCATAAGTCAAAACATTGGCTCTTAGTCTTTAAATCTATCCTTAACAATGTGTTGCTGAATCTAGGATCTGAGACTAGGGAGAGACTGGCAGGCCATCTAAGTCAACCTGCAACCACTCCTCTCATGCTATAATTTTGTTATATAAAAAACTGCTTTACTATTTCTAGGAAATATAAATATTGATCTCATTATCTAATAATTGATTTTGATTACAATTACAATAAAAAATTCTATATAAGATATAAAGAAACCTCTATTAAGAAACTTGGTAGTTTTGAACATAGGGACACAGAGGTGCCAGATTAAAATGATATTAGTTGTTGTGCCCCACACTCAGCACCTTGGGCAGGACTAGCCACACCGGGCACTCATAGCTACCACCTCAAATGCCACAAATACCAAATTCTTTATCTTCAGCAAGAAATCTCTGCCAGTTATTGTTGACATTACCATATATATATATATATATATATATATATATATATATATATATATATATATATATATATATATATATATATATATATGATCATGGATATGTGTGTTTACAAAATAGTCTACAGCTGCACAGCTGCAACTGTACAATTTAATACTGGAATTGAGTACAAAATGAGCAAAGGTGCTCTTCCCTGGCAAGGGGTGCAGTAAACAAGTGAGGGCTGGTCACCTCTGGCACACACACAACATGACACACACACAAATATGTGGGCAAATCATTCTATGCTAATGAGACTTTCATTGTTGCATTCTTTGTACTGAGTCAGTCATCAGAACATCACCGGGGAAGGGAGAGAGGATGAGGGCAAAAAAGTCACCTCTCTCAAAACCCTCCTTTCATTACAAGTATCTAAACCTAACCCATTTCTCTAGTGGAAAATGATATATATGCTGAGATTATCTTTGCAGCCGCACTGAGGCCTGATCAACAACTTTTCACTAAGTCATGATGACACAAGCAGGAACAAATTAATGTGAAACCTGGCATAAAGTCTAAAAATGTCTGAGGTTTGGTATCATAGACCAACAAATCACTGGATGTTCTCCCCAAGGATGGACCTGAGAGATTTCCTCCTGCAGATGACAACAAGGAGGTTGAAGCCCTGTCTTCACTCTACAATTACCACGCATTGCTATTCCCAGGCCATTGTTCACTCTTGTTTCCATAATTATTTATTACCTGTAAGAGACAAAAATAGTTAAAACTTTCCCTTTATGAACCAATTTCAAGAAATGTCATCATTATGAAAAATTTAGCAAATACAAATGTTTTCCATATTATTCATGTTATAAAAAATCCACATGATACTGTGTTGCAAGAAACCCCTCACTGTGGTGAAAGTAAGAGTAATAAAGGAAAAATTTATGCCACTACCAAATACAAAAAAACTAAATATTTTTGAGAGAGAGAGAGAGAGAGAGAGAGAGAGAGAGAGAGAGAGAGAGAGAGAGAGAGAGAGAGAGAGAGAGAGAGAGAGAGAGAGAGAGAGAGAGAATTTGACAGCTTACATTTTTCTATGATGACTGCTTCTACAGTAGTATTTTGATACTACCCTAGACTGATATGTATTTCAGTTAAACAAACAGTTGATGACTACTCATTTGGCTACTGCCACATAATTATACATATTGCTCTTTTTATGCTTCACTGCTATTAAAATTTACAATAAAATTAGATTTAAACAGCCCACATATTAATTTCTCTTTAACAACATACAAGTAATGAATGTAATCTCCATTGTGACTGTTATTGCAATGAACTTCCCTGCCATTCATATGTTTGTCATCATCACAATCACAACCTCTATTCATGAATTCCTTTTTCCCTTTACTAGTCATGCTGGAAGGGAGAGTTTCTAAGAGACTAAGGGTGTTTTTATCTAGTCAAAATTGACAACTGGAGCTAAATGGTATCTAGGTTACACAGGCAGATTTCAAGTGTTCTTTCCATAGAAATTCAGAGTCAGCAGTGAAACATTCTTTCCTACCAATAAGAGAAAGGTCTATCTTTAAAATGAATTGCCTATTCATTATTTTTTTACAAGTGAAGATCTTTCCTATGATTCAATTCCACAATTTAATCCCAAAATATGTTTCACAATACAGTCATACCTATACATATAAGTGCTTAAGGATACAAATTTTCTAAGATACGAGCTGGGAAATAAGCCTAATCGTTCCCCAGGATACGAGGAAATATTCACCATACGAGCCCCTCAAAAAGTTCATAACGGTCATATTACTGCTCAGTTTAATGACATTTGCCTTAGGTATTTTAGAGGCATTTTAAAAAGTAGACAAAAGCAGTTGTCTTTCGATAGATTTTTTAAGAAACGACGTCTATCCAGTGACAGTGAGGCTGGAAGTGAAAAGAAGTGAAAAAAAATGAATGAAAATTTTTTAATTAAAAAATCATAAAACAGAAAAGATAAAAAAAGGGTTAAGTTATTTATACGTCTCTATTAATTTCATTATGTTTACTATGTATGTGTAGTCCTCATCAGCTGATTTCACTCCTCCCCTTCCCTAACACTCTCTTAGGCCTCTGCCGTCGACTGTCCTCAAAGGTAGAGTGCAAGTTAACCCACGTACATTTTTTATCACTTGATATTTACATTATTTCTTTATCTATTTACATTATCTGTATTTATGACATTTATTTTAATAACACATACCATTTATCAATGTTTTCCTTATTAATGTTAACTTTCTTTCAGTATACATCGGTATTACTAAACTTTAATTTGCATGTTTTTCTTGTGTTGGAACGCATTATTCAGTTTTACATGTATTTAAATAGGAAATCCTTTTCCACCATTTGAGCTATTCAACGATACAAGCTTGGTTGTGGAACAAATTAAACTCATATGTAGAGGTATGACTGTACTGCCAAGTTCAATATCACCTAAAGAATGTGACACCATGGCATTACAGACGTCATGAAGAGATAGTGATTAAACTCAAGAAGATCACTTACTTTATCTATGGTATCTAAATCTTGCCTAAGTTGACTTTGGAGTGCTTTAAGTGTGTGAAGCGGCAGTTTCTCAAGTTCCGTGTGAGGCTGGAGAGCTTGCACGTAAGGACCTAAGCGCCCAGCACGCAAGTCCTCAATTTCCTTCTGCTGTGCAGCAATCTTGGCCATGTACTGCAATGTGAAGAGAAGGATGTATTAATGGGGTAAGATATTCCAGTCTTTCTCAGTTTCTATTCTTTATATTGCTCAATCCCTCATCCAACTATCTACTTGACTCAGATTCACCTACATCAGAATGAATAGGTAAATATAAACCTCAAAAGTCAAAACCTGTTCATGTGTTTTATTTATAAATACTACATCAATACTTCCAAGTTCCTGCCATGTAGCATTTAGTCTGAAATGTTAATTTCAATTTACTTTTCTGATATATCCAATCAAAACACTTACACTGTCTCCCTGCATATAAGCAATGTTCTCTACAAACAACTGACATGTCTTCCAGTTTTTCTTAATCATGCATTAACATTAACCTTAATCTTTGTTATATAGCATACAGCTTGCTAAATATTGATGTAGTATAAAAGTTACACAATGAAAGTACTTGAGAATACAATACCTCCTCTTTGGTCTGCTCAGCCAGTTTGTGCTTCCTGGTGGCCTCATCTGCTTCTTTCCTCCAGGCTTCACAGGCAGTGCGGGCCTGTGCAATGCCCTCCTCCCAGGAAGCAAGCTGTGCAGGGAAGAGAAACACTGAACTAATCTCCAAGTACAGTTTAGGTAAAAGCAACACTAGAGTAATGCTTTGTTAATATTTGGTAGAAATAACAGTAGATAAATGCTACATATATTTAAGATACAGGGAGGTCCCAATGTTAAGAGTAGCTATGCTGATTTGAATGACTTGTACAGGATATTTTAATTTTTCCTTGAAACCCTATTGTAAACTGAAATAACATATACTAAATCCATTTTTACATGTATTAGATAAGAGATGTGTTCCAGTACATTGCCAGTCACTCTTTCAGGTTCAGATACACACCAAAAGCCATACAATAGGTTGAAATGAAGTGCGATCTGCCTGCAATACAAAGTGGTGGAGAGAGTGGGCCAAGGAACTTAGTTGCACACTGATTCTTGATATAGTGATATGAGTGTAAAGATGGTAAGGAAAAACTTGGGCTGGGTCAGGGACACTCTTTACTCTAACATTTCGACAGAATGTCTTCTTCAGAGAAGAAAAAGACATTCTGTCGAAATGTTAGAGTAAAGAGTGTCCCTGACCCAGCCTAAGTTTTTCCTTACCATCTTTACACTTATTTGTCTTACTACTACTCAACATATAGTGATATCTGGCAACCACACTGGGTAGCAACATATGAAAAGATCATAGAAGCAATGAAATGATTTTTGGAAAAGGAATGGGAGACAAGGCAGAAAAACAATGAAATGAATGGAAACTACACTGCAGGAAAACGCAGGACTCATAAGTGATGGTAAGTTAAAAGGGTCATAAGGAGGAGAAGCAGCAGCAGCCATTACTCACAGATTGGCAATGGAAAGATTTACCTCATCTGCTTTATTTTCAGTGTTCCATGCAAAACTCCACTTTCTGCATTACAAAACCATGGTTTCCTAAAGCTTGTAAATAATTAATATAAATCTTTTGTAGAGAAGCATGTACATAAGACAGTAACACTTCCTCGGGAGATAATGTTACTATCTTATAATTACACATGTTTATCATAACTGCGAATGACAACTATCTCATTTAAAAAAATGGGGTACACATACCACACCAAAGGCAGCAAAGGAAAGAACACACCAGTACCAATACTATAACACATCCAAGTACTGATAAGTCATATAAAACCACTGTAGCCTATACTGTAATAGAACTGTAGTGTAAATATGCTTTAAAAAAATGGCAGTGAATAAAATTATAATGAGCAGTAAGGTTCATATGAATAGAAGCCAAAGAGAGACCAAGTTCAGTTTAAGGGCCCTTTTACACTAGGACATTAGTGTCCGCCACTGGTGGCGGACACTAGTTGCCTTCCATGCTTTCCAATGGACGCTTTCACACTAGGTCACTGCAGTGTCTCCACCAGGCAACTTCTGGGACACTAACATTTCGGTGTCTCACTTCCGCAACTAATGGCGGACAATGGCAGTGTCCGTCACTCACTGTAGAGCATGGTTTTGAATGGAAGCTTTCACACTACGCCACCAGTGTCCGACACCGCTGCTCACTGGCCACGAGCGGCGGGTTCATGAGACACTAGTGTCCGGGCATAAATTTGATCAGTGGCAGACACTGGTGTCCTAGTGTGAAAGCATGGAAGGCAACTAGTGTGAAAGGGGCCTAAAAGGACAAAGGACAAGAATGTGGTTCTCATCCAGCACCAACAAACTCATCCTAGCACATCTAAATTGTCATACATCATCATACAGCCTGGATTTTTTTTTATATATGATGGGAAAGCTGGCCAAGGGCAACAGAAAGTAATAAAAAAGACCCATTTAGTTGCCAGTCTCCTCAGAGTCTGAAAGAGTTAGCTAAAACAAAGGGATGAATGTCTTGAAATCTCATTCTTGAATGAAGTAAAATCATAGGGAATTAGAAATACAGAAGCAGGTAGGGAGTTCCATAGTTTACCATAGAAATGTATGAAAGATTAGGAATAATGATTAACTCTTGTATCAGAGAGATGGACAGAACAGGGGAGAGAGGAAGAAAGCCTTTTGTAAGGTCAACATTTGTATTCTATTGGCCTAAGACTGAAGCTTGTATTTTTGGATCTTTATGCTCATGTAAAAAAGGTATAGTTTCTGATTTACACATCTAGTATCAATAGTTTCTTGTGTGTATAATGGGACCTCCCTGTAAAAATAACATCATGCTAATATTCTATGAAAATTTAAAGTACAAGTAACTCTTGACAAATGGTATATGTAAATTTAAAATAATCAGCTCAATGTATACCAATCTACCTACCAGGCTGGTGTGTCCACAAAAGACACAGGCCTACATATCAAGGTAAGTAACACATCATATATGTAATGGCTGCAATCTCTACATTAATTTCTGCCCCATTCCCTTACTAGAAATTGATGAATGAAGGTTGAGCAAAAAACATCCTCACTTCAACCATTTGCAAAACAACTGAAATTACATGTATAGTAAAAAAAAATATACAATGACTTTGTTTCTTAGTGATTGAAACATACCCTTAAAAGTAGAGCATTAAACTGAAATAAAATCCAAAGAAATTCTTAAATATTGTCATATGAGATTCTTATATGCTTCAGTGTATCTATCATTCTGAGAAAGAAGATAGCAAAATTATGATTTCATCCTTATAAATGAAATACATAAAAAAATTCCTATATAAGAACTTTAATATAATGAACCCTACACTCATTCATCATGGGTTTACCACTAAAGAACAAGAGCAGTGGTAAGTCCTACCTTAGCTCTGTTGGTAACCAGTTCTTCCCTCAGGCGCTGGATCTCTGATGGGCCTGAGTTGTTTGCTGCATTGAATGGAGCAACCAAAGGAGACTGGGAGAGAGGATTGCCTAGGTGGTTACGATTATGTGGAGACATGTTGGATGTCAAGTCAAAGAGACCACCTCCACTCATTTTGCTCACACCATTTGCTCCAAGGAATGCTGCTGTTCCCTGATGGAGATCCAAACCAATGTTAGTTAGGGGAGACTAAAAAGTAGTCACAAATATGCTATAGCTATAACCATCCAACATGATGGAGGAGAAAAGCAACAAGGTATCTGTAACTTACTTGGTCTAAAGAATTTTCCCGATGTAGTGATGACTGGAAAAATGAGTGTGTAAAGGCTGGGGACGAAGTAGAGGGTGAGGGATTGGTGATAAGGCCACCTGACCGCTCCTGAAAGCTTGATCCAGGAATGTTGACTGGGGCGCTGGATCCAAGTAGACCTGAAAGAGTGTCATCAATGCCCATAAGTTTGCCTTCAAGTGGCAAGAAATACGACGACACGAGAAAAGTATATTCAACTTAAATTGACATTTACTTGCACTTTTACTATATCAATTTTGTTACTTTTTCAGTCAACTCTGGAAAGGTGTATGGGGAGTTGAGAGTACTACCGCTAGCTGCCAACACCAGGACACCACAATTTTTACAACTAAAAGTTATTTAAGGTATGTGTGAGTTCCCTTTGAGTAGTTATGTATGTGGCATCAATGAGTTGGAGCTTAAATTTAAATAAAAATACAGAAAACAAAGAATTGTATCTTACCTGAGTTAGCAAAGCTTGATGATATTGAATTATTTAATGAATTGCTTTCATTTTCTAGTTCCCTATCTAAAGAGGCAGCAATGTTGAGAGGTTCATCCAAGTTTAGGTCTTCCAGGGCACTTCCTGTTGGTAGGGATACATGGTAATGTCAAGTAAAAAACAATAACCACACATTTATGTGCTAGACAAGAGAAAAGGAAGAAAGAATACTTTAAAACATCAAACAAGCAAGAATGTAAATCTATACAGCATCTAATAAGCTCAGAAAATATGAAACATTTAAAAAAAAAAAATGCTGACAATATGAACACAAAAAATGCTCAAAACCACAAAATAAAGAAAACAATTATAAAAACAATGTATTGAAACCCTAACAATTTGAATAACCAACATTCCAGTTTTAGAAGCCAGATTACACAACACTGAGAGATCTAGACTTCTAATATCATACACTCACTTTTTTCTTTTTTCACTGTGACATCTCCTTTCAACTATCTTATGCATTACTTAAAACATAAGTATGAATTTACTCCTCCATCATACTCCAATGTTGGCAACTGTGTGTATTTGTATGTGGTCTACAACATAACATACTTACCCACTACAGACTCCACAGTATCACTGGTGGGATAGAATGGTGGAGCCAGAGGTGACACAGTGGATGAGAGACTGGAGGGCAGAGAGGAGACATATGATGAGGAGGGTAAGCTAATGGAGAGGCTGACGGATGGGTGTTGATGGTTGCCAGGCAGCACATTGGTCATGAAGAGACCCTGCCTGCGCTTGTTCTTTTCCTGGATATCCAGTGTAGGATCATTTTCGATGGCTGCCAGCTGCTTCTTGAAGTGAGATTCCCGATCTTCCCTTTCTGACCCTGGTGCTTTGTGGTAGGAACCAAGCACTCCTCCAAGAGTGCCACTTAGACCCAGGGAGTCTGTTGGCGCCCCTTGTAGGGTATTGCCACTAAAGTGGCGTGGCTTGCTGCCAATAGGTGCTAGGGGCTGGGAATGATTTGGACCATTGCCGAATACCGAGTCGTTGCACTGTGGAGCGATACAATACAATTAGCAACAGAAAGAATTACTGTTAGAGTAGCTACATATGAGGATGATAACTATCTTCAATTGTATTATTATGATTATTTGAAAGTGACATAATTCCTCTTTCTTTCTCTAGTAATAGAGTTAGCAGCATTAAAACACCACAAACAAACAGCGTAATTTGTGTTATACAAGGCATTTTTGTAATAACAAACACTGGAGGTAATTTAAGATCTTAGATCCCTGAGAGAGAGAGAGAGAGAGAGAGAGAGAGAGAGAGAGAGAGAGAGAGAGAGAGAGAGAGAGAGAGAGAGAGAGAGAGAGAGAGAGAGAGAGAGAGAGAGGAAATTCCATAGATTATCACCCCAAGAAACTCAATCACGTAGTTCATTACTTTGTTTAACTGCAGATAACAATATGGACAAATTGATGACTACTTTGAAAGTGACATTTCCCAATGAAGTGTAAGGTGTAACTCACATTGGATGCCTTGGTGGTCATGGCAATGGTGGTATTCGTGGAGGATGAGGTACTGGTGCCTGGAGGCGGCGGAGTGTCTGGCAGAGCCGATTGTAAAATATCTGCTAAACTAGTTCCTATACAATTTTCACTGGCAGCTGTCTCTCTTACTAAAGTCATCTCCTCTGAAATAGTGAAGACAAATTGGCAAATAAAAATAACATTCAGTGATAGTGACTAATGGTGCCTAGATTTTATCAATACAGTGATGTCATATGCAGCAGTGCCACACCATCAAATACACATTATGTTCACTATTTCTGTTGGATCACTTGGTATTAAGAAGCTAGCTACAATACATTCTTGCCTAATTCCACCAAATCTATCAAATTAAAGTTTCCCCAAAGCAAATAAAGCAAGCAATCATGTCTAAGGAGAAGGAGGGTGGCCAATACATACGGTCTAGATGGGCAAAGGCACAGAAGGCCCCTCGGGGACAGTAGCCATTCTGCTGGATGTCGTTGCATTTGGTAGACTTGTAAATCTCTGGGTGGAACTGTTGCTCAGTGCGAGTGTGGCAGTACTGGCAGGCATCTCCATTGTCACAATTGCCTGGCTCTCCCCACTCATCTCCATGCTTAACATTGGGACATGCTGTAGACCTGTCAGGTGATGAAGAGTCATAGTGACAGTGCTTTTGACAACCACTCTATTCTTTATAAAGTCAGCAATCAAAGAAAACTGTTCAGGATCCCATTGCAATACTGTTATTCTCATTCAAAGTTGTAATGGGTACTAAAACATGAAGTGGGTGAACAGTGGACATGTTAAATGCAAGTCTTGAATGTCTTAAAGAGAGAGAGAGAGAGAGAGAGAGAGAGAGAGAGAGAGAGAGAGAGAGAGAGAGAGAGAGAGAGAGAGAGATCTTGTCTTACCTATATTTACACTTTTTTGGAGATCTTCTTCTATCCCTAGAGTTGTGGTACTGGGGACAAGCGTATCCTTGCCGACATAACCTAGGGGGCCTTTTACACTGCTCAGTTTTGTAATTTGCTAAAACATAACTAGTATCTGAAAAAGAATCAGAAATGAAATTTCAATTTTGGTTATCCATCCGTTTCACACAAAATCACCACATGGAGAATGTAAATCTGTCAAGTATTTAACATAACTTTACTCAACCTTGCCTTTGGAAAAAGTTGTATTTTAAGTAAATCAAGGAAAAGTGTGGTGGAGAAAGTACTTTAAAGTTTATGTACATTAACAATAAGATCAAGCAAGGTAACCAGATGCCTCTATTACTGTTGGGCCACTAGCATCACCTCACTTTCAAGTCATATACACATGTATTTCTTATTCATAAATATTCATACATACATACATACATACATACATAATATATATATAAATATATATATGCTGTATATACTGGAGTATAATGTGACCCGGAGTATAAGACAACCCCCAATTTTTGAGGAAAAAATTTAGGTTTTGAGTTATCACCGGAGTATAATGGTGGAAGAAGCCTACATGGTTGGCTAAGGATGAAAGACTCTATCACTGCTGATTGGCAATTTAAGGGGTTTGTGTGGTGGGTCGTTCCCTCACGAGTACGTTGTTACCATGGCAAAATTTACTGACTTTGTTCTGCACAATGCCAGGTGTTTCTGAACTCCAAAATAATAGGAATATGACCACAGTTTCTGTTAGTCTAACTGGCAACAGATTATTATCATGGTGTGGTTGGAACAGGTCATTTCAGGTGTAGGGTGAGGGTGTCACCAGATTCCCTCACTGTTGCCACTTCATCATAAATCACGGGTTTGCCTTATTCTCCAAACCCGCTTCATCTCCTTTACTCCTGCTTCTGTTTATCTTTGTTTTTATATAAATTGGTTCATTAGTGATTTCTAACTCTTGTTCCATATCACTATTGAAGTAAAAATAAGGTGTGTTTTATGTATAAAGGTCTCCCTCCCATCCTAAACGTGGCATATGAGAGGGGAAGCATGACCTCACAGACACACCACACTTGACCTGCCACACTAGACAGAAAGCATGCCTTGATAGCGTTAATAATTGCCAATATGATTGCTGCTTAACAATGACGCTGCCAGTAAATGCAGACCGCTAGAGGAGCTGCTTGCTAAGCCAATGAATTGTGTGTGTGTGTGTGTGTGTGTGTGTGTGTGTGTGTGTGTGTGTGTATATATATATATATATATATCTACACACACACACACACACACACACACAGTAAACGATATATGCATGCGCATGTCTGAAGAATGAATTTCATGGTAAATTGGCTAATTGTTCACCTCAGAGTCATAGGTTTGTAATTTATCACTGGAGTATAAGACAACCCCTCGATTTAGGAGTCTCAAAATTGGCAAAAAAAAGTCGTCTTATACTCTGATATATATATATATATATATATACCAGAGTATAAGACAACTTTTTTTGCCAATTTTGAGACTCCTAAATTGAGGGGTTGTCTTATACTCCAGTGATAAAATGTTAACATTCAAGACAATTATAAGACAACCACTCGATTTAGGAGTCTCAAAATTGGCAAAAAAAGTTGTTCTTATACTCTGGTATATATATATATATATATATATATATATATATATATATATATATATATATATATATATATATATATATATATATATATATATATATATACACGTATATGAAGATTTATTCAAAGATATTGTATTTACTTTAATGATAAAGATGCAGATTGCTCAAATGCAATGGCTGAAAGATACATTCATAATCTTAGCTCTGAAAAAGAAAAAAAGTTTCCTTCCTTGGAGTTGGAAAGAAGCAGAGGTACATGTGTTCCTTAAGAACTATAGTGACTCACCCTGCCACTTTGGGTCATCATTCACCATATTACGTTCTTTGTCTAGATTATTTGGGCCGCTACCATTCAGTCCTTCATGGTCCATCAGCTCCAGTGCTTGCAGCTCCCGGATGTCATACACTGGAGGCCTGTCAGGAATGGGATACCAGGAGAAAATAACATATAAAGTAAAGACAAGATTTTATGGTTTCTGGAGGATACCTTCATCTTATAAAAAAATAATCTTCATCGATGTTCAGTATTTGTATTCATTATTATACTAATAGTATATATCACAGGTCAATAGTAAAACCTCCTTCTAGTAAGTTTAGGACAATTAGATCTAATTTTGAACGTCATAACGGAACAGATAAATTCTAAAGAATGACAGATATAAAGTACCTTTTCAAGAAGTTACCACTTTAAGAATAACTTAAGAGATAACAGTACTAGTACATGACACCTATGTACAAGACACACTGGCCTGTCTGTCTTCTACAAATAATGGGTGGGAATGAGGTTTTACTGAAGGCACACAACACTGGCACTGGAGACCTGGGGAGGATGGTGAACGTAGTTGTTCCAGCACCACCCACATGCCCTGCGCAGGAGACCCACCTGACGTCCTCCACGCCGTGGGCAAAGGCACAGTGTGGCCCATTCTTGACGCACATGCCCCGAGAGTCAGTGTCATGCACACACATCCCAGTCTTGTAGTATCTCAGGTGATACCGCCGCTCTGTGTCACCAGCTGTGCGATGCAAGTATGGGCACCTGACATCAAGTAAACAGTAATTAGTTGTTAAATCATTGTCATAAAACCAAGTAGGCTGAATATAGGGTGTGGTTATATCAAATAATCTTGTAATATCGAAGTGGAGTATATGGAGAAGACTAAAGGATGCTGAAGAGGAACCCACCAGATAGGAAAGAGAGAAGACCCAAGAAAAGACCTATGGATGCAATGCAGGAATGGTGGTGATGATGGTTGTGGAGTAAAAGAAGATCCAGAAGACAGACTAAGGTGGAGATAGCTGATTCTATGCGGTGACTCCCTTATGGGGACAGACCAAAGAAAACCATTTTCCAAAAAAGTCATTTCCTGTAAAAAAGTAATTAGTACAGAGTGGTAATGCCATTAAGGGGTCCATCAACAGTGGCAGAGGCTTGCTAAAAATTTATCTGTACGGTATATTCAATAAGCATAAGCAATCAACAATTAATTTACTGCTTAAATATTCTGAATACTTTCACAAAGTAATATTATTATAAATAAAGATCAATAAAATTATGCTAAACAAGTTAAAGAGATTGTATTGTAAGCTTCATTCTTCATGAAATGTGACATGACAAGGACACTGCAATGAAGTGAGAGAGGAACTATAAAACACACCCTCACACCCACAGGCATTAGTTGGTGATTATCATCATCAATATTACTACAAAAAACATGATGAGGGTATAGATGTGTCCCCTAACTTTGAAGTGTCATGTAAAGAAACTGAGAAATATCTTAACATTCAAGGTAACATGGTCTTGTGGGATGTTACCAGTTGGGCCACACAAGTGATTATCATGACCTGGGGAACACTTGGCTGGTTCTGCATGTCCCAGCACAGGGATGCATACTTCATGTGTGTGGAAGCTTAACTTATGTAAGGTTTGTCAAGAGATACCTGGGATTCAATCAAAGCAGAATTACAAGCATAAACTGGTCAATGCAGTACTGAATGAACTCACTACACAAGGATATGAAAGTTTCCATAATGCTATTCTAATAAACATTATGCTTGTTAAAAGACAAAATAACATCTATATATTTAATTCATATGAATAAACTTAATTTGGATCACTAGGTTATTTTCTTGACAATGGGCCTTCCCTCAATAACCTGTTCATGTCATAAATTCTTGTCACCACTACAACCTCTGAGAAAAATCTGAGCAGGTACTAGTAAAGGCGCGCCTTCGCTGGCAATAAAATCCAATGAACGCGAGTATAAGAAAGAATACCACACAAAGGAAGGCCGTAACAAAGGTAATAGTTCTATATTGCAGTCTTGCACCGCTGAATACAAATAAACAAATGAAGAAGAGGTAGTACAGACATAGGAAGTTTTATAGCGGTGGAGAGAAGAGCGGGAGCACGGAGGGGAGGGACGCGGCACCTGTCTTCGCTTGGTTTACATACACACCCACTCCTGCTCGGGGCCCTTTGTCCCCAACACCGCCCATACAATCCAAACCACTCTACACACACCCTTCCAAACACAACGCTTTCACCACCCCGAGTCCTACACTCCCCAAGAATACTGACCACACATTTATGAGAAACGAAGAAACAACACGGGATAATGAGGTAGAATACGATGTCTGAGGCGTCCACCCGAGTACTCCATAATCCCCGCCCCTTTCAACGCCCCCTCCTCAGCACACCAGGGAACACAAACCTTAAGTAGTTCACTGCCTGTGTGTGTTGGATCATTGAATGTCACTGAGAAGTATCACTATGAAGAAATACAGTGTAAATAAAGAGTAATAAGGTGTTACTCACTCATCCCCATCAGGACAGATGCCCGTGTTTTCGTCAAATTTGTTACAATACGTATCCGCCGAGTAATTTAACGTGCCATCTCTTCTTCTAATGGGTCTTCTTCGCCGTTGATTTAAAAAGTGCCAATGGAAACACGTGTATGGGCGGTGCTGCGTGCACTTGTGTTGCAGGAAGAGGCTGCACTGCTCCACTCGGAACTCTTTCAAATATCTGCGGAATACAAGCGAGGAAATTAATTCAAGCCACTGTATTAACATTTTTCTGCGTTTCCGTCACTCAGTCACATTCAGTATAAACACGATCACCGTCTCGTACGTGTAATGTATAGGTTTTTCTGTCTGCGGAGCCCATAACGCCTTACTGTCCTGCTGAGCCTTCATTTTGCTTGTTTTCATGGCGCCGCGCACGTCCCCCGCGCATCCTGACGTCACTCCTTCCTGACGTATGGATGTGTCAGTGCAATAACTACGTTGTTTGAACATTTACTAAACTTATTTATCCCTCACATTATTTCCTATGGGGTTATGAATGTAAAAACTTATGCCAGTAATATATTGGCGTTGCTTAGATTTCCTGCTAAGACAGCACATATCTATTGGCAAATTATGTTGTTCAGTAGCGATTATTTGTCAGAATTGTTCGCTACCATGAACTTTTACATATGGATATAAAATTTGTGTGTGTCTACCATCCTATCCAGCGTTGCACTAGTACAGTTTAAGAGTTTATCGAAGGAGATAGAGAAATATTGATTCCACTGTCGAAATGGCGGGAAGGGACACATAGGCCTACAACCGACCAGTAGGCTCTATATGTTACTGTTATCTGCATAGCAATATCATACCAGCATATCATCAGTATTACCTTGGAGTCTCCCTAGCTGCAGAAGCGTAGCATATCACAGCACAAATTCTTGGCGATATTGAGGTAGGTTATTGTGCGTAAAAGACGGAACAAGCTGCACATTGACTTCTTGCCAGATACATCCACAGGAATTATTACTCACTGATTTTTACAAAACGTTCTAGTAAAAATAAGACAAAATTGAGTAAAGAACAGTATCTAAACAACGTACATCAGTGTCTAAAAGTAGTTTACATATGTGATTGGTGTACAACAGTGGTATTATAACGGTAGTCTATTAATATATACTGTAACTCCCCTATAACCCCCTCAGAGTTCAAAGGGTACATAGCTGCGTCACTTCCTACTTCCGAGCCTCGCCGCTGGCCTGCTACGGTGTGTGTGTGTATGTGTGTGAAGGGGCGCGCGTTGTAAAAGGGGGACGCTGAGCTCGATAGGCAGACAGGGAACATAAGAATCGAGGGCGCGGTAATTCAGAGGACATAACTTTTTTAAGAGGGTTCATTCCTTTTTTTCATCCCATAGGTTTCTCCCTCCCCTGCCCACTCTATTTGGGACATCTCCCTGCCTGTAAATTGGGTAGTTTATCCTGTTTTATGCATTTTCTCCCTTCAGTGGTTATAATATGTTTCCCATAATTTCTTACAACGTTGGAGATATATACTTCTAATTTTACTGACTTCGACACAGATCCTAGATAAGTCTAATGAAAACCACCCAGCCCCATATCCTCTCTCTTTTCTTTCTGTTCATTCAAACTTTTTATCATATTTTTCACTTATTAATCAATTTCGATTTTGTTTTTATTTTCAATGTGGTCTGATTATTAAAAAAGTACATCCATAAAAGTCCTTTATAATATGATAGTTAAACTTTTGCAGATGTAGTGGGTGTGTCTCTCCCGCTGATGGTGATGCCGCTTGCCTATTACACACCTTCCTTGTTTAGATTGAAGAGAGAGAGAGAGAGAGAGAGAGAGAGAGAGAGAGAGAGAGAGAGAGAGAGAGAGAGAGAGAGAGAGAGAGAGAGAGAGAGAGAGGTATACA
>CM035181.1:23320055-23323842 GCA_020233015.1 Callinectes sapidus
TCTCTCTCTCTCTCTCTCTCTCTCTCTCTCTCTCTCTCTCTCTCTCTCTCTCTCTCTCTCTCTCCCACGTCGTTTTACATGTTTTTGAGATCATAATATTCTACGACGATAGAAACAATAGCTTTGAAAGTCAGCTCGAGTAAGAACAAAGTCAAAATAAGAGGAAACTGCGAGATACGTAGATTACGAACAAATACACCAGACAGTAACCGTTATAAAGGAAGAACATAAATAATAATGGTGCGCTGAATGTGGAAATTTAACTACAAGTCTAGATTTTAATGATTTCTCAGGCGCATAACCACAGCGCATCTTCATACAATGACGTGAAAATTTATAAAAAAAAAGACGGGAACTTTCCATCCCATCTGTTACCTCGGGGATTCCCAACTTGGAGTACACCTAGTGGCACATATATTTGAACTTTTCACGAAGTACATTGGATCTCAATGAATAACTGTGTAATATATGGTGTCAGATTGTACAATGTTTCACTGATATTCTTTTATTTCCTCATTTAGCACGCAAAACATTCATCTGATTTATATCAAGAGTATGAAGAATACTGTTTGGTTTTCACTATTGAGAGGAATTAAAGATGGCTCAGAAAAAAGTGGTGAGGCTATTAGTGAGTATTGCGTGCATTTGAGTTATCAATGAAGGATGAAAGGACGATGAAGAGATAGGAAAGAAGGAAGGGAGAAGGAATGAAAGAGAGGGAAATAAGGTAACAAGGAAGGAAAGCAGATAAGTATTAAGTAGGTAAACAGATTGAAAGATATAGATAGATGGATAGATGGATGGATGGATGGATGGATGGATGGATAGATAGATACGACATACAGATAGATAGAAAGATAGATAGACAGATAGATAGATAGACATAGATAGATAGATAGATAGAAAGACAGACAGACAGAGACACAAACACACAGACATACATATATAGATAGACAGATAGATAGACTGATAGGTAAATAGATAGATAGATAGATATAGATAGATAGATAGATAGATAGATAGATAGATAAGAAAATAAGTAAATGGAGCAAAAATGAAGTCCCTTAATTATTAATGAAGAGGAGGAAGGAGGAAGAGGAGGAGGAAGACAATAGTATATGATATACTTTCATAAGTGCATGAAATATTTTGGAAAACTGTCTCCAAAATGTCATTAATTAAACACACACACACACACACACACACACACACACACACACACACACACACACACACACACACTGTAGTCTTATATAATATACTTTATTTTCGCCATTATTTACACTCATTATCGCTTAAAAGTCCGGACTGTTTAAAGAAAACTTAAAACACTTTGCGATTAAGCATTTTCCTCTAAGATTACGGAACGTTGCAGCATGAAAAGTGGGAGAAGAATATTGATTAAAATAAAGAATATTCAAGCGATGAAAAGTGTCTTTATAGTGTCTTAATATCTTTTATAAGTTATTTTTAACTTATTATTAGCAATTACGTACTAAAAACTCATTATAATTATCGACAGTTTTCTTTAACCACTTCATTGTTGGAAAGCGCTTTCATATTCATTCTGCTTATCATTTGTTAATTTTATACAGCTTCAGAAACTCATGTGGGGATTAAAATAGTACAGACTCTGTTCATTAATCTTTTGACCTCCATAGACCCTTCCTAAGGTCAATAACATCATCCAATTACACCCAAACCTCGTGGTAAAAATGTCCCAGTATTGAAGGGGTTAGTTATAAGAAAAGACTGGTGAACCAACATGAATATCATGAACAAGCCCCTCAAAACCATAAATACAATAGGAAAGGGAAATACTTGGGCTTAATGCCTATGGACTGCACAAGAATCATTAGGGCAGACATGTCAGTTTGTCGCGAATCCTTAGCTATGGATGAATCTCACCAAGTAATTGCCTTGGGTCAGGATCAAACTCGCGCCATTACGACCACCCACCTACCACTTTGAGTACCACAGAGCGACCCAGCCCAACACATATACTCGTATACAAATATAATTATTCATTTTCCTAACTTTTAATTTCCACCTGTCACTTACCTATATCATCTAACTTCCTATCTATACATCTTCTAAACCATAGATATAATACATATGATTACATTTATTCGTTTATCCAAGTATTCATTTCTACCAATCACCTATCTATACCACATCCATCTATATATCACACTAACAACATACACACATATCCACGCCACCTCGGGCTAACAGCCAATTAAACCTATGGAAAACCTCGCCACCAATTACCAATCACACAATGCAATTGATATGTAGTTTTGGGCTCGGCTAAAGTGACTTCTAGTGCCACATTCTCTAGAGACAAGTTAGCGAGGGAAGAACACGAGGTGTGACTCATACGTGCAGCAGTAAGAAAGCAGGAAGAGCAGGAGGGGGGATCATTCAGAGCTGGTGACGTGGTATGCTAGTTTATTAAGCCATTATTATTCCGGGTACCAATCAGCCTCTCTTTGGAATCATTTTATGTTATGTCCGTCTACTCATCAACTGAACCAATTGAATCATCAAAGAAAACGGAGAACAAGAAAACGAAGACATTTTCAACCACAACTTACAAGAAAACCATAGTCCACAGCTAAAACACTATGTGTTTAATATAAGTTTACCATAATATTCCATGGGTAAGAATGTGCAATAAGCGCTGCGTGTTTGCCTCACACAGTGCCTTGACATTTTCCAGGCATCCAAATGGCACGCTGTTTGTATGCTGTGGGGGAAAAAGATGAATACATGAGTTACCCATTAAAGCCATATTAAGGAGAGAGAGAGAGAGAGAGAGAGAGAGAGAGAGAGAGAGAGAGAGAGAGAGAGAGAGAGAGAGAGAGAGAGAGAGAGAGAGAATACTGTTTTAGAATCTACCAGTGGAAGATATGAGAGAACAAAAGATACTAGTTAACTCTTGCACTAGTTATGACAGAAAAGGGGGTGAATGTGAGTGAAACTCATGATTCAGCGAGGCCATAGGAACTCACTCACGCAGGAAACGAGTTAAGAAGAATAATAACCAGAGAAATAAAAATGGTATATAGCAAATGGATGAAGCAATGAGGGACCAGGGACAAAATAGATAAATAAAATAAATAAAATAAAAAGGCTGAATCTATATATCTTGCAGGTCTATCACTAAAACCATAAAAGTACCCTCAGAAAACATGAACATCTTCTCCTAAAGCTTTTGGAAAGTAGTGATGGTGACAGAGCTGAGCGTTTCAGAATAAGGTCCTGTGTGCCGTGCTTTACTGTGCCACCTTTTCCCGTCAGCAATATGAGGACCATATTTTCCTCCTCGTTATGACGTTACCAAAAGCAAAACGAAAACATACATTACCAATAATAGGGAAAAAATGGCAAGGAACCTCTATACCTATGTGTGTGTGTGTGTGTGTGTGTGTGTGTGTGTGTGTGTGTGTGGTCCATTTCCCCTTACCCCTTTGTCTTTTGTTACTTGGTACAATTTGGTCAGGAATTGATGTTTTATGGTCTTTTCATTGTCAGCGTTGTAATAACACATGTGGAGCCGCGTCCATTCATGCGGCCCGAGCGGTGGCAGTGCGGTGGTGAAATGCACCAGTGTAAATTTACGAGTATACGTATCTATTTATTTACCTATCTGTATTTATCTATCTATCAACTTGTAAGCATTTGTGTCTGTCCGTCCATATATCTATCCATCTATTTACTATCTGTCTATCTGTGTCTGACTGCTTGTGTGTGTGTGTGTGTGTGTGTGTGTGTGTGTGTGTGT
>CM035181.1:23360372-23384765 GCA_020233015.1 Callinectes sapidus
AAAAAAAGGATATAAGGAAATTAGAAAGAATCTAAATTCTAAAGAGTGGCCACAAAAATGGTACCAGAATAAAGAGAATTAACTTATGAAGACAGATTAAAGGAAATGGGAATGCTAACTCTGCAAGATAGAAGAGAGAGAGGTGATCTAATAACTCCATATAAGATAGTAAGTGGAATTGAAAAGCTGGACAACCCAAACCTGGTGACGATGGAAAAAAGAAATTAGACAGATGAGAGGACACTCAAGGAAAATAAAAAAGAGTCAGTGTCTAAAGGACACAAGAAAATAGTTTTCCACATAGAATTGTGGATACCTGGAATGGATTAAAAGAGGAGGGTGTTGAACCAACCAGTATACATAAATTCAAGGAAATGTTGGATATATGGAGATATGGAGACAGGACACTATGAGCCCCACTCAAACCCTATACAATACAACTAGATAAATACAACTAGGTAAATACACACACACACATTTGGATCAACATATAAAATGTTAGCCAATATTAGGGTGGCTTTCCATTACATGGACAAGGACATGATGAAAAGAATACTAACCAGCATGATACGTCCAAGACTAGAATATGCAGCAGTAGTGTGGTCACCACATGCAAAAAAGGATATAAGGAAACTAGAAAGGATCCAAAGAGTAGCCACGAAAATGAACTAAGCGAGCTGACATATGAGGAGAGATTAAAAGAAATGGGACTGCCAACTCTACAGGACAGAAGAGAGAGATGTGATCTAATAACTCTGCATAAGATAGTAAATGGTATTGAAAAACTAGACGAGCAAAACCTGGAGATGGAAGAAGAAACTAGACAAATGAGAGGACACTCAAGGAAAATCAGAAAAAGTCGGTGTCTAAAGGACACAAAAAGTACAGTTTTCCACATAAAATTGTGGACACCTGGAATGGATTGAAAGAAGAGGTTGTTACAGCAACCAATATCCATAAGTTCAAGGAAATGTTGGATATATGGAGATATGGAGACAGGACACTATGAGCCCCGCTCGAACCCTGTATAATACAACTAGGTAAATACACACACGCACACACACACACACACACACACACACACACACACACACACAATTGGCTGTGGAGGAAATAACAGCAAGAACTGGAAGACGTGCTCAAACTGAAGAACATAGGGATGTATGGATAAAGAGGGACATGAATTTGGAAGAAAGACAGAAGGAAAAAGATTTAAGACAAGAGGCTAAGGAAAAATAAACTTAAGGAGGACAGAGACCGAGAAAGAGACTTTTTACTGGAGGGTGTTAGACATGAGGCTGAGGAGGTGGTTTATTTGAGAGAAGGAAGAGGAAGTAGAGAAACCACAACAGCAGCAGCAGGAGGTATGAGTGATGGAAAGAGCTACAAATTAAAAGTAGCATATACAAATGTGGATGGGTTACTAAGTAGTATGTTAGAGATAAAGGATTATTGAAGTAGTCAAAAACCAGATGTGTTCTGCATGGCTGAAACAAAATTGAAGGAAGAGATCTATATAAATTTCCAGCAAGAGGGATTTAAAATCTGGAGGAGGGATAGAAAAGGAAAAGGAAGAGGAGGAGTACTAATAATAGTGAGAGAAGACATAGTTGTGGAGGGAGTGCAATATGGGGTTGGCATGGCAGAAGTCATCGGTATAACAATTCGAACTAATGAAAGAGATAGGAGGAAAACTGTAGTAACATATGTGCCACCAAAAACAAACACATGGAAGTTGGAAGAACATAAAGCAATGCAGGCAGAGATGTTAAAATGCCTGGGTGACATGATGAGCAAGGAAAGGAAGGTACTGCTAGTGGGAGACTTTAACTGCAAAGGGGTGAACTGGAAAGAAATTAAAGGATCGTTGAGTGAAGAAATGTTGCAATTAGTCATGGAGAATACACTGGATCAATGGGTGGAGGAATTCACTAGGCTCAGAGGAGATAGGAAGACTGGATGTAAGAAAAGCAATAGGACCTGATGGAGTGCCAGGATGGATACTAAGGGAATGTAAAGATCAACTAATACAGCCAATTTGGGAAGTGATTACCAGTTCAATAGAGGAGAGGAGGGTACCACAAGAGTGGAAGAGGGCCAACATAGTACCCATTTACAAAGGAGGAAAGAAGACTGACCCGCTAAATTAAAGACTGGTTTCACTAACAAATGTTGTCAGCAAAATATGTGAGATATTAATTAAAGAGAAATGTGTGAAATATCTGGAAGACAATGGAGTTATATCTAAGAGGCAATTTGGATTCAGACAAGGAAAATCATGTGTCATGAACCTACTAAGTTTCTATACACGAGTAATAGAAGGAAGAGAAAATAGAGATGAGTCGGTGGATGCAGTCTACCTAGATATCAAAAAAGCATTTGATACAGTTACACACAAGATACTCTTATGGAAACTAAAACACAAAGGTGGACTATGAGGGAAACTATTAGAATGGATGCAGGATTATTTGAAAGATAGAGAAATGAGAACTGTAATCAGGGAAGCAATTTCAAGTAGGAGGAATGTAACAAGTGGAGTACTGCAGGGGTCAATCCTAGCACCCATAATGTTCCAGATATAGGTAAATGATATGCAGTGTGGCGTGACTAGAAATATGAATCTGTTTTCAGATGAAGCCAAATTAATGATTTATTAAAAACACTGATGACTGTCAACAGCTACAAGGTGACAAAGACATGATTAATGAATGGAGTAAGAGGTGGAAACTGGATTTTACTGTAAAGAAAAGAAAGCCAAAATGGAGCTACAAAATGTGACAGGAGGAAATACCTAAGACAAAAGAAGAACAAGAACTTGGGTTGGTGATATAGGATACACTGAGCCCAGAAAGGCACATAAATCAACTACATGTATTTGGATCAACAATATCATCATCCTTCTCTCAATCTATTCTTTATTTCTCCTCATACTTTATCCAAACCACTAAAGACGTCTTTCTTGCATCTCCTTCTCCACTTGTCAAGTTGGTTGTCAAATTCCAAAGCAATGGAGCCGTGTTTCCAAGATAGTTTCTTCTTATGATAAGCTAGAAATCTTTCCAATCCATCACCGGAACTACATGAATACCCTTTAAAACACGAGTATCTTTAATAATATTATAGCCTTTGGAAAGTAGTGGTGGTGGGAGTAGTGATTCAGAATACGAGCCTCTCCTGATCTCATCCCTCCTTGTCACTGTCAACATCCATCTTTCCATTCTCATCTTTGCCACTTTTATCTTTCTCTGAGGCCTTTAAAATGTCGTAGTGATGAGAGAGAGAGAGAGAGAGAGAGAGAGAGAGAGAGAGAGAGAGAGAGAATTTTCTTATTTAGGTCAACTTTTTGCTCTCCTCTGTTTCATCCTTTACTTTGTTATATCGTTGTGCCTATCAAACAACTGACCTAAAATACTCCCCCGTTTCAACTGACACACTATCGGTACTCTGAACCTCAGCTAATACAACATTTTCCTACATTATTTTTGACACTGGCGCCAACAGTTCAATGGTAATCAGCTGTTCGTGACGTCACAGTACAGCTCCCCCTTCAGGTTAAAATGGCTGCTGCTACCCGGGTCCTCTCTCGTCTCACCGGCAAGTTAACTATCCGTTACACTACCTCCTTAACTCAACAGAAAGTGGCACAGCTAAATGATCATCTCGTGAGGCAGAAATTAATAGTATAATCATGAAGTGTACATTGCTGGCTTGCTTCCGTAATCAGCTGGCCGATGCTTTTGACACCCACCTATTGCAGTATTGCTTAGGGGTCATGGTAGTCTGTGTATGTAGTAGTGGTGGTGACCGTGGAGGATAATGGAAGTAGCCTTTGCCTAGTAATTATGGGCCTGATCGGTTTTGAGTCAAATGTATCTTTTGAAATTATGATATACGTGTACAGTGAAGGGATCGTTGTGAAATTTGTGAACCCAACCTATATTAACTCCTTCAGTATGGGGACACATTTTCATCACAAGTTTTTGATGTGATTAGACGATGTTATTGACATTAGGAAAAATCAGTGGAGATCAGAAGATTCATGGTTAGGTTAATTCCCCATACAAGTTTATGAAGCTCTATAAAATTGTCAAGTAGTAAGCAGAATAAATATGAAAATACTTCATGGTACTAAAGATGTTAACCTGATGAAAACGATATTGGGCAATTATTCATAAAATGTCCGGTTCCTCTTTCTGCAAATATGGGCCAATTTCACATGACATTATGATCTTGCTACAATCTAACCTATCGTCAAATACTCACACACTTAAGAAAAATTGTCAATTATGGAAATGTTTCACCTCATTTATTAAAATCCACTATGTTGCTTTCCTTATTTATAACTAACCTGATTTTACTCCCTCCCTCCCCACCCCACTTAAATATAACCTAACCTAACCCTACCTAACTCACCTGGTTAACTTGCTACCCTTAGCTCCGAAATTAGTAAAAATATTTGTTGTAATAAAAAGGTGGCAAGAACAATGAGTATAGCAGCCAATCATTATGTTTGAATGCAGAATTAATGATGAAAATGAGGCATGGACTGGAAAGTGCACCTATATGGAACTATGACGAAGTACAGGAATTGGTATTGACCTGTGGTCTTTGCCTTATTTGCAACTCCTGATAACAATTATAGCTCTAATTAACTAAATTAGCTAATTCATATGTATGCTGGTGCAGGGCAGTGAGCCAGATTAGTCATTATTTTCTCCAAGTCCTCAATGCAATATTGCAGACATCATATCAGTGTCATAGTGTATATCACAATTAACTCTTAGGTACTAGGTACTTAGAGAATGAATAAAAGAAACATCTGGAGTGAGACTGTAGCTGATTATTGCTTTATCATTTATTTGACTTGTATTTACTTATAACTTGTTTGACATAACATATATTTAGTGAAAACAAAAATGCATACTATTTTTGCCTGTCCCCTGAAAGAATAAGAGTTAGCTGAAAGTCAGGGACAAATGTCTTGAAACCTCTCTCTTAGATAGAGTCAAGTCATAGGAAGTTGGAAATAAAAGAGGCATTAGGGGGGTTGGACAGAATAGGGGTGAAAGAAAGTCTTCTGCAGTTAGTAGTTGACACACAGCTTTGTGGTGGCTTGAGTGTAATTTTTAACAAATTCCCACTCATGATTTTTAGTTAGATGTAATCTAATAACATAATAAAATTCAATCATAAGGAAGTAATGATTAGAACTTACCATTTGATATAATTTTCTACTCTGAATTGCAGGTGTGGCTCCGGTGGGGGTGCGGTCATGCTACACAGCCACTCGACCCAACCTAGCCATCAATGAGCACACCAAGGTCATCTGCCAGGGCTTCACAGGCAAGCAGGGAACCTTCCACTCCCGGCAGGCCATTGAGTATGGCACTCTCATGGTGGGTGGTGTGTCACCTGGCAAGGGTGGCAAGAAACACCTCAACTTGCCAGTGTTCAACAGCGTGAGGGAAGCCAAGGATGCCACAGGTCAGCCTCCACTATAAGAACTTTTTAAAAAGTTTTTACATTCAGGAATACATTTTGTGTAGGAAGGAATTGCATTCTCTGAATGCATTCCTTTGAGAATGATGATATACAGATTATGAAGTGAAATTCAGAATATATTTCTTTTTATCTTATATTTGGATGGCCCAGTTTGTGGAGAAAACAATATGTGCTAATTAGCTGAGAGTTCACTCCACTCTATAACTCGTCATAGATGCCAGTCTTTTACCACCTTCCTCATTCAGGTGCTGATGCCTCCGTCATTTATGTGCCTCCCCCTGGTGCTGCCAAGGCCATTTTTGAGGCAATGGAAGCCGAGGTGGGTCTAGTGGTGTGCATCACAGAGGGCATCCCCCAGCAGGACATGGTGAAGGTCAAACATGCCCTCCTGCGTCAGAACAAGACTCGCCTCATTGGACCTAACTGCCCTGGCATTATTGCTCCTGAGAAGGTCAGTTGATGCTGGGGGAAAAGGTGAAAGAATAAGTTGTACTATATAATAAGGTAATGATAAAAAATGTAAATGTCCTTAATCTTCCTCAAGTCTTGTAGTGGCAAGACTTAAATGTAGTGAAGTAGTCTCATCCTCCTTTTTTAAGTGATAATATAAAATCTTTTATGAAAAATAAGAAAATTTGTTACCTTATGATAGTGATTTGTGCCTAAATCAGTATACTGATATCCTTCCCTGGCCCTCATTATTCTGTTTGTTACTTACATATTCAGATGACTGGGTGTTTATTTTCTATTTTGGAAATATTCTTGCTTTATGGTAATTCATAATGAAAATTTAGGGAGTCATTGCTTGTTTTCAATACAACAATTTGTGCTCTATAATTCCTATTTATTTGAAGTTATGTTGAATTAGTGAAATAGTATTTTGTAAAATGTATTTGGGCAGTGTAACTGACTTCTCAGACACTCAACATAATGTGTCAAGCTATGGAGCACAGGGAATGACTGGTATTGATTTATGTGACTATTATTTGAACAGACTTAGTGTTTTCATGTTTCTACCATATTCTGTTGTGATGATTATGGTCTTGTAATATTTCTCATAGTGCAAGATTGGAATCATGCCTGGCCACATCCACAAGAAGGGCAACGTAGGGATTGTATCGCGGTCCGGCACACTCACCTATGAGGCAGTGCACCAGACGACACAAGTTGGACTTGGCCAGACTCTGTGTGTTGGCATTGGTGGTGATCCTTTCAATGGCACCAACTTTATTGATTGTCTTGAGACTTTCTTAAGGGTAAGTGTTTTCATAAGTGCTTGGATTATCTCTCTCCTTGTTTCATGTGTGCTGTAATCCTACCTCCACCACCACCACCACCCAATTGAGGCAGTTGGATTAATAATTTACCAATATTTACTGGCTGCTGTATTATAGTTTTTCTACAGATGTTCATCCTAAAATGCCTTTCTTGATGCATTTTGTTGAACCTTAAATTTTTTAGAATATTAATTAATAATATTCATGTGATTTGGTGATGCATATTCTACAGAAGGTAATTTATATATATATATATATATATATATATATATATATATATATATATATATATATATATATATATATATATATATATACATACATACAGTGGTACCTCTTGATTCGAACACCCTTTGACTCAAATACTTCACAATCTGAACACATTTGGCGAACAAATTTTGACCTCCAATCTGAACGTGGCCTCTCAATTTGAACACAAACACATGTGGTGGCCAACGCCGCCTACCCGCTAGTCTGGTCTTGCTTGCACTTTTCTGCCGTGAACACCTCTGAACGGCTTTCAAGTCACTCCGGCCTCTAGTTGCCTCGGTTACTCCAGCCTCCAACCCTGGTCACTTCCTACCTGCCACCCCAGTCAATGTGGCCTTCTACTCTGGTCACTGGCAAACTTATTTACTAATGAAGATATATTTAGCACTTTAAACAACCAATGAAGAATGAATTGTTGAATATCATTGTCTTTTGCACAAACTACGATAATACAATAATTTGCAGTTTTGTACAGTAATTTATACTTTTCTTGAATAATTCCTGTTGGAAAAGATGCTGCAAGAATATATTCTACTCTGGAGAGAGAGAGAGAGAGAGAGAGAGAGAGAGAGAGAGAGAGAGAGAGGGGGGGGAGTGAGGGGACGGTCTACTTGGTCTGTTTGTGTATCGAATGGGAATGGATAGGGACGGAGTGAGGGGGAGGGGGGAATACTACAAGATCTGTTCCCGTATTTAGTGCATGAAAGGAAGGCGGGAGCCCAGGGCAAGCCTGTGTAGTCTTCATTGGGAATTGGGAGTTTCACACCGAAGTCTTTTGTTATGCCTGTTTTTTTTATGCCTTTCACGTCTGTGTTTACTTCATACTCTCAAAATGTGAACAATATCTATGAACTATGATGAGATGAGAGTAAAACAAGGTGCCAATATGTTTTTTCCCATTACTTCTTAACAGTGGCTCTTGCATTTTTAGCTATTGCAGTGATGTTAAGGGACCAATTTCTTGCAATAGCTGGGGGTTCAGTGTAATATTTTTTATTTAAACTGGAACAGGTTGAATGTTTTTACATTAATTTCAATGGTAAAAATTGCTTCCTAATTCAAATTTTTGCAGTTTGAACAGCCTAAAAGAATGAGTTAAGTTCGAATCAAGAGGTTTCACTGTATACACACACACACACACACACACACACACACACACATAATAATATATATATATATATATATATATATATATATATATATATATATATATAGATATACGTGTGATTGTGTAACTGTTGTTGTTTGGGTAGCATAAAGAAACTCATGTGAGACATCTGTTGGACACTCAACGAAATATCGCATATAAGTGAAAAGAAACATACCTAAATTATACATTTTGGGGGGGTTTTCAAAAATATGTAAAATGAACAAGCATAAAAGGAGAGGTACATGACGAATGAAGAAAGCACGCACTGGTTCTGGAGACAACTAGTGGAAAAAGAAATCTCTGAGAAGAAAAAAGTCATCTCTGATCTGCAAAAACAAGCTAAGGACTTGGAGAAGAAATGGGAGGACTCCCCAGTCGATAATGATCTTAACAAAAATACCATAATTTCGGATAGAGAACATGATCCCCGGTGCTTATTTTTCTTAGAAGCAATATACATCAGCTTAAAACAACCATGTATCAACATCCAGACAGAAAACATCCAAGTTCTACCTACACTAAAATGTCAGACCAATCAGCTAGCACAGTGATTCCCAACCGGGGTTCCGCGGACCATCACCAGGGGTTCCGTGAGAAACCGGCATAAAATAATGATGTGCTATTACAAAATGACAGTGACATTAATTCATTATTCCTATACTCAATAACAAAGTCACAAGCACTTTACAGACACCAACATACTCACACGTGTCAGTCAGTACAGTGTATAATTATATATAGTTATTTAGTAATAACAGCAAATAATATGTATAGAAATAAGAAAGAAGTAGTGTTATTGCCAGTGCGGAATACGCCCTTCATTCATCCTCCATGAGTTTGGCGACACGGGTTGGGTGGGTGACTTAACCCCGTACAAGACGGGTGGCGTACAAGTATCATACGTGTCACGAGCCCCCCAGCCCAGCCCTTCACACATCTTCCTTCAGTCAGTTTTGAGCAGCCAACCATGTGAGACGTTGTGTTAATAATAACATCACCAGTTAATAGTAGTTCCATTTGGATTTCAAAGACCGAAGCATGCTCAAATATTTGAAAAGAAAGCATGTCAGTGGAGAGGAGGTCAGTGACGAAGAATCACAAATACCACAGCCAAGTACGAGTAAAGGAAAAGTGAGTGATGTTAAAAAACATATATCGGGGTTCCTTGGAATATGAAAAAATATTACAGGGGTTCCTTCGAGGTGGAAAGGTTGGGAATCACTGAGCTAGCAGATCAAGCCAAGAACAGCTGAGCCGATCACAGTTGCGTGTCACCTCCTAACTACACTATTCACAGCCACACGTTGTATCCCACATCTCATACCTGAGCTCACTGCTACACTTATAAGCTGTGCACCTCAGAAGAATCACCAGAATTGCCTGAAGATGACTTAGAAAACTCTGAAACGTCACAGCAACCATTCAGTCAACTGCTTCCAGATGTCCACAAGACAGTATGGGAAAGAGAAACTGTAATAAAGAAAATTAACAAAGTAGAATGTTCAATAGCTTTCAGCCTCGTTTTCTTTCAAGAAAATTTATTGCTTGGCTACACTAATATATATATATATATATATATATATATATATATATATATATATATATATATATATATATATATATATGTGTGTGTAAGTATGTATGTATCTATGTATAAGTTTATTCAATTAGAAATTGCACAGTTTATTGTTTCCTTCACAAAGTGAGCTCTTCTCTCCACAGATGACACATGTTTACTGAGTGACATGGTGTGGTGGGCTGGAAATGGCATCAGCGTCATGTTTGCAACTGTGCACTGTTCTAAAATTGTGTTAACTTCATCTCCAACTCATCCCATCTTGTCACTCGATTAACATTTGTCATTGGTGGAGAGAGGATCTCACCCTATCAGTGAGCCAGTAAATTGTGTGTATTCCTATTCAAATATATGAATATATATATATATATATATATATATATATATATATATATATATATATATATATTCAATTTACATTGTTTTTTTTTGTTCGCAATCTCTTCAAGGACGCATCTCTTGTGTTAAATGAGAGGTACCTGTATATCATTGTGAATACTCTACAGCATACCTGCATAAGTGATAGTGCTGAAGGGGTTACAACTTTGTTTTATTATGTGCCAGGAGTTATAAACTGAAATGAATTCAAACTTATGTAGGAGAAAATAGCTTTCATTCCAAAATCTGTGATAATGTGCATTGTATTGATTCTTTTACCAATTTTTGCTTTCTGCTCAATGGTGAAAATATTCATAATATTTCATTAGTTGGTTTAATGACATACAAATGGCATAACATTTTTTCAGCATGCTCAGTCCTCTGTGTAATTGAAGTCAGCCAGTGATTGTGGCAGTCTTGCCAGGGATTCTGAATATTCTAAGTAAAGTTTTATTTTGAGTTTTCATTAGAGATGTTGAGTAATGAATTACAGTTAGAAAAACTTTTGTGGTTAGTTAGTACATGACAGTTATTTGTAATGAGTCAATTGTTTCCTCAGGATCCTGAAACTAAAGGTATCATTCTTATTGGTGAGATTGGTGGAGGAGCTGAAGAGAGAGCAGCAGACTACCTTAAAGAACACAATTCTGTAAGTAATTAATTTTTTTACAGAGAATATTACAAAGTATGGTTTGAGATAATAACTGAAGTTCTGGGGATACCTCATTTGATTCAAGATTTACAAATTGTGTGATTTGTACAGGCCACTCTGTGTGCAATTGCTGGGTATTTGGTCATTAAGGCTGATACATTTCATATTGAATTGGTTGATTTGTTTACAGGGGCCTGATGCCAAACCTGTGGTGTCATTCATTGCGGGCCTGACTGCCCCTCCTGGCCGGCGGATGGGTCATGCAGGAGCCATCATCTCTGGGGGCAAGGGTGGTGCTATGGACAAGATCCATGCATTGGAAAGTGTAAGTATCAATTATATAATGTTATCTTATAATTTTGTTTGTAGTGACTAAGTGAAGGATATTAGATTTCTTGCAATTATTTAGATCTATGAAAAGGACATTTTTCACACAGTTACTGGGCTTGAGGAATACTGCCACTTTTTTTCCGTGTCAGAAAAGGAATATAAAAAGGGAAAGTGAGGGGAATGAGAATGAAACAGAAGGCCGCTGTGGTACAGTGGAACCGTGTGCCCTCTGGGGACAGAGATCCTCAAGCAAGTGCATGGGTTTGAAACTTGGCCACAGTCCGAGGAGAGATGGGCATACACTCCGGATATCAGTTCCCAAATGGGTGGGCTTTCAAATAGGTTATCTCTATTAGATGGTCTTCTTTAGCCCATAAATTCCTATAAAAAGGCCATATTGTATAAATAAAAAAAGTTATAGTGCTTTGTCTTGCCCTGTTTTAAGTAGCATGTTTTGTAATCAATAATGAAATATGATAATTACATAAGAACATAAGCAAATGAGAGAATCTGCAAGAGGGCATTAGACCTATTTGTGGCAGTCCCTGTATGAGCACCTCTGCCTATTTCCACCTATCATCCTCATCCATAAACTTGTCCAATCTTCTTTTAAAACTCTCCAATATTTGAGCATTAACAATATGATTATTGTTCCACTTATCAAGTATCCTATTTGAAGACCAGTTCCTTCCATTTCTTTCTTAATCCTAAATGTCTCCAGCTTGAACCAGTTATTTGCTGTTTTATTTTGATTATTGACCCTAAAAATCTTGCAAATGTCACCTTTGTTGTAACCCCTATACCACTCAAATACTTCTATCAGGTTCCCTCAACCTACGTCTCTCCAAGAGTGTAAATTCAATGCCTTTTATCTTGCTTTGTATGGGATATTTCTCAACTCTTGTATCCTTTCAGACATTCTCCTTTGCATTGATTCCAGTAGATCTATATCCTTCCTATATGTTGATCAGAACTGTACTGCTTTAATATAACAGACTTCTGCTTTTAGCACTCTTAAAGATATAACTTAGTACCCAATTTGCTTTTCTAGCCTCAATACATTGTTTTCTTAGACTAAGATGAGAGCTAACTCTAACTCTTAAATCTTCTTCATATTCTGAACTTATCAGAGCCTTGTTGTTCATTGTCCACCTATTTTGTGGATTACCTCAACCTACACTGAGTAGCTTCCTTGCGTTTGTTATTGTTAAACTGCATTTGCCATCTGTCTGTCCATTCATTTATCCTATCCAAGTCTGCCTGCAAGGCATCAGAATCTGACTTAGTTATTCTACATATTTTTGTATCATATGTGAATTTAGCAACATCACTGCTAATTCCACTATCCAAATCATTAATATATATTGAAAAATAATAGTACTTCTAAAACTGATCCCTGTGGTACCCAACTAATTACCTGACCCCACTTTGAATTAGAGTAATTTTATACAATGCAGATGCCTATTGTTTAACCATGATTTTGTCGATCCTTATACCTTTTCATCTATCCCGTGTGCCTTAAACTTTTTTAAGAGCCTCTGATGGGGTACCTTATCAAATGCTTTACTAAAATCTAGGTGAAAGGATGTCAACTGTCACCATTATCTATTGTCTCATACACTTTACTATAGAAACCCAACAAGTTTGTAAGGCATGACTATCCCTTAAATCCATGTTAAGTGTGATTGATCAAATTATGTTTATCTTGATGCTCTCTGATTTTCTTCGCTGTTATTGACTCCATTAATTTTCTTACAATGGAAGTTAAGCTGAATGGTCTGTAATTAGACAGAAGCATTTTATCCCCCTGCTTAAATATTGGTATAACATTGGCCTTTGAGTCAAATGACATTCTAAAGACTGCTGCTAACAGTTCATTCTTTTTAGTGTATTTTTTTTTTGTTCTACCATTTCTATAGTTACAGGAATATCTCATCCTTTCACTCTCCTCTGCTCCGAAGATCTCCTCACTATCTGGTGTATCCTGCATGTTTTCCTGAGTGAAGACCGTTAAGAAATGCTCACTTTGCTAATTCCCTCCCCAAAACTAACCGGTTCTCCATTACCTGTCTTTAGCGGGCCTGCTTTTTCCTTAGTCTTTGTCTCATAAACTGGAAAAAATCCCTTGGAGTTGGTCTTTGTTTGGCTGGCTACTTTAGTCTTATAATCACTTTTAGCTTTCTTCATTAATTTTTTGATAGTTCTAGCTTCATTGTATTGTGTCCTTAAATCCTCTTCTCCTGCCTTTAACCTCTGATAAGTACTTTTTTCTGTCCTATGTAGTACCTTAGTCTATCTGTCATCCATTTAGGCTTATTTTTCTGTAATCTTATAATTTTATAAGGAATATTGGCTCCCAGTCCTATATGTAATCAATCAACAAAATAATTACCAGTACCTCTCGATTTACATGGGGGATGTGTTCTTGAAGAGGGCGCGCAAAATGAAAATGACGTAAATTGAAATATATATATATATATATATATATATATATATATATATATATATATATATATATATATATATATATATTTTATACACACACACACACACACACTCACTCTTATATAATCAAATAGGAATGTACACAATTTATTAGCTCCTTGACAGGGTGAGCTCCCCTTGTCACGAATGTTTACAGAGTGGTGAGTTAGAGCTGGCTTCAGTCTCATGTTTATAACAGTGCGCCAATTTTGAGGCTCCTAAATCAAAGGGTCATCTTATACACGATAAAACAAACCTGTAACCCTGTGGTAAACATTAAGCCCTACTGTAACACACACACACACACATATATCTGTGTGTGTGTGTGTGTGTGTGTGTGTATCTAAATATAAATGTACAAAATTTATCGGCTCCAAGACTTGGTGAGCTCTCTCTGTGGATGTTTGCTGTGTTGGTAACTAGTGTCATGTTTACATTGGTGCATCACCCACGCTATAATAATAATTAGTTGAGAATTAGGCTAACAGAAACCTTGGCATCTATAAATACTTTATGTTAAGCTAGCCAATCATAGCCTTCACAGCTAATCTAATTATAAAATTAATACTACGTGAGAAGGTGGTAATAAGAAATACCAACCAAGTTTATCATATTATGGCTCCCAAGTGTACAGTAAGGCTCCAGCAGTAAACCTGTGACGATTAGTGCCCATCATGAAAAGGAAGTAATGAATATTCCTGTCCTTTGGAGCTCAGTTATACCTGGAATTGTGCACAATAAGATCAGTGAATTTTGCCATGATAGTAACGTAATTGAGTGAGGGCACCGATATGTGTGTGTGTGTTTGTATGTATATATATATATATATATATATATATATATATATATATATATATATATATATATATATATATATATATATATATATATACGTATATTGTATGCATATGTGATTGTGTAACTGTTGTTTGGTTGACATAAAGGAATTCACATGAGACATCTGTTGGCCACTCAATGAAATATAGCATATGAGTGAAAAGAAACGTACCTAATTTATGTATTTTTTGGGATGTTTTGGGCCCCGTGTAAATTAAAAAACACGTAAAACAAACAAGAGGTACCTGTATATACTTCCTCAACCATTTCTCCTACCCTCAACCCCACCCAACCCAGAGTGACCTGAGTCGTCCCAGGCACTTGGCACTCTCTAACACCTCTGACCATCCTCTCTCATCTTCCCTCTCACTTTAAACCTCACATGGCCTAACCTTTCCCCTTTGCCATCCATCCTGAATCTTACTAAGTAAGTAATCTTACTTACTAATCACTTACTTACTGAATACTTACTTAATACTTAATCTAAGCAAATCTATCAATTAAAGGCACTGAAATTGCATTCCTTAGAGAGACATAGGTTGAGGGCAGACCTGACAGAAGTATTTAAGTGGTATAGGAGTTATAATAAAGGAGACATTAGCAAGGTTCGCAGGGTCAATAATCAGGATATAGCCAGAAAAAATGTGCTCAAGCTGGAGAAATTTAGGTTTAGGAGAGAAATAGGAAGGAACTGGTCTTCATATAGCGTACTTGATTAGTGGAACAGACTCGGTAATCATATTGTTAGTGCTCAGATATTGGGGAGTTTTAAAAGAAGAGTGGACAAGTTTATGGATGAAGATGATAGGTGGAAATAGACAGAGGTGCTCGTACAGGGACTGCTATGAATATATTTAACAGCCTCTTGCAGCTTCCTTCATTTTATGTTCTTATGTTACCTTAATCAAAACACTTCTATAGTTTGTGTAATAAACATTTAAGGTGTTTCCTATCTTTGCTTTGCTAGTTACTTTTCTACATGTAGCTATTCTGTCTCCCCTGTAATTAGTATTCCTGACTAATGAAAAAAAGTGCTTGAGTAGATCTAATTCCCTCTCAAGTGTTCCAGCCAAGACCCAAACACCCTGGCGGGATGTGGGATCCCTGGTGGGATAATTCTGCCTGTACAAGTTAAAGCAAGAGTGTGAAGAGGTGGCAAGGTTTTTTTTGGGTTCAGTATATATGATTACGAAATGCCCCTTTCAGTTTAGTGTCCTATTACTGCCTTGTTTTATAATTTTGGAAATTAATATAGAGCTTTCCTTGCAGGCTGGAGTAATTGTATCGAGGAGTCCAGCACAGATGGGTAACCTGCTGCTCGAGGAGATGAAGCGACAGGGCTTGAGTCATAAGTAATAGATAAGGTGTGCTCAGTGTGTCCAGCCAAACCCAGAAATTCTCCAACACAAGACTGCAAGAGGTTGTTCAGCTGTCTGGAGACTGGTTGATTCAGATAAAATCCTTTCCAGCTCATGTTTGTATGCCTATGCCTTTTGGCTAAGAACATATTTATGCTTCAAGTCGGTTATGGGAGCTTTGAAGACTTTTGTGGTTCAATTTTATGTGACTAAATTGGTTCATATCTTTGTCTTGTATTTGGTTATTATTATTTTTTTTTTACAAATCATTCCTACAACCATAGACATTGGAGTCGAAGTAGGCTGCAAATATTGTATTCTATGCTGGTGATGCATTTGAATGGTATCTACTGTAGTATGAAGAAACTTATCTGATATTGTACAGCTTAGTTTTGTGGTTTGTTTCTTTTTGCTCAGTTTGTTGGAATATTTGTTGTTACTGCACATTTCATGTTTAGAGAGAACAATTGGTCATCACTTGGCACCAGTGGCAATTTCCTTATATACTAAACTTGTAAATACTATGATGTGGTTTTGATGTATGATGTATGTTGGGATAATGAACTGTATCAGTGGCAAAGAAAAATGTCAAGTACAAGTTCTTATCATTCAAATTGTTGTTTCCTTTTATTGTAAATTATCCTCAGATTCAAACAAACACTGTACTTATATTTCATTTAATAAAACAAAACTGTCATCAATTCTAGTTTTATGCTGCACAAAAGGCTTAGAATAATCTAACTCATAGTTGAATGAGGCTAACCTGTTTTTTCAACAAGAAAATGATTGAGAATATAACTTAAAACTGTAGTATTGATACATAGTAGTATATGTATTACATTAGAATCCATACACTATGATATATATATATATATATATATATATATATATATATATATATATATATATATATATATATATATATATATATATATATATATATATATATATCTGTAGTTGGGTCTCCTTATAGGTGCTAATTTGGCAAGCCAAAACTTGCTCTTATAAGAAAAACACTTATAAGAAACTGTTCATTCCATCTATTAAATACAAAATGGTTGGTAGATCACCCCATGTGAAATTATACTACAGACATAAAGTACAATAAATCAACAAGTTATCAGACTTTTTCAGTTCTATTATTTTTTGTACTCTATTGCCAAACTCAAAATGTTCTCTTGTGCCAGACGCTGCAGTTTACAGTTCATTCCCCTCATTGATGATTCACCCCAGAACTGGGAGAATCTACTTGGTACTAGTACTGCTCTATATTTGAGTTGTTACATCCCAACTCTTTCTTTTCATTCGCCCGAAGTCCTACGTACATAATATCTACATTAAATATTTGTATCATTTCTATATCTGAGAAGAGAATGTAATGGAATCTTGATCATTTGATTTATTTATTATTTGGTTATTATTTATTTGTTAATTTATTTATTACCATTATTTTTTCTCTCTCCATTATGTTTCATATACTTTAACATTATAAAGTAGTATCTACATGCAAGTTGGGGTGCAATGGCCTGGTTATGGGGCGAGATGGGGTGCATTAATGTGCCCCAACTTACAAGGCAAATGGACTTGGGGCACATCGTCACAGGGGTGAATTGACCTACTATACCAGCAATACCAGTGCCCACATAGTACATACTGTAGTGATTTTTCTAAATTATTTCTAGACTATACAATTTTAGCGAATTCTTAGATATCTTGTATAAGATTTTTATCAGTGAACATGAGTGCCTTTAACAAATTTTGTCTGCCTGCAAAGCAAGAATAGTAAAAAAGGCTACTTTGAAATATGCTATGTCTGCTGCCTATGTTGAACTTGTTTAGTCTACAAAGAGATTTTTCCCCAAATATTTTTGAGCTTCTGCCTATAAGGCGAAACATCTTTAAGAAATGTGCCTATAAGACGATGTTCAACACCAAACATGAATCTGTACTGGAAAAGTGTCTCTGTTTTGATGCATTCATATTCCTGGGTGACTTTAATGCTGTCACTGGCACTGAGAGGGCTAGTTACCAGATATGTGTTGGGCCCCATGGCTCTGGTACCAGGAACGACAACAGCTCTTTTCTCCTGAATCTTGCAAGATCCAGAAGGCTGAGAATTGTGGGTTCTTGGTATCAGAGACCAATGCTGCACTGCTGGACTTGGTATAGCAATGACAGAAGGGATGCGACCATATCCTTATCAGTACTTGTTGGAGGATCCTCCAGAACTAGTTTTTTTTTTTGAGTGCCGAGTTCTGTGTGACTGATCACAAGCTTTTTGTTGCTACACTCAAGCTTCATGGTAGGCCCAGAAAGTCTCCTAGATATGACCACACTTTGCTTCATTTTGAGAAATCAAAGAACTTGACATGTGCCCAAGAGTATGTGATGCCAGTTTCCAGTCAGTTTGGAGTGCTAAACACCCTTCATGATCTGGTAGAGCTATGGGACACCTTCAAATGTGAGACTCTCGAGGCTGCCGAGGAATTCGTTGGAGAGCATCCAAGGTCACGGAGTGGCTTTGCCTCGGTGGAGACACTGGACAGTACTAAGGAGAGTTGAACTGCCATACTTGCTGGGAACTAGGAAAAGTACATGGCTCTGACATGTAAGACTAGAGCTTTCCTGAGAAGAGACAAGGAAAGGTATGTCAGGGATCTTGCTGAGGATTTTGAGTGTCATTTAAATACTAATGACCTCAGACCTGCCTATTGAGTCCTGAAGAAACTAAGCTCCATGTTTACATTTCAGGTGAGCACTATCCAAAGAGCTGATGGTTGCCTGGTATTGGATGCAGATGGGCTTGTTAGGCTGAGTACTTTGAGCAATTGTTCACGGTGTATTCTCCAAGCGGAAACCTTCAAACTGCAGAGTTACAGACACTGGATGCTGATCCACCCATTGACAAAACTGTACTCTAAATTGATGATGTCAAAGAGGCTGTGGTAAAGTTGAGAGGTGGGAAAGCAGCTGGCATCTGCAACATCAGTGCAGAGCTGCTCAAAGCTGATTGTGAGGCCATGATCTGTGGATTGCATGCTATCTTGTCTCCTGTATGGCATTCAGGTACCATTCCTACTGACTGGAAAAGAGGGTTGCTCATCACTATCTAGAAGGGGAAAGGGGACCGTCAGGACTGCAGCAACTACCGCGGTATAACATTGCTCAGTGTACCAGGCAAGGTGCTTACCCATTTGCCACTGATGTGGATCCACAGTAATCTGTCAAAGCACCAGAGACCTGAACAGTCAGGATTCACGCCCAGTAGGTCAACAACTGACCGCATCCTAGCGCTTTGCGTACCGATGGAGTGCCGATGTGTTTCGACAAGGGATGCTCGCAGTCTATGATAATTTCAAGAAGGCGTTTCATTCAGTGCATTGAGGGACACTAGGATCTTCTGCATCTCCATGATTATAAAGATTATAAGCCTATTAACTGGCCTATACTCTGGGACTGTGAGTGCTGTGATGTATGGAGGGGGCTTGTTCTTTCTAGTGAATACTGGCGTGAGGCAGAGATGCGTGCTTGCTCCATCATTTTTCAACACATGGATGGACTAGGCACAAGACAGTTGTGGACCAAAGTCATTGTGGAACATCCACAGGCAATACTAAGATTACAGATCTTGTTTTTGCTGATGATACAGTAATCTTTGCCAAGTTGCTGGAGCCAATGGTAATGGCTCTAGAGTATCACACAAAGAGGTGAAGCCCTTGGGACTCCAGGTTTCTTGGGCCAAGACCAAGTTTCAGTGTTTGGAGGCTTACTGGATGAAACAATACAGTCTTTTCATGCGTGTGACAAGGACACTGAGATTTCGAAAAAAATATATAGTACAGTGCATAACGATGGTGAGTTGAGTCAATACGAGTATTTGGTGTCGGTACCTGTGCAGACATACGAAGACTTGTGATAACCTGTCTTACTCAATGGTTGTGAGACATGGACACTGAACACTGACTTGAAGAGACGAATTGATGTCCTTGGTGCTAGATGTCTTCATAGAATCATGGGACACCACTGGTATGATGCATCACTGATAATGAAAAGCATGCTTAAAATTTTTTGTTAGGTCTACTTTACAAGATAAACCTGTGTTACAAGTTCCAACAGGCTAGTGGCAGTGTGTTTCTTACCATACGCAGTCTCGCTGCACTTCAATATTGTTTCAGCAGTTACGTATAGAGGATGGAAGTGCTGTGCAAGTTTATTATTTGAGATAAAAAGTAGCTGATTTTGCTAGTAAAACACTTTTGTTTGAATCTTCTAGCAGCTGATGTGAAAATTTCGATACATTTTGACCATTAGCAACAGTTTAACAAATTCTTTGTAATGGAAGGCGATTTAGTGGCTTGTAATAATGTTAACCATCTAATGGCAGAACTTGGCATAGAATACAAATCCAAAGATTGGAGGCTGTTTGCAGATTCATCAATAACTAGTAAATCATCAGTTCTTGAGGGCTACGAACCACATATGAAAGAAACCTATGTGAATATATATAAAGCATATGTTGCAATGAATAAAATATGACCATCAATGGCAACTTTGCAGTGAGTTAAAGGTTGTTGCTCTTGTGATAGGTTTGCAGGGTGGATACACCATGTACTGCCGCTTTTTGTGTGAATGGTAAAGCTGTGCAAGGAAAGACTGGCCATCTTGTCAATCAATAGAACCTTGAATGAAAAATGCTCAACATCAATCTCTCACTAAGCCAAACAAAATTTTACTACCTTCACTACACATTAAACTGGGACTCATGAAAATTTTGTAAAAGCAATCGACAAATCTGGCCATGGATTCAAGTATCTAACATGAGATTCCTTTCACTGAGCGATGCTAAGATAAAAGAGGGAGTTTTCAATGATCCTCGGATTGGAGAACTTCTTGAAGATAGTGATTTTGATTCAGTCCTTCATAGGGGAGGAGGAAGCTACTTGGGAAGCATCCAAATTAGTGTTGAAAAGATATCTCGGGAACAGGAGGGAAGGAAACTATGAAGAATTAGTGGAAAACAGGTAAAAAAAAAAAAAAAAAAAAAAAATCCATTGTTTACACAAATTTAGACTTTTCCACAGAACTGTGGAGCAGTTAGTGGTGAACATGGTGAAAGGTTTCGCCAAGATATATTTTAACCATGAAAAAGTGATAACAGGGTAAATTGAAAGAAGCTATACTTGCAAAATGTTGCTGGACATTGGCAAGAGACTATTTTTCAGCCCGTTATGAGCGCCAAGCAAAATGCAGAGAAAAGAATGGAATAAAACACGTGAACATAAGAAAATGAGGGAAGCTGCAAGAAGGATTAGGCCTGACACACTGTACGGTATAGGAAGATAATAGAATATTGCATACTACATATCTTTAAACCTATAGCTAGTGAACATTTTTCAAGATGATATTTGGGTTCAGTGCATGAAAATACATAAAAAATAATTATCTAATCCCATTATATACATAGGAGTAGTGGTGCACAACACTTATTGATACCTTCCGCAAGTAGTACATTTTTATTGTCCAGACGAGCATCGCAAGTTACTGTCTCAGCCCAGAGCGTTACCTCACTATTATGTTCTAAGAAGCCCTTAAATCTAACCTACATCGTAACACTGAAAAGTTAGAGTAGATTATTAGGAGACTTTCCGCATGCTGTCTAACAGATGTGGCTGCCGGTAATAAGTATTATAATGACGCAGGTGCTTGCGAGCCTAACTCAAACTTTCCTGGTACTGGAGGTGGTCGGGCCGCGGTAAGAAGATAAAGAGAGTGAGGTGTCGGGAGAGTGGCAGGGCGCATAGAGGGACACGGCTACCCTACCCTGCCATTCTTACCATTACTACTAATACTTCAACTTAAAATTTGTTTGTTCCACTACCATTATGTGATTTGAGGAAGTATTTCATCCATGAATGACAATCAAATAGAGTGCAAGTCTAAAAGTATATAAGAGAAAATAAAAGTAGAAGTGAAAATACAGACGCTGACAAGAGAGAGAGAGAGAGAGAGAGAGAGAGAGAATGTAAAAAGATACTTTAGTTGATCGAGTTCTTTGTTTGGTTCGTTTGCGAAGCTAATGTAGAATGACAATCATCAATGCGCTTTATTTACGACGGGTTTAGAAATACTATATGAGGAATCTTATCTATTTCAAGGTGTGTGGACAGTATTGCGCATATCAAGGAGAAATTTCAAGATGTGTGTGTGTGTGTGTGTGTGTGTGTGTGAACAGTATCGTATTTATCAGAGATGACGCATGGCTCAGGCAGTATAATGACCTCCAAAATGTTAACACATCTGCAGCCCTGATAAGATGTAGGTGTTTTATTTTCTTCTGTCTGCTGCAATGACGCTATTACAACCAATCTTACACCTTCGTTAGGACATGTTGGAGAGGAAAAAAAAATGCAATTTTAGCTGGGTTTCGTCTATTCTGTGACATTATACAATACTTAACAATGGACAAACAACATGAAATGAATTTTACAAAGTACGTGGCATTCAATATTTAATCTGTGAAAGGATAATAAAAGA
The DNA here is from genome assembly GCA_020233015.1 of Callinectes sapidus. NCBI lineage: Eukaryota > Metazoa > Arthropoda > Malacostraca > Decapoda > Portunidae > Callinectes > Callinectes sapidus. The sequence continues at coordinate 23,382,721 of CM035181.1, forward strand.
GTAAATGAGGCTGACTTGAACTAAGAGACGGAGTGGGAGGCAGAGTCGAATGACAAAGATAGAGGTAGTGCCAGCCGAGGCCCGGTGCGGAGGGCAAGGCGACGGGAGCACCCAGTGTGGAGGTGCCTATTGGTTTCGGATGACTTAGTGTGGAGTGAAGGGTATGGTGATGGCGGAGAGAATACGATGGTGAGGGTAGTAATGCCCATGATGGATAAAGATGGGGCTACCAAAATTGTGACAGAATCTGCTTAAACAAGTGCTGCCAGGGTGCGAAAATGGCGTGGGAGCGTGGCACTACAAGCATGCACAACAACTTAACCAAGGAAGTAGTGTATTGTGGTGGCTGTGGGACGTCTTCATGGTGGGGTTAGGACAACGTGGTGGAGGTAAAGATGTTGGTATTGTTATCTACAACATTTTGAGCCCCAACCTTATCTGCTGATAACGTGGCGGCAGCGGTTGAAATTTCAGTCACTTGCTTCCACCAGACCAGTACGCGGGCCAGTAGATAAGTCTCCGTAACAACACAGCACGTCCGGCCCTTGTTTGCTGCGAAGAAAGGGGAAGATCGGACTTTTTTTGGTGGGGAGTGACGTGCTGGGATGGGTGTGCGGGCGGCTGTGGTGAGGGTGGTGGTGGTGGTGTTGGTGGTGATGGCAGCAAGGGTGGATGCGGCCCCACAGGATGACATCACGCTTACCACCGGGTATCAGGGGGTGACAGTGGCCATCAGCGACCAGTTAGACTCAAACCAATGTGATCAATACATCGACAGCATCAAGGTTAGTACTAGATAGTGTAATGCGAGTGAAGTAAAGTGCTGTGGTCACAATGCCAGTATATAACTCTCACTCACTTCCATTGTTTTATGTTCGCTGGCCTATTAAGAACCTGCTTACAACACCTGATAGTATATAGCTAATAAGAAGATGAAAGGACTGTTGAAGGCAAACTAGACAATGAAAAGAAGAGCAAGGTTACTTGACAAATTTCCATGAATGCACTGACAATGCATCCACTTCTAGATATAATGCTATGAAATATCCAATTATCCATGAAGTTCTCTTGATTATAATGTATCGCAATAAGACAACGTATCTTATACATCTGGTCAAATTTACAGGATTGCTCGTTTCAATAACACTAATAAAGAAAACTCGAGCCATGCCGCGATAAGAGTCAAAATACACTGTTGTCTTCCGTGTGACATCTGAGCTTGGCTAAATAGTCTTAATCAAGTGGAGAGGGGTAAACTATAAGAGAAAATCTATGCCAGACAATGAGAAATACGAAATATATTAATGGATGGGGAGTATTAATCAATCGACTTTTTTGCTCTCTCTCTCTCTCTCTCTCTCTCTCTCTCTCTCTCTCTCTCTCTCTAAACACACCAGTTATGCGAGACAAAATGCTATCTAAATTTAGGGAAATCTTACTCGTGTAACTCGCTGTTCTTCGACTGCTTATCCAGAAGATGTGTGCGTGAAATACTGACCTCTTTATACCTTAGGGCTTAGAACTTAACGACACAACACCACCAACAACAATAATGATGCTACTGTTATGGCAACAAATAATCCATAAGAAGGAATGTTTCACTAATTCGCTCGCAAGATGGAGTGGCTCCCTGACTTCTATACATCTGCCCAGAGAACACGCTGTTCAGAGAACGGAGGAAACGTTTTCTATCTTTACTTTCCCGGATACGATTTGACAAGGAGACGACTGCATGGGCTATCATATTATTATCTCTAACATCTCCATGATAACATCTTTATCTATGTTATCAGTTCCTGGAATTTTGAGATCAAGGCTTTTCCTGTAGTAATATAATAAATGACAAAACCCTGCAGGTGTGAGGCTGAAGGACAATCACAACCAAGTTTCAACTCTTGTACGTAATTAAAACTGATTTATTAATTCTTTGATTTTGGGGGAGACCAGTACATTGAGCTCTCTCTCTCTCTCTCTCTCTCTCTCTCTCTCTCTCTCTCTCTCTCTCTCTCTCTCTCTCTCTCTCTCTCTCTCTCTCTCTCTCTCTC
>CM035181.1:23398777-23412403 GCA_020233015.1 Callinectes sapidus
ATATATATATGTGTGTGTGTGTGTGTGTGTGTGTGTGTGTGTGTGTGTGTGTGTATGATTGAATTATAAGAATGAGGCTCGCTGTAGTCAATGTTGAAGAGAACGAATAAGGAATTTCTTGTAGAAGCCAAGGCGAGTGGCGCGGTGTGCAGGCGGTGAGAGTCCCGTCACGCATCCCGCCTTTAAACATTAATCAAATGCCACTTTCAATTACTAATAAATAATACAAATTTATTCCATGAACAACTCTATGATAACATTTTCGGCGTTAATTTATATATCAATATAAATGAATGGCAAATTCTCATTAACCATTTATTATACTCACAATTTCAGCACTATGACACAGAGTATAATTTATGAATGGCAATACTGATCTCGGTAAAATACTCGCTGTACTTTTAACTGTTGGTCACAATGTACAGGTGATTTTTTTTAGTTTCCTCGATAATTTTTCGACACTTAGACCTCTGATATCTCTGATGGGGATGTCAGGATGTAAAGACATTCTCGACAACCAAGTGTGGTTGGCTTGGTAATCTGCAGACGACCATAGGTAAATCACACGCGCGCGCGCACCCCCCCTTCCCCCCGCCCCCACACACACTACACGAAACTTACACGTAAACAACAACAACAGCAAACAATAACAACAACAGCAGCAGCAACAACAACAAGAACAAGAACAACAACCACAACCACACACACAAACACACACACACACACACACACACACACACACACACACACACACATCATATGCTTTTATTTTTACTGACAAAGATGTATGAGTACAGAAATATAATAATGATAATGATGATGATGATGATGATGATGATGATGATGATAATAATAATAATAATAATAATAATAATAATAATAATAATAATAATAATAATAATAACAACAACAACAGCAATAACCACCCTACTAACACAAACTTTATGTCCCCGGTCCGCAGGTCGTGTTCAGGAGGCAATGAAGCAGATTGCCAGTTCATTCCTGACTTAACACAAAACATCAGTGTCACCTCTTCCCTCCTCGCCGCTCCTTTCCTGGACTCGGTAAGGTATTCGCTCCTCTTCCTCTCTTTCAGCCTCAGATATTGTCCCTGACCGACTCAAAAATGGGTTGTCTTTGTCCTCTGTTACCAAATACTCGCAGTATAGGAGTAGCAAAGGAGATTAAAGTTAATCATCTTGCCCTTAGTGAGCGTCTCTGTTTCTTGCACACTCGAGTATGGATTGTTGAATGTGTTGGTGTCTCATAAGGACTAATGTTGGCTCAAGGAAATGATGATTCGGGTTCTTAGTATAAACATTTGGTCAAACTATCACTGCAATCACTAAAACACCACTGAAAAGTCAGAATAATATTAACTGGAACCTGTCGAGCTTAGTTAATACAAGGTGGAGAAATGTTGAAGAAAGTAAAGACGTGCGTTTTTTTCTTACTGCCGTTTGCTTTCTTTTCATTCATTTATTTGTATTAATTCTTATGGCACACAACCAATAAATAATGCACAAACTCGATAAACTAAGATAAATAGAAAATGCATCGTCTGTTTTCATCTTGTGATGCCATTTCATACAAAATACGTTTCCTTTCAGGTGGTTAACTTTTGTGACGCCTCCAGCCACAACGCAGCAGCCCCCACCAAACATAACCTACTTTGTGATCAGATGAGTGTCAAGGAAGTGATGGCTCGGCACTCGGATATGAGCGGGTGAGGAATTCTCCTTAACAAATACTTTGCTCTTCTATATGGACAACTATTAGTATTTTCAAAGAACTTAGACTTCACTTGTGGGGTTATTGTGGGTACGTTTTCTCCATTAACGATGTAGAAATCTGGATGAACTATTACTGGAATCATGTAAACATTTGAAAACTGCATTCTTTTTGAGCTTGTTAGATGTCGTAATGAAATAACATGGAAATATTTGAGGATAAGTGCAAAACGTCTCAGGAACAAAACTGATGATATTGTGCTCTGTGCTCTTAAACAGTACTCTCATGAAGCTTCTTTTCAAAAGCCACATGGATTGTTAGTCATCATGTGAGTATTTTTCCAGTTGATGACGTAGATAATTGTTAAATTGTTACTTAAGTTATGAAAACTTTGAAAATTCCTGAATATCTTGGCGAGGGGAAAACCAAGGCTGCGTGTTCTTGGTGTCTATCAGGTGGTGTAGCAATTTCCAGCAAAGGTGTCGTGCTTCACAGTGACATGTATAATTCGTATTCCTCGTTGACATGTCTAGCTGTGATGTCAGGGGTGTGTCAGGGTGTGTACAACTGTGGTGTGAGCGGTGTTTTAGGGTGTGTGCAGTTGTGGTGTCAGGGGTGTGTCAGGGTGTGTATAACTGTGGTGTGAGCGGTGCTTTAGGGTGTGTGCAGCTGTGGTGTCAGCGGTGTGTCAGGTGTGTGCAGCTGTAGTGTTAGTGGTGTGGCAGGGTGTGCTTAGTTGTGGTGTTAGGGGCGTGTTAAGGTGCAGCTGTGGTGTGTCAGGGTGTGTACCACTGTGGTGCCAGTGGAGTGTTAGGGTATATGCAGCTGTGGTGTCAGGATGCCTCAGAATGTGTATAGTTGTGGTGTCAGTGGTGAGTCAGGGTGTGTACCACTGTAGTGTCAGTGGAGTGTTAGGGTATGTGCAGCTGTGGTGTCAGGATGCCTCAGAATGTGTATAGTTGTGGTGTCAGTGGTGAGTCAGGGTGTGTACCACTGTAGTGTCAGTGGAGTGTTAGAGTATGTGCAGCTGTGGTGTCAGGATGCCTCAGAATGTGTATAGTTGTGGTGTCAGTGGTGAGTCAGGGTGTGTACCACTGTAGTGTCAGTGGAGTGTTAGAGTATGTGCAGCTGTGGTGTCAGGGTGCCTTGCGGTGTGTGGAGCTTTGATGGATTGCTTTATACTCCAGAACTGGATGGTAAGTTTCTGATCTACTGAAAACTGTATTTGGATTCGAGTGAGTTTCTATTGAGAATTTTTGAGGTGTATATAATGATTAGAAATACCAAACAGCTTTCTTGACAAAGCTGCACTGGTACATATGATAGTGTTCACGGTTAACAACTTGACTTCTTGCCCCTAGGAACTCCCCCATCAGCTTGGCGAGCACCAGCTTCACAGTGGTGAATGCGGAGCCGGACTGGCCACGCACAGTGCTCCTCGTGGAGTATACCAAAGAGATGGCTTGGGTTTCGGGTCCGAGTGAGAAACAGGTCTGTATGTCTGTGCCTAAAATCCATTGGCCTCTGCTTACATTAAATGTCTGATTTATCACTAAGGATCTACCTTTGGTCACGTGCATTAATTGTGTTCCAGGTGGTGGGACGCTGGGAACAGCTGCGTGATAATGTGCGCCAGTTCATCTTGCAGGAGGCCTCTGCGGAGAGTTATATGGGTGTGGTTATATTTGGGAGCACAATGCAAGCTCTCCCTATGCGTCCGCTCAATAACAATAAAAACAGAGAGGATCTGGCTAACTTCATCCCTGAAACTCCGCCTAGTAATGGGAGCAAGGCCTTGGGTGCAGCCATTCAGAGGGGAGTTGAGGTACGCGTATCGTTAAAAAGCTAGGTGGTGCAGAGCAAAGGTCACGATAAGCTCCTTATTCCTTAAATTGTGGAGTTTTTGTCTCAGACTAAGATTACAGTTGACAGAATACAATTGAATACATCGTAAAACACATGACTTTTTGTGATGGAAAGATGTAATTGATACTTAATGATGTGATCCTTAGGTACTGGGTGACCAAGGTGGAACGCTTATGCTACTGACACAAAATGTGCAAGAATATATATCTCCCCCAAATGAAGATGTGGTCCAGGCGGCCGCGAATAACCCTGTGTGGCCAATTCTATACCCTAGCGACGGTAGTGTACCTACACAGATTTATGAACAACTGGCTGGTATTTCTCCAGACACGTCCGTCCTCACAATACAGAATGGTGTATTCATCGATGGTGATGGTTATTCTGTCCAGTCCGTTGATGGGTCTGTAGGACTTCATGACAGCTTACTGACAGCTGCCGGCATCTCAGCGATCAAGGTAGGTACTTAGAGAGCTGTTACTACATTACTGTCATATTTTACTTCAGTATTATGCATGGTGTTGTTTGATTAACTAACGCTTGTTTCAGGTGGCAAGTGATACTTGTCAAAGTAACAACTGCAACATTCACCTTAAAGTGAGTGATAGCACTGCGTATATCTCTCCAGCCTATATTGGAGTCTTCAAGAGCCCAGGTGACCGTGCTGTAATCAGTGTTACTGACCCAAATGGCGGTCCCATTGGTTCTGTTAACCAAGTAGAGTTTGTCATCTTGTATCAGATTAACACGTTACAGGTAAGGGAGTGTGTGTGTGTGTGTGTGTGTGTGTGTGTGTGTGTGTGTGTGTGTGTGTGTATTTGTGTATATGTGTGTGTGTGTTTGGCTGTGTGGGTATGTGTGTGTGTACGCACAGCAAGTTGCACTCTCTGTTTCTGATAGTTGTTAATATGTGAATCGCAAAAATATCAGATACATCGACAATTCGAATGCACATTATGACTGCGATACTCTCATGTGTGTGTGTGTGTGTGTGTGTGTGTGTGTGTGTGTGTGTGTGTGTGTGTGTGTGTGTTCACATTCAGGGGACAGAAAATAATTAAGTGATACACTCGTATAACAAATAAATGAGAAAAGAGAAGAAATATATATGTGCGGTGATCTGAATACTTCTGAATACTTACTGAATACTACTGAATACTTACTTGGCTTGGTGCATTACAGAATGGCGACTACCAAGTATCTATCAAGAATTCTGCAACGTCAAAGAAAATAATAGTAGAACTCTGGGCCACTCCCGCCCCGGGTTCGTTCAACGTGGAGGTGTCTGCGTGGAGTCCCAAAGGACTTAGCAATCTGCCTTATTCTGAAGGATCCGCCCCGCGCCTGCTGGCTAAGGTAAGACAGTTCTGGATGAGTGACGCTGGTGATGACGGATGCAAAGGCTAAGAGGGAACTATGACTTCTTAAAAATGATGTCTTGGCGTGTTTGAGCTGACACCAGGCTGTATTATTTTGGAGTTGTTGTTGTTGTTGTTGTTGTTGTTGTTGTTGTTGGTAGCGTGAACCAGGAGTAGACAGAATGGAGCAGAGTGCGTGGAGTGCGTGGTGGTGTTCGGACAGCTATCTCAGATCGTGGGGAAGTTGAAGGAAATAACTTGGGTAATTCTGGACATATATTTCTTGCGTAGTACAGCCAGAGAGTGGTGAGAGGACGAGAAAACAGTGAGTCATGTGGCTGAGAAGGAATGAATATCTTGATAAAGCTCCGATGATGAGTGATTGCTTGAAGTCTCGGTTATGAGTAGAGCTTGAGTGAAGTCTTGGATATGAATGAGTGGCTTGAGTGAAGTCTTGTATATGAATGAGTGGCTTGAGTGAAGTCTTGTATTTTTTGAGTGAAGTCTTGTATATATTTTTAGCCATTTTAGCTCTTAGAAAGCTGGGGGAGAAGTGATCATATTTTCTTAGTCCTCCAACAGCAACCCTGGCAATAAAATTCTCTAATTTCTGCACTCTCTGTTTCTGATAATTGTTAGTAGTGCCCCATATTTTAATGCTGTAATTCAACACATTCAGTACAAGAGCTTGGACAACTATTACTCTGGAGCATTAAATGCTCCAGAGTAATAGTTGTCCAAGCTCTTGTACTGAATGTGTTGAATTACAGCATTAAAATATGGGGCACTACTAACAATTATCAGAAACAGAGAGTGCAGAAATTACAGAATTTTATTGCCAGGGTTGCTGTTGGAGTCATTGGCACGCTAGTATACTTCAATCGAGTAAGTGGCCAATTTGATAAATTTTATCAAATTGGCCACTTACTCGATTGAAGTATACTAGCTTGCCAATGACCTTTTTAGTTATCTCATTGACATGTTTATCAAATAGCATATAACTATCCATGTATAAGCCTAGATTTTTAACAGTATGGGTGCAATAAATACTAGTGTCATTAAAATTAATAACTGTCACCAGGAATATGTGATAGCAGTTGTTTGTTGCCTATAAATATATATTGTGTCTTCTTAGCCTCATTGAGCAACAATCCATTTTTCCAAAAAAATATTTATGAAGAACATTATTTTCAAGACCATTTATAAGTTGATTAGCGACTATTTTTTACAAGATTTTTGAAAGTACTGGCAGTATCCATATAGGTCGGTAATTGTTTACATTGTTAACATCAACTTTTTTGTGTAAGAGAACTACTAGAGCATGTTTCGATGCTAGGGACACAGTACCTGTTACAATAAAAAAGTTGATGATGCATTTAATGTAAAATCCTATTACATAAAGAACATTCTTTAGAAACCTGAGTGGTATACCATCTGAGCCAGTAGCTTTAGTTTCTTTTAAAATATGTTTGATAGTTAAAACAACTGTACTAACAACTACTAGTTGGGGTTGAAATTGGGGAATTACATCAAGATCTGGAATATAGTCCTGGGATACAGTACAGTGGAACCACTTGCGCTCTGGGGGCCTTGGAATCCCAGAGCGCATAGGTTCAAATACTAACCACGGTCCGAATGGAGATTGGGCATCCACTCGGGGTAACGGTTCCCTAGTGGGTGGGTTTTCAGAAAGAAGGTTTCCATTAGGTGGTATCCTTTAGCCCATAAATTCCCATAAAAAGCCCAGATTGTATAAATAAAATAAAAAAAAATAAATAAGAAAAACTTGTTGGGACTTGTCATAAGTGTTTCGACCTACATTTGCAAAGAAACCATTAAATTCAGCAGCCTTTCGAGCACATCATCAAAATCAAGAGAGTTTGTAAAACACTTTTGATTGGGAATAATATATTTAATAATTTTCCCTACACCCGATGTGTTACCTTTGTTTTCTTGTAACTGCTGTCGGTAATAGCTTTTTTTTTGCATCAATTATGGAGGACTAAACATATTTCTTTTTATCTTTAAATTCTTGTTGGAGAAGTACATTATATCGGTTTCGTTTTAACTAATTTTGTAGATTATTTCTCTCTGCAATAGCTTGGCGTAAATTGTCACTCGTCATAGCGCTAAGGGTCTCTTGATCTTCCTAGTTACTAAGGGAGCATGGACGTCCAGACATTTCATAAAAATATCATTGAAAATTTCTATTTGAGCATTCACATCGTCAGTTAGAGTTATTTAATTTAATTTATGTGATTCACTGACGAGGGACGCAAAAAAAATGTCTTTTGTATAATTACTGAGATGACGAAAGGTCTTGACAACCTACTGCCTCTTAGGATTACTGACATCAAGCTTTACAGTAATAAGTTTGTGGTCACCAACAGTACAAGGAACAACATCATGTTATATTACAATGTCAGGTTTATTAGTTATCATTACATCAAGTAATATTGCAGTCGTGTTAGTAACCCTCCTTTTCTTATCTATTATCTGTGTAAGTTTATTGTCTTTAATAATCTTGCTAAGCTTGCTACCTGGCGCCAGTAAGTTATCGTTGAGATCTTCTAGAATGAAGTCAATTTTCTTTCTGACACCCAACGATTCCAACATATTACATTATATATACGAAAGAGACAGCTGAGGCCTTTGGTAAACACAGCCAATAATAGTAGCTGGTAACATACGATGCTGTACAATTCAATACCCGGTGGTGTTTGTTCATCAAGTTTATGTAGAGTTACAACATGGGTTTTTAGTGTGTTCCTAATGTAAATACATACTCCATCACCACGATCACCATCATTACGGAACAATTTATAATTAGGTATCGAAATCAGATCATCTGAAGTGTGTGAGAAAGGAGCCATGTTTCGCTAACACATAGGACATCTATGTCATGTTCTTGGACTAGTAATTTAATTTCGTCATAATTTGCGGCAAAGACTGTACATTATTATGTTCAATAGTAAGGAATTCTTTAGTCAAGTTAGGAACATCGGCGACTCCTTCTTTGCCATTTTCCTATTCTGCATAGTATCTACAGAGTCGACTCTTATGACCTAAAGCATGGAATATGACATCTCACCATGTGATCATATCTACAGTTGGACTGCCTGTGGTTTGACTCACCGCAATTATAGCATCGAGCACTAGCGTAGGCTGATCTGTAGCGGTAAGCATTATGATGACGTCTGGTTCCGTCTTGGGCATTATAATTACTCACATAAGAGGGTGTTTGTACATAAGTATACTCGTCGCTGTTTACGCCTTCATGAGCATTCTCATTGAGAGAGAGAGAGAGAGAGAGAGAGAGAGAGAGAGAGAGAGAGAGAGAGAGAGAGAGAGAGAGAGAGATATCAGGAGATTATCGTCTTATACATTTCTGACCGCCTTTGAGATGCGTCCAACATTCTCGATCTTTTCCTTACCTCTATCTAATCCCTCTGCTTATGCTGTTACCCTATCTTCTCCGTTGAATTCCTCCGATCACAATATAGTATTTGTATCTTGTCCTCTTTCTCCAATCCTTCCTAAGGATTCCCCAAAGCGGAGAAGCCTCTGCCGTTTTGCTTCTGCAAATTGGGGGAACCTGAGAAGGTATTATGCTGAGTTTCCCTAGAATGATTCCTGTTTCCGTGTCAAAGACCCATCTCTGTGTGCTGGGTGTATACCAGAGGTGATAGTGTCTGGCATGGAGGCGTACATTCCTCACTCCTTCTCTCAACCTATATCTTCGAAACATTGATTTTATCCAGACTGTTCTCGTGCTATACATGATAAAAAGGTTGCCCCTCAAAACGTACTTAAGCCTTCCATCGCCTGAATCTCGTGCGCTTTATATTTCTGCCCGGATGTATGCCTAGTCTGTTCAATAACTTGCCAAACACTCTTTCATTAATAGAAAATGCCCAAACCTTTCAAACTCAAACTTCCCTCGATATTTCTGCAATCTGATCAAAAAATATCTCCAATAACTTTACTTCTTCCTCTTTCCCTCCTTTATTTCATTCTGATCGCACTAATGCCATCACATCTATCCCTGAAGCTTAACACTTCTCTCAATCCTTTACTATTAACACTAATTTGGATGATTCTTGGCTTGTTCCTGCCTCTCCTCCTCCCTCTGACTATTTCATGTCTTTAGTTAAAAATTCTCCCCAATGATGTTTTCCATACCCCAGGAAAGCTTACGTACCTGATTGAGTCCCCTCTACTGTTTTAGAGAGAGAGAGAGAGAGAGAGAGAGAGAGAGAGAGAGAGAGAGAGAGAGAGAGAGAGAGAGAGAGAGAGAGAGAGAGAGAGATTTAACTACCGATATAATTATTACTCTTAAAACATTAGATCAGTGGTGCCTCTAGCAAACAATTACAAATGTGGCTCTATCATCGCCGCACCACCGGGAGAGGAAGGGGAAGGGGAGAGAGGGGAGTTTTGTTGACAGTGGTATGCTTGATGATGACAATGGTGGTGATGGTGGTCGTGATGATTTTGCTGCTGATTCAATAACTCTTTCCCTGTTTTACTCCTGCTGCCTTCCTCTTTCTCACTTCTTTTCCAGCCTTTTTAGTCTGTAACACTTTTTTTTCTTTTCTTTTTGCTGACTAATCACTTTTCCTTTCACATCTTGAGATTTGACGCTAACTATCTCAATATTGTTATTACTATCGTAACCTACTAATTTAGTGGCCGTGAACTATAAGTAGCGACGCCACAGTCATATTATTGGAGCCCCTTGCCTTTCGTTTTTTAAGGTCAATCAATCAATCAATCTCCGCGCCTCTCACCTTACTCCGTACAAGCCACCCAACCCAGTCACAGCTCCGCGCCACCAGCCACATCCCTCCATTACTCACCAAAGATACACTTATGATGATATTGATGATAACGATGATAATAGTGAAGAAGAAGAAGAAGAAGAAGAAGAAGGAGAAGAAGAAGAAGAAGAAGAAGAAGAAGAAGAAGAAGAAGATGATGATGATGATGATGATGATAGTGATGATGATGTATTTTACAGGTCACCCAAAACACCACTTCACCAGTGTTGTTTGCGGACGTTACAGCGTTGGTGGCTAATAAGGATACCCAAGGAACTCCAGTCAACATTACTCTAAATGACAATGGTATCGGGGGTGAGTGTTGCTTGTTGTGGTAGTGGATATGATGAGAGAAGGACCATATTATGAAACTCTTCTATATTGCATCTCTATTACTTTAGATAAGGGCATGCTGGTTTTCAAGGATATTCTTACGGCTCATGTGACATTAGAACAATTTCTACATAATTTTAAGGAAAAATGTTCTTGAGAACTCGGTTATAATAATCTATAATAATCTTATAATGATCTCTGTGGCTTTGAAAAAAACAGTCGGAGAGAGAGAGAGAGAGAGAGAGAGAGAGAGAGAGAGAGAGAGAGAGAGAGAGAGAGAGAGAGAGAGAGAGAGAGAGAGAGAGAGAGAGAGAGAGAATTAGGGTTGAAGGAGGAGTAGCTATCTCATCACCATCTCACTCTGTGGGTGTGGCAGGACTGTTCCTACGCTTCTCGTTGACGAGATAGTATGGCGTTGAATGGTTTTGGAATATGGTTGTCAGTCTCTCGGTCCTTCTCATGCTTGTGTGAACGAAATCTTCCGGTTCTCGTTCTTGTTTATTTACTTACTTATTTTCTAAAATTTTGTAGCTGATGTGACGGGACAGGACGGAGTCTACTCTGGCTACTTGGTGGGATTTCAGCCTCAGGACCAGGTCGGCATTACTTTGACAGCTACTGACAACAATGGACAGGCCATGATGGTGACCACGTCCCTCAGGGCTGCCCCGACCATCCAAGGTTAGCATTGCCGTTGCTGGTGTCTTTTTCAGAGGTAAAGTATGAGGAACAGTGTTTCGTGGTGCAGCATCTTTGGTGATCCGGCCACATAACTATCTCCGAACTCTGAACCACTTAAAACCTCCTAACAGTGAAGGCTTAGCAAACCTAATGTATTGATCAAGGATGCAGTCAGCTATGATAATAACACTTAGGTAATCTCCAAAAATTTGTTTCATATCCATAGAATTACCAGACCGTGTAGTTGTAACAGGAATGCTGAAGGTCACATTTAGAACTTTCATATGATGGCTGCCATTTATTGAGTGTATTTCACTACCTTACGTATGTAGAAAAACTGCATCAGAAACATAAGAAAATAATAAAAAGCGGATATCGCATATATAATTTGAATATCTGTTTCTGATAACACCGATTCGAATCTTACTGTTTTTGTTTCATTTACAAAATTTTTGATCGGCTTGGGTCTATTGACAAACTATGAGAGGCTGCCAGTATTTGGAGGTTAGTTCCCATACTGTCCACCGATATAGAGAAGCCATCAGGACACCGTGACACAGCTTCTGTTATGGTAAATCCTTGAGCTACGAACACTGACGGATGGGCCTTCCATCCCTGTGCATTCCAAGACACAAATTTCAAACGTAGGACATGCGAGGTTTTTAGATTTGGTTTGGTTAGGTTAGATTAGGAAACTCATCTTAAACTTCATGACTGTTATGTAAGCCTTCAAAAGTGATAGTATAATCTTATTAGCTTGTAAAAATATTCAGTAATGACTTGAAGGCTTTTCTATTAAAATGAATCAAACCTAATCTAATCAAACATTACCAAATTCAACTAAACCAAAAAACCTCTCATGTCTTACCTGCAAAATAATTTGTACCTTTTGATGCGCATGTGAAGAAGTCCAACGCGTCAGTATTTTTGCAGCTCAACGATGTCACACGATACCGCCATCAAAACCCCAGTGTGGGTTGATTTTTGTGACAAAATTGCAAAATATTCGAGCGAACACAGGTGCTACACATTAGCGCCGGCTCGCGAGTATGTCAGGAATAAAATGTAAGGCGACGAGGCTCTGTTACGCACTCAACTGCGCAGAACAGCCTTGTTACGGTGTTCTGGTCGCGTTTGTTCCCTATGTTAGTTTTTAGAACTTTTTTTAATTTAATTTTTTAGAACTTTATACCATACTTATGCTCTGGGATCGTTAACGCTTTGGTGCACTGCAGGAGCCGTGGCTTGCTGTGGCAGCAAGCTGAACGTGTCGAGCCTTCAACTTACAACAACCGGAAGTTTTACAATTACCTCGTCTACTGTCTGGGGACGGTTCACGGGGGTATCACCCGGGACACTTCCCCCAGGCCGAGTGACAGATCTTCAGGCGTCGCGTAGTGGACGCGATGTGACGCTCTCCTTTACAGCTCCGGGAGCACAACTTGACCAAGGCCAAGGTGAGTGCATGGTAAGCAGCACTACGTGGTAAATAGTAAGAGATATATCATTTCGTGGAATTAACCAATTATTCTGGCACATAATTTTTTTTTTACTAATTCAATCTATCTATTTAATCTCTGTCCCATTATTATTATTATACTTTTCATTGTTCTTTTAATCTAACTTCTTCATTAATCTATTTACTTATTCCTTTTTTCTGCCGCAGCCGAATGGTATGCCGTGAATTGCCAGGTGGGTGGCGCAGATCTGGCCCTCATCGGCAACTTCTCAGGGGTGACAGCTGGTTCAGTGGTGCAGGATCAGGTTACACTCCCAGACTGCAATAAACTGTACACCTTGACTGTCGTGGCGTACTACAATGGCGTGTACGGGAGCGTCTCCAATGCTGTGCGAGAAATAGTGGCGTGCAGTTCTGGGAATGATCTGTCAGCAGGAGCTATTGCTGGTATCACCATCGGGTGTATCCTGGGAGTTCTCCTTATAGTTCTTCTGGTGTACCTGGGTCTTAATAGGGATCACCTGGATGATCTGTGGGTGTGGTGGATTCTGACTTGCCGCTGCTGTCCCTGTTGCAAGGACACCAATGATGACGATGACCTCTACAGCCCGCCAAATCCGGCCAGGACTGACTACATTCGTGGAAACGCAAAGCCAGTGCGCAGCTTGGATGACTTGTACTCCAAACCGAATGTGGGGATCAAGAAGGAGCAACGACAGACCAAACCTCAAGACGAAGATGATGGAGGGTTTGGAGATCGTATGAAACAAAACAAAATGCAGATGAAGGCAATAGACGATGTTGAAAGTCTAGCATCGTCACACAGCACTCTGCCCATCAACCAAGTGGGCCTCCCTGTCGGTGGCGACAACCACGCCTACGACGACGGCCCTTACACCAACTACAGAGCTGCGCCCCCTGTGCCTGCACGCAGGGCAAATACGCAGGTGTAAGGCTAGCCGTGTCTGTGATAAGTTGAAGCCCATGACACATGGTACACGTGCCTGCCCCTTGCATCTCTCCCCTCAGCGCGTCCCTCACCCTCCCACACCACCTATGGCATTACCAAATCCTCACCCCCCTACACAAAACTTTTGTATGTTTCCCTTACAGCTGTGGGGAGAGAGAGATTCAAACTCCACAAATGTCTCCCCAGTAATACAAATACCATTCATTGACGTAATTCTGTGGTATGATATTGATAATAACTTTTACGCAGTAATTATTCTTTTTATTCAATATTAAATCGTTCTTCATTGCATTTCATTTGCTATTGTTATTGCTTTTATTATTATTGTAATATCTCTCTCTCTCTCTCTCTCTCTCTCTCTCTCTCTCTCTCTCTCTCTCTCTCTCTCTCTCTCTCTCTCGGCTCTCTCTC
>CM035181.1:23524300-23538273 GCA_020233015.1 Callinectes sapidus
TCTCTCTCTCTCTCTCTCTCTCTCTCTCTCTCTCTCTCTCTCTCTCTCTCTCTCTCTCTCTCTCTCCTGTTATTGGTGTTGGTAAAAGTTCGTAATTGGTTCAGAATACCAGAATACTGTGTGTTGGGGAGGCAATAGTTACGGATGCAGCTTACAACTTGCACTTTCCCAATAACACCAAACATTTTCAAAGGGAGACTTCCGTTTCTCACATTTTCAAAGGGAGACTTCCGTTTCTCACTACCCGCAACTATCTCCGATATTTTAATGTTTCGTTTTTTTTTTTTTTATACATGTTTGTTATTTGCATCTCTAAATGAGAAATTACTTTAAACTTACCTCAGAAAGTAAATCGTCTAAAATTAATCAATCCACCGCTGATATTGGAAAGTCATATATAGACTACAGTCTTTTATTTATTTTTTTTTCTACTAGTGAATAAGTGAAAGTGATTAAACGAATTACCAAATAAATAACCCGCAGTTCTCCACCATTCTCCACCAACAACCGTAACTTTAAATTTTACCTTACTCTTATTTAAAACTGGAGAGAATATCCTCTTAACCCCATATAGTACTGGGACACATTTTCACCACCAGTTGTGGGTGTGATTAGACAATTTTGTTGACATAAGGGAGGGTCGATGGAGGTCAAAAGATAAATGGTCAGGGTATGCATCATTTTAATCCCCACATGAGTTTCTGAAGCTGTATAAAATCGCCAAATGATAACCAGAATAAGTATAAAAACGCGTTAGAATGCAGATCACGTAATGATGTACAATCGAACAGTACAATAAAGACTTCAGAAATGTGTCACTCTTTGAAATCCCTTTAAAAATGTAAACTATGAGACAAAAACCTTCCCCAGTCAAATGGATAGACCACCGCTAAACAGGTCTGTCTGTGGATGTCCTTGAAGTCTGTTGAGGGTGGTCACTTCCTTCCTCTGTACATGGACAGTGTTCAATATAAGTGTTCTGCCCGATAAGGAAGGAAGGAGAGACGTGTGTGTATGTGGTACTGGATAGAGGCGGTGAGGGAGTCTGTACATGTGTGAAGTGTATTAAGTTGATTACTGCCCCCCCCCCCCCTCTCTCTCTCTCTCTCTCTCTCTCTCTCTCTCTCTCTCTCTCTCTCTCTCTCTCTCTCTCTCTCTCTCTCTCTCTTGCGGTATAAGTATAATTTTTTTACCAATGCGCTGCTGCTACATATTGAATGAGACAGACCATGTAAGATCATCAAGTGTGTGAGCCATTGTTAAGTGACCAGTGAATTATTCCTCATCCTCCCTTTCGTAATTCACACGCTGACTAACTGACGGGTTATTAAAATATTTATTAATAGTCTCATCACTAATTACTTGTCCGAATATCTATGGGGCAAACATATATCTACCATCTGTAATAGTCATCTTATTCAAATTTGAACATAAAAATCTACTGTGATCATCAAGAACCTCAATAAGCTTGATTGATAGATATTTGTACCTTGAGAAATAAATGCTTACCAACGTTTATATACTGTCGGGGAGAAAAAGCTTTCAAGGAACAATAACCTTATTTGCAAGGATGATGACAAAGCTACCTGAAAAACACCATTAATAGACCGTGTTGTGGCAAGAAACGGTGTGTGTCTGTGTGTATGTATGGGCAACCTCGATGCTCAGACACACACACACACACACACACACACACACACACACACACACACACGTTAATAATAAAGAAAGGAACGTGTGTGTGTGTGTGTAAGAAGTAAAGGTTAAAGGACATGCGATGAGATGGAAGAGAATGACAAGGAGGAGGAAGAGAGGAGAAATGAATTGGAGTGAAAAAAAGAGAAGAGTCTCGTAGTGGTAGTATTAGGCAGAGTGGGGGGAGGGGGGGAAATGGTGGCGGTGGTTGTGACACTTGTTTTGATACAGGGGGGGAGGAGCAGGGGGGACGGTTAGTGGTGGGGTCACTGCCCTTCAAGGCCAGCGGGAAATGTGTGTGTGTGTGTGTGTGTGAGAGAGAGAGAGAGAGAGAGAGAGAGAGAGAGAGAGAGAGAGAGAGAGAGAGAGAGAGAGAGAGAGAGACCCCTAGGAGACTATTTGTTTATATTCACCGAGTTGATTGCGTCGCAGCTCAAGCTTCGCCTCGTCCTGCCCCCTCGCCTCCCTCGTGTCTAACCAAATATAACACAGCTGCGCCCTCACGCCTTTGTATGAGAGAGAGAGAGAGAGAGAGAGAGAGAGAGAGAGAGAGAGAGAGAGAGAGAGAGAGAGAGAGAGAGAGAGAGAGAGAGAGAGAGAGAATGTAACTGAGAATGCACTTCATTAAACAAAGAGCGTGTACTCTTTATGTATACAAGTTTACAGTATATATAGGAATGACATATTTGCATCAAGGAACAATATCGAATTTTGGACAAATGTTGAAGAAAAACATATAAGATGGTATCGCAGATATTAAGAGACCTTAGAAATACTTAGGTAAATACAATGTGTAAGTAAGATTTGTCACCTATGTGCGCTCCCAGGTGACGCAGCCAGGTCACCCAGTCTTACGCCGGCCTTTGTCAGAAGACAGTCCATTTAAGATAAAGAATGTGGGGCTCGAAGACAAAGAAGCCAGAGAGAGAGAGAGAGAGAGAGAGAGAGAGAGAGAGAGAGAGAAATTAGGGGGTTAGGTGCAGGGGGACGGTGTGAGGGATGGAGAAGATAAACGTCTTAGGGACTTGGTATACAGACGTAGATGAGAATATTATGCATCCACACGAGTTTCCTCACGGGTTCTTAAGATGTGGCGTAGTAGTTTCCTTGCTGGTTCTTAAGATGTGGCGTAGTAATTTAACTTATAGAAGTTATTGAGTTGGTCCTTGTCATCTTTATTTATTGGTTGTTGCCACGTTACAATACCAGAAGAGTAGATATTCATGGTTTCTTTCTTTTTACTGCTTAAATTTGTTATCATATGTATAATAGACAACTAATTTGCAATTTTAAACTAAGTTTTGTGTGTGTGTGTGTGTGTGTGTGTGTGTGTGTGTGTGTGTGTGAGCCAATGTAAACAAGACACCGAGTCGCCGATACAGAAAACATCCGTAAGCATCACCCGTCTTGGAGCCAATAAATTATATATATACCTATATATATATATATATATATATATATATACGTATGTGTGTGTGTGTGTGTGTGTGTGTGTGTGTGTGTGTGTGTGTGTGTGTGTGTGTATTTAGATAGATAGATATATATGATTTATTGGCTCCAAGACGGGTGATGCTTACGGATTTTCTCTGTACCGGCGACTCGGTGTCTTGTTTACATCGGCGCACCACCTGCGCGATAATAATATAATCTGTTCGATTAAGCTAACAGAAACATTGGCGTCGGTAAATACTTTATGTTAAGCTATCCAATCATAGCCTTCACAGGTAATCTCATTATAAGATAATACTAGGTGACAAGGTGGTGACGAGAATTACCAACCAAGCCTATCATAATAATATGGCTCCAAAGTGTCCAGTGAAGCACAAGCAATAAACCTCATCACGAATAGGAAGCAATGAATATTCCTTTCATTTGGAGCTCAGTTATACCTGGAATTGTGCACATTAAGGTCAATGAATTTTGCCATAAGTGAGGGCACCGATATATATATATATATATATATATATATATATATATATATATATATATATATATATATATATATATATGTATGTATGTGGGATTGTTTACCTTGTTGTTTGGGTTGCATAAGAAACACACGTGAGGCACCTGTTGGCCATCCAACGAATTATCGCATATAAGTGAAAAGAAACGTACCTAAATTATATATATCAGGGGGGATTTTGGACCCCGCGTAAATTCAAAACACGTAAAACAAACAAGCGTAAAACGAGAGGTATATATATATATATATATATATATATATATATATATATATATATATATATATATATATATATATTATATATATATATATATATATACACACACACAGACACACACACACACACACACACACACACACACACACACACACACACGTTTGTATAGATAGATAGATAAATAGATAGATAGATATGAATAAATCTTCACTACCTAGTGCAGGGTGTTGCGAGCTGCTTCAACATACTGTACTTGAGAAGCCAGACCGTCTGAAGCGTCACGAAGATCGTCTTACTTACAATACTAATTATTTGATCAATACATCTGTATTATTGTATTATATAAGGTCTGGTGAATGCAAGACTATTGGAACAATCTGTAGATGAAATAGTGCAGGCATTGCTATGGGAGCATTATCATGCCTGTGGTGACATGGATGATTGTGTTGTATTAGTTCCTTGAAGATGATCATAGTAATGAAACATTTCATTGCGTTGTTTAACCAATTGGAAAGTAATCTTTAGTCTCCTTTTGTGAAGGAGTATGTGCTGTTGTTGCCGCCGCTGCTCTTAAATGTATTAAAATTGTAACGAAAATGAAGATAAGGTATGTTATGAATGACAATTAACTACGTGTAGTAAAGAGTGCTCTTTATTCTTTGTATTTTCTTGGGAGAGAGAGAGAGAGAGAGAGAGAGAGAGAGAGAGAGAGAGAGAGAGAGAGAGAGAGAGAGAGAGAGAGAGAGAGAGAGAGAGAGAGAACGACACAGAGGCAAGTTCCCGACAAACACGCTAAAACAAATTTAGTTATTTTGAAGCCAATGAAGCAAGTTTTATCACTACTCACGTCAGCACAGATTCTCTCTGGTCATTATAATCTGGTAATGAAGAACTAAAAATAAGTCTAAATAGAAATAGGTAAATGAGAAAACACACACACACACACACACACACACACACACACACACACACAACCATGAAGGGGAGAACTCGCCTCTCGCTATCAAAAATGTTTTCTGTTCGTATTGATCCCGAGCCTTTGTTCATTTGGGGGTCGAGTGCGCCCTGGTGTTAATGGGATCTCCACCCCACATCCTTCCAACTAACACCACCACTGCCACCGCCACCTGCCTGCCCGCCCACCAGCCCGCCCCTAATCCCTGCACGGTGTTGAAGGCGCAGGTAGTGGGGTGATGCAAGAGAAATAATATAATACACTTCCGATTTTTTTTTTTTTTTAAGTAGTGAGAAGTATCATCATGCCAACATTTGTTAGAATATTTTGGTTTGTGTTCATAGCTGTGCGTAGTTTGTTGAGAAGTATATTATTTTTCTTTTTCTTTTATTTTTTACTGTATGTTTTTTGGGGGGATCATTGAACATACTTATTTTCATATTTAACTTCAAATTTATGCATTAAGTACAAATTCTCTCTCTCTCTCTCTCTCTCTCTCTCTCTCTCTCTCTCTCTCTCTCTCTCTCTCTTTTCAGAGGCTGCTCGTCGTTGTACACATTTCTTTATGAAGCTTTTGTTCATCTTATTTAAATCTGTATTAACGTAAACTATTAACACTGGTATTCTTCAGGGTTCTGTCCTATCAGCCACTCTTTCAAGTTTTCATTGATGATCTAAACCAAATTTCTTGCCGTATACATTCCTACGTTAGTGATACAATCCTACACTTTTCCACGTCTTTCCAGAGACGACTAACCCTTCGGGAAGTTAACAGTTCACGCAGGGTTGCCACAAAATACCTGACTTATGATCTCTCAATCATATCTAATTGGGGAAGAAAAAAAATAGCGGTGTTCAATGCCTCTTGAACTCAATTTCGCCATCTATCAACACGATGCAACCTTCCAGACAACTATTCCCTCTTTTTTAATGACGCCCAGCTTTTCCTCTCTTCTATAATGAATATCCTCAGTCTCTCCTTTACTCATAATCTAAACTGGAAACTTCATATTTCATCTCTTGATAAAACAGCTTCTATGAAGTTAGGCGTTCTGGGGCATCTTCACTAGTTTTTCTCATCCCTCCAGCTACTAACTGTACAAGGGCGTTGTCCATCCATATATGGAATATTTTTCACATGTATGGGGCACTGGTTCCACTCACACAGCTTTGTCAGATAGGGTGGAATCAAAAGTTTTTCATCTTATCAACTCTTCTCTGAGTGACTGTCTTCAGCCTCTCTCGCCTTGCCGGAATGTTACATCTCTTGCTATCTTCTATCGCTATTTTCATGATAACTGCTCTAGTGATCTTGCTAACTCCATGCCTCTCCCCTCCTGTAGTCTTGCTGCACAAGACTTTCTTCTTCCTCTCAACCCTATTCTGTCCAACTCTCTAATGCAAGAGTTTATCAGTACTCCCAGTCATTCATTCCTTTCTCTGGTAAACTCTGGAACTCCTTGCCTGCCTCTGTATTTCCAACTTCCTATGACTTTATTAAGAGGGAGTTTTCAAGACATTTGTGCCAGACCTTTGACTAACTTTTATTCTTTCATGGAACTGGTGATAATAGTGGGCTTTTTTGTTTACATTGGTTTTGTTCACCTTAGCTGGCTTCCTCCTCTTACATAAAAAACAACAACTGCAAAGCAGTACAACATGCTATAGTGAATCCAATGTTTCTCTTCCTACCTTACCTTTTCTTAACATCATATTACTATCCTGTATTAAGTTTAGTGATTCTTTTCATTTTTTTTCTATACGTCTTTATGCATAAATATCCACTTTCCATTTCCGCACCTCAATTTTCTATTTAACTTTTTTTTAGGGACCGGTATTCAGTGGGCCTTTTTTTTTTTTTTTTTTTTTTTTTTTTTTTTTTTTTTTTTTTTTTTTTTTTTTTTTTTTTACCATCTTAAATATTTCCTATAGTCGGATTTCCTCCTTGCATAAATGAGAAAAAAAAAAGCTAACAGCAGTCTTTGGGTATAAATATCAGCTCTTTGGTATTGTAAATTTTTTGTGTATGTGATTTTTTTCATGCTTTATTTTGATGTATTTATCTTATACCACCACCACCACCACCACCACCACCACCACTTAGTTACTCCAAGAACGTATTTTCTATTGCACCCTTGAAATAATCTCACGGCCTCTCTCCTTCCCCAGAATCTCTTACTGCTCTGCCGACGCCCACTACGACCACGTCTTTGCCTTCATCGCCACCAATGACAACGAGACGTGCGAGTGCCATGCCTTCCTTTGCTCGAAACGGAAAATGGTAGGTTTGCTAGTTCACTCACTTCAGTCATGGAGTCGAGTATTTGGTTTTATTTTTTTATCTATTGATTTTCTCTTTTTTGGGTGGGCAAGATGGGGAAGCTGGCCAAGGGCAAAAAAAAAAAGGCAATACAAATAAAAAGCTCACTAATAGACATGGTCGGTCAGATTCCAGTTAATCATTCACTCAGTTTATCGTTCTGTCAATCAAGTTAGGATCATCTGTCAGTCTTCTACAGAGTTATTCACCATTTCAGTACCTAATATTTGGTGGTTTTATACAGCTTCAGAAACTTGTGTGGGGGATTGAAATAGTGAAGACTTTGGCCATTAACCTTTTTTACATTCATGGATCCTTCATCAAATCATCATCAAATCATACCCAAAACTTGTGATAAAAATGCATCCCAGTACTAAAGGGGTTAAAAAGTTAGTTTACTGAGGCCTTCTATGTCAGTGAGAGAAACTTCTACTATTATAAAAGAAGAAAATGGGAGATTCTTCCATTCCAACTTCCTGAGGTACTTTGTGGGAAAACTTTTAATTCTCTCTCTCTCTCTCTCTCTCTCTCTCTCTCTCTCTCTCTCTCTCTCTCTCACACACACACACACACACACACACACACACACACACACACACACACACACACACACACACACACACACACACACACAGAGTTATTAACTTCTACCTCTTCCCTTCCCTTTCCATTCCACACAAATTTTTCCCTCGCATCTTCAACTCTCCTCTGTTCTCCCCTTTTGTCCTGCCATTAACACTTCATTCAATTCTTTTCCCCTCCTGACTCTTCATTTCCCTTCCAAATAAATAAGATGATCACTTTCTCCTGTAATTTTTGTACTTTTCCTTTGATGCCCTTTTATGGATTTTAGTAATGATATGATAATGTTTTCTCCCTTCTTTTACTCCTTTCTTTCTCTTCCACCTTTCCCTCCCTTCCCTGCCTTTCACAAGAAATCTCTCCTTTTCTTCCTCTTCCACAAAATTTCTCTTTTCCCTTTCTCCTGGTGTCTCACTCCTGCCCTCAGTCTGACACTTTCTTCCTCCCACAGGCCCAGGCAGTGACCATCTCCATTGCCCAGGCATTCAACCTCGCCTATGAATGCTGGAAGATGTCCCTTGAGAACAAGGAGAGTGAGGAGACCTATGGCCATGAGGAGCTTCCTGCTGAGGTGACGGTGAGTTGGGGAGGGCTGATGCTACTGAAGGGGGAGGACTTTGAAAAGGTAGAGAGAAGAAAGGTTATGTAGGCAGTGTTGTTTAATGAAGGTGGCATTACAGTTTACCCACCAATTCGCGGGGGTTGCGTTCCTTCCCCTTCCGCGAATGCCGAAAATCCGTGAATAATTAATGCGGTTTGAAAACGCATATCTATGTATGATAATATATACGCGATAATATGCTTCTCAAACACATTATAAAGATAGTCTTACTCATTAATACAGTAATAATGTTGTAATATGTAGTAATGATGAATTAGAAACAGTAATAATGTAGTATAATATGTACATAGTAGGTATGTCTCGCGCATGAAGATGCTTGTGATGTCACGTCATCTGCAGCCAATCAGCAGGAAGGAAAAACTAAAGCTCGTAATTGACATTGTTATTTTAGAATTATTTATCAGTTATACTATATATATCATATCTTTCATTTTTTTTTATTTTATATTAACTGACATTTTTATTTTAGAATTGTTTACCAGTTATACTGTATCATCTCTTTTCTATTTGTTTTATTTTATATTAACTGACATTGTTATTTTAAAGTTATTTGTCAGTTATACAGTATCATCTCTTCTTTCTCATTTTTTAAAATTTTATTTTGTTATATTCTACTAAAAAAAAAAATGGCCTAAGAAATTCACGAAATTGCCGAAATTATTATTAAAAAAAAAAAAAAAAAAAAATCTGCGAGTATGCAGGGCCGCGAATGGTGAACCGTAATGGGCGAGGGTCCACTGTATATGTTTCATAAAATTATCATACTTACTTACACTATCGGCATCAAGAATGAATTAAGGGACTTGTGTATGGTGTACATTAATTAAGAGATACATATATTAGCTATATTAGACGGAACAGATATAGAGGCAAAACAAAATAAGATTTGCTTAGAACCTAGCTAGCTGGATACAAACCAACACACCTCATTTTGATACGTTTCCATAAAATTTTTGTTTGTTCGAAGTAAAGCAAGGTACACTAAGCCTTACTCAAACATATCGTAATATGCATTTATAGCTATTCATTTTATTAATACCATCATTTATTTTGTTGGTATTAGTACCAAAATAAAGTGGTTGATTTTTTTTGTTGTTGTTTGGTTTAGATATAGATTTTTACTGTTTTCTTTCACTTCCTCGAATCATGGGAGGTTTACTTTATTGTATTACTGGGTATTTTTGGTGTTCCACAAATATTTACCATATCACTTGAGAAATTATCTTTCCTTCTTGATGTCTTGTGCCATTCAGTACTACAGTATTACAATATATCTTACACCATGCCACTGCTGCATTCTCAGTTTTCTACTGCCCCTTTTTAAAACTGTGTGATGATCAAACTGAAAACAATTGAAGCGTTTTTCCATTGAAGATCATTTGTAAATGTTAGCAGTTGTATTATATGCAGTAGTGGTTTCTCATATGTACCTATCTAATGAATTGCAGAGAACTAAGCTGTACAGTATATACAGATTGATGTCTCGCATAGAAAATCACCATCTACTACAACATATACATATTACAGTACTTGACTAATTGCAACAGATCCTTACTTCGTTTGTTTTATTTGTTGTCTTGTAGAATCCATATCACAGTTAGCAGTGATAAGTAAATATTATTAAATAAATGGTCTGATTTTTACAATATGAAGATTTAGACTGTGACATGTTTCAGGTTGGATCAGCAATCATCCACAGTGCAGCCCGGTCATCTCAATCACAGCCCTCCTCCCAGGCATCTTCCCCCATACCCATTCGTTCAGACTTTGGCTCCTCTGACATGAGCACGTCAGGTACTGTGATCAAGACTGCTGACAAAAGGCTTCTAATTATTGTTGTTGTTTTGTTAAGTTCTTGTACTATTTTGTGATATTTAAAAACATTTCTCATTTTACATTTTTTAAATCTATTTTTTTTGTATATTTTGTTTGTTTCTTGTGTTTGTTAGGCATTGTTATTATCGTTGTGTATATATTCTTTACTTCTATTATTCTTTATGATACGGCTTTTGATACTCAACCATTTTTTATTGTATTTTTTTTAATTGATGACACTTATTTTGAAAATTGATTATGAATTTACTTGTTTTTTTTCCAATAATATATCATAATTTGTTACTTGCCTACAGACCTAAGACTGAATCATTATGTAGTGGAATCTCGGACCTCCATCGCAATCTGTTCTGGAAACCTGTTCCAAGACTGAAATATTCAAAGTCCAAAGCAATTTCCCCATAGAAAATAATGTAAATAAGTTTAATCTGTTTCAAAACTCGAGATGCCTACCAATTAATTATTTGTTTGTTATTTTCTATGTAAAATTGCTTGGTTAAACAGTGAATAAGACAAAGTAAAACGATACACAAGATTGCACAGAAAACCAAACTTGATGAAACTTGATACTATCCATCTTTTTTTATGAGTTTTTGGCGCACGCAGATGGTAGCGAGGGAGGGAAAGAGAGGATGGAAATTATTGCTTGGAAGGGGAGTCCATACATATATGATGTAATGGACATACACTTGCTCTAATCAAGTGGTTTAAAAAAAGGACAACCTTCAAATGTTTGTGTGTGTGTGTGTGTGTTCAATGGAAAGACAATGACATGTATAAATTATCTTGAAAGACCACAATTGATGCTCTTTAGAAGGAATAAGAGAACAATGAATTGACATTAGGATGGAGAAATAATTAGTGAGGGAGGAAGGGGGAAGAGAAAGGTAGGAGGAAGGGAGTCTAGCTATCAGCTGGCCGCTAGCTTTGTATCTTCACCTCCCATCCACGTCCCTTATACTTGGAATACTTTACAGTATGGGTAATCACAGGCACAGTCTTCCTGTGATATTCAACAGAAGATTTCAAGTCCTGCAATACCATTTCACTCACCAAGATATTATGTGATGCTCCACAACTTGTTGAAGTAATGATTGAATCATTCACAAATTCACCCTTCAACATTCAGTGGGAACACTACAAAAGAAACATTAACCGTCATCTTACACCCTGGCTAAACCTAACCATTAAACATAATATGTTTGTTATACATTTTCTATTGAGTTTAACACATTTTTTCACTTCTCACTATATTTGCACAAATTGCATTACATCCTGTATGCACACACACACACACACACACACACACACACACACACACACACACACACACACACACACACTGCGTAGTGTAGTGGTTAGCACTCTTGGCTCACAACCGAGAGGGCTCGGGTTTGAATCCCGGGCGCAGCAAGGCAAATGGGCAAGCCTCTTAATGTGTATCTAGCCCCTGTTCACCTAGCAGAAAGTAGGTATGGAATGTAACTCAAGGGGGTTGTGACCTTGCTGTCCTGGTGTGTAGTGTGTGATGTGGTCTCAGCCCTACCCGAAGATCGGTCTATGAGCTCTGAGCTCGCTCCGTAGGGAAAGGCTAGCTAGGTGACCAGCAGGCGACCACGACAGTGAATCACACACACACACACAGCATCACAAAATCATTCCTTCCCTGCTTTCTTTTTTCCACTATCTCCTTTCCACTCCTTTCTTTTCCCTCCCTCCCACCCCTTCGATAGTCCATCTGGTGTATGTTTTATTAGTATTGTGAATTTTTTTGCTTCATTTGTGTGTGCTGTCACCTTGCTTTTAGGCTATACAGCAATATTTTACTGTAAATCAACATGAAAGAAAAGTAGAAAACTTCAGTGGCAGGCTTCCCTTCATTCAATGACATTTGAGTTTGAAGTCTGAAGTTGTTCAATCTCCAAAGCAAAAAAATCTAGAAATTTTGTTCCAAGTCCAAATTGTTCAATATCCGAAGCGTTCAAGGTCCAAGGTTCCATTTTTGCTGTACTACCATAAAAGCTTTCTTATGTCCAGTTTACTCACTGAGATTTTTGTAATCCTGCAGGTTACCAGTCCAGTAACCAGGCTTTGTTGATTGACTTGGAGGATTCCTCAGAGCACCCTAGCACCACCACTCAACCCCACACCAAGATCCCGCCCCTAACCAAACCCATGGTAAGTCCTGCTGTACACAAGTTTTCACAGTTATTAGCATAACTTTTGCAGGGTACCTACCTACCTTCTATGTAGCATGAGACACTGTAGGGAATGTGTGGTAATATGGTTCCTACTATTTGAATTTTCTTAATTTTAGGATTTAGTTTACTTGGACCAATCTTCAGAGAGCAAAATTTAAATGATGAAGGATGACAAGGAAAGAAATATGTTGAATTGAACCTTGGAAACTTAATGGAACAACAGTAAATCAATAGATAAAGACAAATTATGTATGGTATCTCTCCTGCAATTATTGGGGAGTGATTTTGTTGATTACTTTCATTATAATAATTCCTTGAAAATGTTGCATTGATTCTGATAATTACTAAGTAATTATTTCTTTATATTCTCATATTGTCATTCAAATTTGAGCACTGCTGCACATTCCCTCTTTTGAGGTCAGGGATTCCTAAGAAATGCACTATTAGTTTTAAAGTGAAGTAATATATGTAGAGAGGCTCAGGTAACCAACAGCCTCTATAGCTGAACCAATTCCTAGATGGCACTTTCAGCAACATTAGGCAATACATTGCTCTATAAAAGTGAGTGTGGAGGTGAGAGTATATAGAAGAATGAAACTTGTCTCTCTCACTCTCAAAATGTTGAGTTAATGGAATAAAGTGCTTCCATTTCATCACATTTTTCCTCTCGCCTACACACTCCACTCACTGGGTGGTGATGGTGATGTGAGGTATTATATGTAAGCTGTTGGTGGACCTGATAAGGTATACACTCACTGATCTCTTATGATATTGTAATGCAAGCAATAATCATCAGAGTAACATATCAGGTGCTTCTTAGAACAAAGTCTTTGTTCCTATCCTTAGTTTTAGGTTTAAAAGGAAATGAAAGGGAAGAAGGAACAGAACATGGAAGGAAATCGGAATCCCTCATCAAACCATGAGGTAAAACTATAGAGTGGGAGCTAAAAGACCGTAAATGGTATGCACACTACATTGAAGGTTGTGTGAAGCATGTGTGAGGTGTGTGATCTGTATTACACATGTAGTCTTGTTTAACTGACATATAATGAAGATATGTGCAAAAATTAATGAAAACACACCATGAACATAGCAGTGGTTATTGTCTCAAATTAAATAAAGAAAATAGATATTTGTATGCTAGTTGATGCAGTGTTATACTGAAAGAAAAATACAATTTTGCAATTTAGATGGATTTAAAAGTCATGCCTTGAGATTCCTCGTCTTTGTAGAGCATTTCATTGGTGTCCTTGTATCACTTCAATGATCTATTTGTGTTTTCTTTTAAGTAATTATCAGTCTCATTGTTAATTAACTTTGCCGTAAGCTACTCTAACAACATCAACACTCAAGCAATAATATCAAGTTACTAAGCAAATCATCAAGAAATCATAATGAATGACATACCTGAATACATCCACATGGCTGTTGACATGGTGGAGATTTCAGTGATGTGTGTCAACAGCCGTGTGTGAATACTGTAATATGTGTTGTCTTGTTTCCACTTTTTCTAAAGAGTTAGCTTACTTTGATATTATTTAGTATTAATGTTTCTATTATGCATTGTTAAGTGATTATGTGC